>OZ007591.1:106782937-107364937 GCA_963931845.1 Maratus michaelseni | reverse complement strand
AGTTTATAGTTATTTAATTTAGCTTAATGGGGGGTGCCAGTTATTGGTTCCTAGAATTTCATTTCACCAGTCTATTGGTTATATATTAAAGAAAGTTGAAATATATTATTTGAACTGCTTAAAAATACATAATAATAAATTAAATTTCTCTTGTACAGTGATGGTACAGTGGCGCAGCAGTTGGGCGATTGTCACCACTAAATTTTAATGCTATTCTTCGCCTTAAAAAATCTCTGAAACTCTGTCCTTAAATAAGACAAAGAGTACAATTTAAATTTAACGGGGTCAATTGATTCTCTGCTGCGCCACTGTTCCATCACTGCTTGTAGTAAACACCATTAAAATTTAAGTTGTTTTACCGGTGTCTGACACCAGATGTCAGTTACTGGTTCATAAATGTCAGTTATTGGATATCTGCATTACTAATAATGCAGTACTAAATATTACTCCTATATACTCTTACTATATACTCTGCATTACTAATAATGCAGTACAGCTTACTAAATCCCACTTTTTATAATAAATATTAATGTATTTTGATTTTATAATAAAGAATAAAGTTTTTTTTAAGCATTTTAATTTAGTTATTGAAAATGAAGTGTCAGTCACTGGTTCACTTTGTGTCAGTTATTGATGTTTCAAAATAGGGATGGTGTCCGTTACTGGAGTTTTTGACCATATTTATGAATAAAATTAATTTTTAACAGTAAAATGTATAATTTTTCAAAATTTTGCCAACTATAATTTTTTAATATATCTCTACCATCCTTTCAAAAACAAAGGTAAAAATAATAGTGATTTAAATTTTTGTAATAGTGATTTGAATAGAATCCTTAAAGTATCAGTGACTGGGGTTTTCACCCTATGATATTTGTAAAATGAAATACATTTTTAAATCATACATAAGTATATTAACTTTAACAAGAAATTAATGAAAAACAAATAAAAAAAATAGGCGATTTTATAAAAAATTAAATCAAAAACTACGACATCTTCATTCAATCTACTCTAATAGTTTCTAATTGAAGTAATCCGGTCTGTAATTAAGGTAAATAATTGAGATAAAGTAACCAACCGAAATGTAAAATCGACAAAAATATGTAGTTTTGACACATTTTAATATTTTTCTTTTAGTTCTATTAATGAAAAAATACATTGCAGGTGTAACATAACACCATTCTCATCGGTCCGAGCTTTTCATACGTACTTTTCATATTTGTCATCATGTATATTTTAATGCGCAATGGATTATTTAAGGGACAAAGACAGTTGCGAAATCACTTATAAAACAGCTGACACTGATGTATTTTTTACTTGCGAACTACAGAGGCGATTTCAATATTTTTACTTTCTTCTATCTTTACAAGAAGAAAGTATTGGATTCGTGAAAATTTTCGACTTCCGGTTTTCGGCGGATTTATACGTTTTAGAAGGTCCTGAACACGATCTGACTGTTTTCAGTAAGAGGCAGTCCGTGAGTCTGTCTCTGTGTCTGTATGTGACACAAATTTTGGGGACGCTCTATCTCAAGAACTAATGCACAGAATTTAATCAAACTTCAGTTTAAGTTAGACCTTGCCATAAATGGATTCTGATTAGGTTTTGGTGTAAATTCCCTAAAAGGTGGCGCTGCTGTGATATTATTAATGTATATATATAATTTTTGCTCTGTTTCTTTTTGAGATATGGCAACAATACAGAAAAAAGCATAATCATAATTAAGTTATTAACAACATAGCACAACATGAATATCAGTCATGAAATTAGGAGGTTATAAAAGCGTGGTTTTTAAAACAGACTATCGTTATTAGGTAGTTTTCAATAGAAAAAAGTATAAAGCTACCTATTGCAGCCGTTCGGAGGAAAGCAATTCCGGAAAATTTTTATACATTTTCACCGATCATGACCCCCAGATTTCAAAACTACCCTCCGTTCAAATGTTGATATATATATATATGTGTGTGTGTGTTATATAAAAATTTATTTCCTTCGTATCCTTCCATTTTATTCGCATTAATATTTTAAAATTAATCTAACTTCTGTCATAGTCAGTATTTCCTTAATTCTTAATAATATCTATTCCTTTTTTAAAGTCCTTTTAAAAGTAAATATCCGTATATTAATAATTATTTTATTCCAAATCTTAATCTAAAATTTAAGATCATTCGTAGCTTTTATCAGCTCCCCAATCTATAAAATTCCGAGACGCGTTCTCATTTCGAATGTTTTTTAAAAGCCATTTTCTTTTTATTATTATTATTATTATTGCTCTGATTCTTTTGCGCGCTGAGGTAGTTTCACTCCAAAATTAATCCGCGACAGGTTCGGAATTCTTTATCGTCTTAGCTCCTCCTTCGCACCTCATTTGCTGGGCTGGAGCTAACCTCTCACTCATTGGGTTGTGCGCTCGGACGTAAATTCTGTATGTTTCCGCGGAGAGAACAAAACTCGCCCGCAGCCCTCGGAGCGGCAGATTTTTGACGTTTTCGGAAGCTAAACAAATATGTGTCTGGTATTTTTATTCAACTGGCCAAGTAAAATCTTAATTCAATGAAGTGAAGCAACGTTAGCCCGAGGGCTATAAGTTTTAGACCTTTGGGAATCGTTTCTGTGTTGTTCGTCTTCTAATAAAATTATTTGTCTGGAGATTGGCTGGATTTATTGGAAAACTTTGGTGGACTCATTTCATTGCCTTCTACTTCGCCATACTCGCTAATATCGACTGCAACTTGCTATATCGTTGAAGGACTGCCATCTTTTCATCGAATATTATTCATCGTAATATCTCAACCTCGTCAAAATGCTACAAATATATATATATATATATATACAGAGTGTCTCATTTATTTTGCAACCCGCGTAAACGCGAAGCAAATGAACAACACGAGTGCACGTGCACACCGTTAGTGCAGATAGCGGTGTGGAGGGGCGTGCCAGCAACACTACCAGGTCGCTAGAAAACCGCACGAGACACTTATGTGCTAAGGAGAACGAAGTGAAAGGTAGTTTTGCGTCATGGTGCTATGTGCAGAAAAATGCGCGTTTATTATTGAACACTATTTTCGAACGTCTTCTTACAAAACAGTCAGGGAACGATATGAAAACAAGTTTCCAGACTCGTGGTGCCGAATAAAAGCACAATTAAACGAATCGTGGACCATTTTCAAACAGAATGAACTGTGGAACCGAAAAGAAAGAACCGTCTGTCGTTTGTCCTAGCTGACCACAAAATGAAGGAAATCGAGACGAAGCAGATGAACGAAGCGTGTTGGAAGTAAATGAACGTTTCGTTTGGTTTCAACAGGATGGCGCTCTTGCGCATACGGCCAACGACATTTCTTCAAGAATTTTTTGGTGATCGGACTATGGCCTCCACGCAGTCCAGACCTGTCACCGCCCGATTTCTTCTTGTGGGGTTATTTGAAAAATCGCGTGTTCCGTGAATCGGTAGCCTCGATTACTGAACTGAAAACTCGCATTACGGAAGAGATAAACGCTATCACACGAAATACATTACAGAATGTGTTCGAAACCTCCTCAAATCTACTCGAAACCTCCTCAAACGGGCCCAGATATGTAAAGATGAAGACAGCGGTCACTTCCAACAACTTCTGTAGTCGTTTAAGCACTTCTGTAAAATAAAAATTAATGTTTGTACATTGTTCTTTTTTTGGGGTTGCAAAATAAATGAGACACTCTCTCTCTATATATATATATATGATCTATGTCATACGATATCACTCGTATTTATAAATCAATTTGGATGAAATTAATTGTGTGTATTAAGCTCGCCGATGCCTCGACCGAGTTCGTTGGCCAGCTTGGTCCACCATCTTGTTTCAAAATGGCGGCAACTAAAAGATTTAAAACTAAAACAAATATACAAAAAAGTTTAAAATTCAAATTTATTTTTTGATTAATTGTTAGACCTTGATACAAGGATTCCGGAGCATTTTTTGTTTTACCTCTATCTTAAAAAATGGCTGAGATAGAACAGTTCTAGGGTGGTTGACATTTTGAAACAAGACAGCACATTATAAAAAACCAACGATTAATTTATGAGTTTTAGTGAACTCGATTTCTCGCAAATTATTATCTTTCATTGTTGTAATCATTTTCCCAATCATACGCATATGTTCATATCCGTTAGTGCCAAATTCTCACCAAAAATTGCTATATTTGGCGAAATATTGCCAAATTTGGCGACCAAAATAAGTCTTCATAAATGAAGCCAATTTGGCTATAGCTCAATAATTTGGCGAATTTCTTATTCAAATTCAGTATTAACGAATCTTCTGTAACCAGTTTCTGTCCATTTTAGCTTGCTGTTTTCGAGTACCATTAGCTAAAATTTTAAAACGAAGATATAGGAAAGTGACCTACGGTACAGTTTTCCTCCCGGTACAGGCCGGAAGGACTTTTTTATATTTACTTCAATTTGCCGGTATGATCAGAATGCTCAAACATTTTCAACATTTCAATTGATTTGCCACGAGTGTGGCATTTTTTCTTGATTAAATCATTTTTCTTCTTAAATATCTCCTTATCATAACTAAGTTATTAACAAAACATTACCACAACATGAATTGCAGTCCTGATATTAGGAGGTACTGTATTTTTTATATGTCATGTCATTTTATTTATACTTTCTTAAACTAATTAACATTTAAAAAAGCTGGTTCTTACAGCCATCGAGAACACTTTTAAAAAAAAGTTTCAAAAAGTTCAAACTTGTAGAATAAGCGTAGTTTTAAAATTATCTTATATATATTTTTTTAATTATTTTTTCAAATTTTACCATCACGAGAACTGTATTTTTTCTAGATCAAATTATTTTTCTTCTTAAATCCGTGTAATAATATTTCAAAAAGATATAAAATATTTTTAAAAAAATGGTTCAAAGGCTTCTCTTTATTTTTCAAAGTAAATTTTTCCTAATGATTAATCATAAGAAAAGGAAGAAAAATTATTTTTTAAAAAGGAACAGTAACATTTTGACTAATTCGTCTGGACGCGTTTCAAACTGCTTAAAATTGGGTTAAAAATTTCCTAATTTGTTATTTATTTATTTAATTTTAGACAGAAAAAGGATAATCTTTGGAAAATATGACTGAAAAGAACAGCATTAAGAGTAAATTCTTAACAGCATGTCTCTGTAAACTACAGTTGCCTCACGACAAAGAGAATGTCCGTGCTCTGCCAAAGCCTATTATGTAAGTTTAAAAAGTTGTATAACTAGAATTTGTATTTTTGTATGTATAAATTTCTTCTTTCTTTTTGGGGGGAGAGGGATGAGTTAAAATAAAGTTAATTGTGATTAATTTTTGTTAATCTATACTAATAAAAAAAAGTTTCGCTCTGTGTGTCTGTCTGTGTTTCGGCGATGGCTAGCAAAATGTAGCGCATCTAGAAGTCTGAAAATTTCAATGAGGAAAATCCAAGGCATGTCCTGATGTGTCTGAAGCTAAGATTTTTAATAGTTTGATAATTAGCCGATATATTAATTAAAAACTCATTAAACATCTCTTCGAAAATGCTATCTTTTTATCTGAAAATGTCGCTAAAGAAATATCAAAACCGCAAAAGTAACAAATGATTTGATAATCGAAGACGGTAAAATTTTCTCATTTTAATTTATCCTCGAATATTTAAACTATTCGAGCTATAAATTTAAAACTCACAACGTACATGCAAGATGCTTTTATGATTCCAAAAAATCCAAATTTTGTTAAAAGATATTAAGAGATTTAAGGTTATTACACAGGACCGGACAATGCCGGGCGGGTGAGCTAGTTGTTAATAATTAATATTTAATTGTTATTAATTGTTACAAAGTGAATTGTTATTAGTCTGTCTATTTTAATAAAAATCTATATTATAAAGCAAAAACATGTCCATGAATAATACTGGCGTCATATTGACGGTGGCAAAACCTCATCAATAAATTTCTCTTTACTGAAAATTTTTTAACTTCTAATCATCGCACAATTTCAATTTAAAGTTTATTCGGAATTCGTGCAGCGATTTTTAGCTCTTTCGCGTTTCGAGCTATTTTTTGACGAGACCGGGCAACGCTGGGCGGATCAACTAGTAATTTAAATGGAACACAAATTTAACAACATGTAATTGAATTAATGCGCTTAAACCACTGAAATTATCGTAATCAATTTGTGTGCTGTAAGTCGAGAAATCTTTGGCGGTTTCTTGTGCTATTAACTCCTGGCATGCGGCTAATATAAAAGTATCGCTTTTAATAAATTTCATAACTCTATTTGAGTACATTATTAATATTTTTCATAATTTTTTTGGTGTTGTTAGTGGACAATCAATGATGCTATAAATCGAAAACAATTCCGACGATTTTGCATGAAATAAGATGTTTTCGAATATGAGAAAAACATCCAACTAATCCTGCACTTCGGAAAAATTCGCTTTGATAGGTTTAAGCAATTTTCTATAATTAATCTTCCGTAATCGGAATTCTCACTAATACTATTTATTGGTCATTGATCATCAACACGATTGCGGATGATATCGAAGACGGCACTAACGATTTTCCGGAAAGTTGCCTTCGAAAGCAGCCTTCGAAAGTTGCCTAAATCGAGCACGAGGAA
Source organism: Maratus michaelseni (assembly GCA_963931845.1). Classification (NCBI taxonomy): domain Eukaryota; kingdom Metazoa; phylum Arthropoda; class Arachnida; order Araneae; family Salticidae; genus Maratus; species Maratus michaelseni. The sequence goes on along the minus strand of OZ007591.1, from coordinate 107,358,323 downwards.
ACGGTTTAGCGAGGTCCAAACCGAAAAGATTGTTTTAATAGGTTAGAAGTTAGAACAAACACAGTTCTGAAATTGCCGCTATAAATCGAAAACGGGCTGGTATATTTTCATTACATAAGCCTAAAACACTAATTCGAACACGACAAAATTATTTGCCTTGACTTCGAAAATATGCACTTTGATAGGTTTAAATAATTTTTTTTGTCGTTAATCTTCCGTAAACGAAATTTTTGCCAATACTATAGAAGGTCGTCGCATTTTATGGAAACGATTTTGTAATTTATTTTTCTCGTTTCCAGTTTGATATAAAAATATGGCAACTTCAGAATAATCGTTTGCTACTGTTATTTTTTGATTGAAATGTAAAACAAGTAATATAAAAACTTTTTTTTAAAGTCAATTCCTACTTATAGTCTAAGAGCTAGCAACGTCAGAAAACACGTGATTTTAGCAAGGCTCATTTTTTTATATATTCTCCGTCTTTATTGTGTAATACGAATGCGGCCGGTCTGGCTGGTGGAAGTGGTTGCGTTTACCTGTGGGAGGAGGGGCAATGCAGGTAAAAAAGTGACAAAATTACGTCATTCTAGTTTGAATTTTGATTATAAAACTTGTTTCTGCTCACTATTTGTGATATTAAGTCATTATTGCCAGACAGTTTTAACGTTGCTAACACTGTGCCAGACCCTAATTTATAGGCAAAATAAGGTGTCAAATTCACATCATTTTAGCAAAGCTGTAATTTTAGTATGTTATACTTTGGCTATCAGGTAAGCTATAATTAATTTGCCAGACCGAAATTGCGTTGCTAAATTATTGCCAGACGCCGATTTATATCTGGCAGAAAAAGCGCCTATTAGAAGAGTTGGCAGCTTTGTAGTGCTTTGGCTACTTTCAATACACAGCCAAGCCATGATTGTTGCCAAAGCAACGATCCTTGTTTTTTATAAAAGTATATATATATATATATATGATTTGTCGAAATAAATGCTTAAATAAAAATATTTCTTACACTTGATTAACGTGTCTTCAATGAAAAAAAAAATTCCTTGTTTATCGTTACAAAAAACACGCGTTTTTTCATTTCTAGCCAACGCAATTAAATTTCATTTCGAAAACACAGAGAACATGCTATGAACGATATTATTTCAAACCACAAATGATCGATTGACCTTGAAAAGTAGCAGTTGACATTGCCTATTTCTTGCTAGCCGCTATAAGTTTATTCAGAAAATTAAGAGAAAATATTATATATTGCATTATTTAAAATTAAAAGCGAATATTAATAAACACTAATTATAATATTACTTAAAATTTAAGGGAGAAATTAAATAAACATAACAGCTGACAATTTACGCCATGGAGTTTTTGTTTTGCTCTTTTCTCACTTCTTTGGCGATTTCATAAATCTCTATACTTATAAAAGAATATGTCCTGATGACTCAGAATCAACGCCGAGCTTCAACCACTTCTCCTAGGACTATGAAATTTGGAAGGCATGTTCCTTACACAATGTAGGCATCCACTAAGAAAGGATTTTTGAAAATTCACCCCTAAAGGAAGTTAAATAGGGGGTCGCAATTTTTAGGTCATTTCGTCTTTTCGCCATATCCCAGCAGAAGTTTTAGGTAGAAGCAAGAAATTCAGGATAACAAATATACTAAAAAAATAGTTAAACATGTATTTGAGCAATTTTAATAATTCAATCACTAAGGAGGTTAAATGGGTGGTCGAATGCTTTCGGTGATTATGCCTTTTCGCCATATCTCAGCAGCAGTTTTAGGTAGAGGCGTGAAATTCAGGTTACCCAATCTACTAAAAAAAATAGTTAAACACGTATTTCAGCGATTTTAGAAGTTCAACGACTAAAGGAGTTAAATGGGGAGGGGGGTCGAACGTTTTAGGTCCTTTGGTCTTTTCACCATATCTCAGCAGCAGTTTTAGGTAGGAGCGTGAAATTCAGGATAAAAAATTTACTAAAAAATAGTTAAACACGTATTTCAGCTATTTTAGAAATTCAGCCACTAAGAGGGGGAGGGTGGGTTAAATGGGAGTCGAACGTTTTAAGTCATTTTTCCATAACTCAAAAGAAGTTATAGGTAGGAGCGTGAAATTAAGGATAACAATTGTACTAAAAATATTTAAATAGATATTTCAGCGATTTTAAATATTCATCCACCAAGGGGGTTAAACGGGGGTCGAACGTTTTAGATCATTTCGCCATTTCTCAGCTGCAGTTTTAAGTACGAGCGTGAAATTCCAGCATTACAAATCTACTAAAAAATAGTTAAATACGTAATTCAGCTATTTAAGCTGAAGCGAGTTTGTCGCCATCATCGACTATGAACCCGATCATGGAAGATTAGACGAATAAGACAACTATAGCTGATTTTTTATTAGATATTTTGCGTGATATTTTTCCCAGGAAATTTTTTTTTTCATATTTTATAAATTATTTTTGCGCTTTTTGTCTTAAAATTAAAAAATAATTAAAATTAAAATTAAATTAAAAATAAGATTAAAATTTTTATACAAAATAGAATACATTCCCTCCTTTGTTCAAAATATATTTTTTGGATTTAAAGATTTGCGATTTAAATACTAATCGCCATATTTATGTGCTCGAGTATGCACAAGGCTGCGTTACAGTGATTGTCGTATGATCAGTTGACAGGCGTGCAACCCAAAAGGCTCTGTTAAAATAATTTCATTTTAACGATTTATGCACGCATGATGACTGAACCTCTTTATAATGATCGCTGTATTAACGATATATGGGTGAGAAAAACACAGGTCATTGTAATTTTGACCATGATATTAACAATTTATGGGCATGAAACCACACTGCGTGTATCTTAGCCAATCTCATTTTTCTTTATTTTATCTAAAAGCTCTCCATTCCCCTTAGATAATCACATGCAGGGCCGAGCAGTACTTTGTTAGGGGACTATATTCTTATTAGTTATTTTCATATAGTTTAAAGTAAAGTATTTTATTTACATTTTCCTTTTTGCATGTAAAATGCACTTTCTGGGCCCCAAATACTCGGTCAAAAGGTATCGTGGCCCCACTCAGAAGCGACCGGCTAGATAACGATATATGGCTGAGAAGCACACACGGCCCCGTTATTTTGAACATCGTATTAACAATTTATGGAGTAATATCACAGTGCCCATTTACAACGATCGCCATGTAATCTTATGCTCTCATTTTTGTATATTTTATCTGAAAGCTCTCCCATTCCCATGGGCAGTGCCGAGCGTGTCTTTGTCAGGTAGCTAATGGAGAAAAACGTATTATTTATGTCGCGAAATCTTTATTTATGTGCTTTATTGATATACTTATTAGTTATTTTCGTCTAGTTTAAAATAGAGTATTTATTTATATTTTTCTGTTTGCATGTAAAATGCACTTTCTGGTTCCTAAGCGAAGTCCGGGCTAAACGCTGCAGAAGGAAACTTGGCCCCACACGGAAGTGACCGGCTTGTTAATAAATGTTTCTTTTAAAAAAATTAGAAAAAATTGTTGATAAATATTTTATTTTCAAAATTTAACTATGCCAAATAACAATTACAATTGATACATTAATTACATAAATTAAGCCGTTATTTAGACAAATCATATATATATATATATATATATATATATATATATATACTTCTGTAGAAAGTAACAATCATTGTTTTGGCAACAATCACGGCTTGGCAGTGTACTGACAATAGCCAAAGCACTACAAAAGCTGCCAACTCTTCTAATTGGGGCTTTCTCTGCCAGATTTAAATCGGTGTCTGGCAGTAATTTAGCAATGGAATTTCGGTCTGGCAAATTAATTATAGCTTATCTGATAGCCAAAGTATAACATACTAAAATTACAGCTTTGCTAAAATGACGTGAATTTGACACCTTATTTTACCTCTAAATCAGGGTCTGGCACGGTCTTAGCAACGTTGAAACGATCTGGCAATAATGGTTTAATATCACGAATAGTTAGCAGAAACAAGTGTTATAAACAAAATCCATGCTAAAATGACGTAATTTTGTCAATTTTTTACCTGCATTGCCAAATAACAATTACAATTAATTGATACATTAACTACATAAATTAAGCCTTTATTTTGACAAATCATATATATATATATATATATACACTTCTATAGAAAGTAACAATCATTGCTTTGGCAACAATCATGGCTTGGCAGTGTACTGACAATAGCCAAAGCACTACAAAAGCTGCCAACTCTTCTAATAGGCGCTTTTTTTGCCAGATATAAATCGGCGTCTGGCAGTAATTTAGCAATGGAATTTCGGTCTGGCAAATTAATTATAGCTTACTTGATAGCCAAAGTATAACATACTAAAATTACAGCTTTGCTAAAATGACGTGAATTTGACACCTTATTTTGCCTATAAATTAGGGTCTGGCACGGTGTTAGCAACGTTAAAACTGTCTGGCAATAATGACCTAATATCACAAATAGTGAGCAGAAACAAGTTTTATAATCAAAATTCATGCTAAAATGACGTAATTTTGTCACTTTTTTACCTGCATTGCCCCTCCCCCCACAGGTAAACGCAACCACTTCCACCAGCCAGACCGGCCGCATTCGTACTAGACAATAAAGACGGATATTATATAGAAAAATGAGCCTTGCTAAAATCAGGTGACGAAAACGTTGCTAGCTCTTAGACTATTAGGTCAAATAGAAAAAATTTTCCAGCGATCTACACGCTTCGCCACTGACGGTATTTATTCCTAAATTTATATCCTGCTAAATATCTTACATAAGAGAAATTTTTGAATTGTATTAAAAATTAAATAAAAAATAAATAGCTAAAATACCAAAAATTAATAGCTCGAAAAGTATTTCTCATAAAATTGTTAGACAAACTGCGTTAGAAAGGTAAAAAAATTGTATTTTTCTTGATATAAATTAAAAATCTAATGATTATGCCGTTTTTCAAATATTGAATTTCAAAAATTACCAAACTTCACAATAAAGTGCCATAGCGGTGTTACAGTTAGCGATAATACAGTTTTTTTCAAATATTAATTAATTAATTAAATTTTATTATTTAATTTTAGTTTTGTACTTCACTTCTGTTCAAAAGTATACACTCACTCCACATTTATAGTCTCCTTCACCCGCGAGCCGCCTGATCTTCGTCCGTGAGCAGCCCCATTATCTTTTTACGTGTGAAGGTGAGACTATAAATATGGAGTGAGTCTATACTTTTGAACAGAAATGAAATATAAAATTAAAATTAATTAATTAAATTTAATTAATGAATTAATAGTTGAAAAAACTGTATTAACATCAATTGTCATCCAGTACAAGTTTTAAAAAAATTATTTGAACTTGAATGGATGAATAGAAAATATTTTATTAACGATTGAAAATTCCAACAAGATATATATAGAGAGAGAGTGTGAGCTAATAGTAGGAATTTAATAAAAGATTTATTTTGAAAATGGCTCCTAAAATTGATAGATGGCTCGAAGGTTACGTAAATGCGCTTTTCAGGGATAAATTCACATCAACAAATCATAAAGCAGTGTAAATATTGCGGTTATTGCATTTAAAAAAAAGGTATTTATAATATATTAAATTTTAACCCTATCACTATGTCCTGGGGTCCACGCGTACCCCAAGCACTTTCAACAAGTTGCCAAAAAATTTATCAACTGAGTAGTTTCAGTCGGTGACATCTCATATCATAATGTTTGTAACACATGGTAAAAATTAAACTGTACAAATATAAGTGGTACTTGTTTTCTTTTAATTTGACAAATATATAGCATATTTGTCCTGGGCAACAACAGGCATGTTTTGATAGGACATAGTGATAGGGTTAAAGGAAAAAAACGTTTAAATGAAAGTAAAAATGAAATCATGACAGTGAAACCTCATCCTAAGACTGTTCGAACGCATGTAAATAACAAGAAAGTAAAGTCGTCTCTAATCTTTAAAAAAAAAAATCCGTCGACTCAAAGATCCATTGCATCGAAACTAGGAATGTCTTCTGGCTCTGTAAGTAAAATCATTCATAAAGATTTGAAATTAAAAAAGATGTTTAAACCTAAAGTTCATCTGCTTTTGCCAAAGCATATTGCTGAAAGAAAAACAAATTGTAAAAAGTTATATGAAAGACACCTAGCTGTTGAAAAATAGAAATTTGTGGTAATACTCGATGAGGCATGTGTATATTTAAGTGACTGTAATAAAATAAAAAGAAAACTGCCCAGTTAAACTGAGGGCATTGAGCTCACAGGCTATTCACACTAATTGTATATTATACTCGTATTTCAAAGAATTTGAAATAAGACACTCGAAAAATAAAGAAATCAACAATATATTAAGGGGGGTCATCCCCCCGAAGTTTACCCCCTCGAAGTTAACTAATGAACCCCTTAAACTAATCAGGGAAGTTTCTAATTGCAATGAATATATATAAAAAATTTGAAGAAAATCGGATAATTCTGCATAAAAAACCCATTTATCTAAATTAAGGGGGGGATTAGCCCCCCTTTCCCCTTTTATACTTAACCAATGAACCCCCAAAACTATTCAGAGCATTATCACAATGAACCTATATACAAAATGTGAAGAAAATCGGATAATTCTGCATGAAAAACACATTTATCTAAATTAGGGGGTTATCCCCCCTTTCCCCCTTTATACTTAACCAATGAACCCACAAAACTATTGACAGAAGCGCATTATCAAAATGAACCTATATACAAAATTTGAAGAAAATGGGATAATTCTGCATGAAAAACCCATTTATCTAAATTAAGGGGGGATTAGCCCCCCCCCTTTCCCCCTTTATACTTAACCAATGAACCCCCAAAACTATTCAGAGAAGTGCATTATCACAATGAACCTATATACAAAATTTGAAGAAAATCGGATAATTCTGCATGAAAAACTCATTTATCTAAATTAGGGGGGGTTATCCCCCCTTTCCCCCTTTATACTTAACCAATGAACCCCCAAAACTATTGACAGAAGCACATTATCAAAATGAACCTATATACAAAATTTGAAGAATATGGGATAATTCTGCATGAAAAACCCATTTATCTAAATTATGGGGGATTAGCACCCCGTTTCCCCCTTTATGCTTAACCAATGAACCTCCAAAACTAATCAGGGAAGCGCCTTATCACAAGGAACCTATAAACAATATTTAAAGTAAAACGGTTAGTTCTATCAAGAGTTATCGCGTTACGTACATACATACGTACGTACGTACATACAGAACCGGCGGGCACATAAGCTCTCAGGCTTTGATAGCCTGTGAGCTAAAAAAGATCAATTTTCTATTGCTCAACTGACGGGAATGACCGTACGAAATGGCTTCGTCAGTGTAAAGAAAAATTACCAAAGTGATTCATGATAGTAGCAGAATTTTTTTTACAATGGTAAATTAAAAATAAAAAAAGTCTCAAGTAAAGCCAAAATTAATTCACAGTACTATCAGCAGAATATTTTTTAGAACCAACTTTCGAAGAAGAAATTCCAACATTTTTGGAAAGGACATTGATAAAGTTGAGCTTCACATGGACAAAGCCTCTAAGTCACACGTCTAAATCAACTGCCGCTTATTTAGCAAAGAAATAATCAGAAAAAGGAATGAAGTGTATCCCATTCAATGAAATACCTGTAAAATCACCTGATGCTTCTTCAATCGGCTTTTGCGCTTTCGGTTTATTAAAGAGGGCCTTAGGAAAACTGCATCCAAGAACACTGAACGGACTTTGGAAAACGGTCCAAGATGAATGGGGTAAAATTGACATAACAGACAGTACTAAGAAAAAGTTTACTTTCATGGAAAATTCGAGCTAAAGCTATTGTCAAGAATCATGGCTATCAGACAGAAGCAAATCGCCGCAAAAAATACGGCATCTTAATCCTAATCCTAATAATATTATAAATCTGATTGTGTGCAAATATTGGGCTGAAGCCAGCGTCAAAATGGAGCATTTAATGATCCTGTACCTTTGCATACAGGTTTATTCCCGTAAGGCATGGCGACGTCACGGCGACGTCAATGTGAAGTCACACTGTGACTTTGTGACCGTCGTCGTGACGTCGATGTGAAGTCACTGTGACCTAAATGTGAAGTCGTTATGGCCGTTTTCAAGGCTTTCTGTGACCTCACAATGTGACTACTTTGTGAAGTCACCGTGCGACTTCAATGTGAAAAGTGTGACGAATCTGCATCGGATAGGGTGATCAAATTTTCCCCGCATCCGATCCGGATTGTTCGGATCGACATTTTTTTTTTTTTTGCTAGACGTTTGTGACAATTGTGACGAATCTCTATCGGATTGGATGACCAGATTTTACCCGAATCTAACTCGTAAAGTTCAGATATATATATTTTTTTGGCTGCAGGTTTGTGACAATTGTGACGATTCTTCATCGGGTCGAGTGACCATATTTTACCCATATTCGATGAGGAAATTACGGGTCGGTTAATTTTTACTTTTCTTTTATTCTCTTTCTTTTCTTTTCTTTTTTTTTCTACAGGTTTGAAAGAATATTTTATTTTTTGTTTAGATCAAGTTATTATTTTATTCTAGTTTTTCATATTAATCCAAACCCAAGCTGCAATAATAAAATCTCAACCCTAAATCAACCCGAACCCGAAAAAATTACAATCAATTTAACCCAAACAGAATAACAACAACAACAACAACAACAACAATTATCGCTATTCTTACTCGGCTCAAGCTGAACGTCATGTCGGGTGCGGATAAAATCGGATTAACCAACCCGATGCAGGACTTAAGTCGGGGTTTTAAATTATTTATTTTATTTTATTCTGTCTATTTAGTTAAGGTTTTGCTTGGGTTCCGATTCTTATATGAATACACTATCAGGTCGGGTAACGCGATTTTGAAACGATTTTTTTTAAATCCTGCAATCGAGTGAGACAACCCGATTTCAAACGAACCCAAATCATTACCATTGTTTACACATTAAATAGCAAAAGGTGGATTTGCAGATTTTCAAATTAATTATATAAAAGTGGTGAAATGTATTAAAATTCTGTTGTTCTATAATATAAATGCAACATTTTTTGTATTTTCAGCTCGGTATTTAAAAATTTTGGAGAAATGCTTTTAAATAAAGCAAATAAGTACTATGTGATTTTGCTATAAATGGGAAACGGTACTTTTCAATATTATTTTTAATTTTAAGAATTTTGATAAAAATTGTTATTGCAGTATATTTTAATAGTCAGTTAAAAGCACATTTTGAAAAATAAAACTATAGATTTATTTAAAATGTTTACAAAATTAAAATAAATTAATGCTTTAATTCCTGCTATTTTTACAAGTATTGATATTTTTTAAATTTATTTACTTTACTTTTTATTATTATTATTTTTTTTACAATTACTAAAATATGTTATAGAACACTGTGCATGGATTTCTATTTCAATTAATATTAGATTTTATATAAATTTATTATTATTCTATATAGTGAGGAACTATGAAATTTAACTCTTCTTCATGGGATTTCATATATAGAAAACAAAAAGAAATCTGTAATACTAATTCCATGCAAGGTTTTATTACATACATAATAAAGAATATGTATAAAAAATAATAAACTGAAATACTAAAGGAAGTAAAGAACTTAAAAAATATAAGAATGAACAAAAAATCAATATTGAGAAAAAGTCATTTATTTAGTTTTCATGAGTGAAAAACCCTTGAATGGCAATCGTGTACATATTAAAAATACAGTTTTGAAATTTTAAACCACGTGTATAAAAAGTTTAGATCTATAATTTGAGATAATAATAAAATAATCAATATTTTAACTGTGATAAGGTCTTTAAGCCTTGAAATTTTAAAGGGTAATTTTTATTAACTATTTCAATAGTTTTTAAACAGTATCTTATATATTTAACTAGTGAAAATATTCGAATAATGTATTCCCCAAAATATTCACATCGGGGTCCAGGTTTTAAATCATATTTAAAAGAAAAATAACTGTATGTTTTAATTTATTAAGAAAGATTTTTGAAAAATATTTCATAAAAGTTGCCATTTTTGAAAAAGAAAATTTAACTTATAGATCAAAATACGTTATCATACATGGAACCTTTATTTTATAACTATGTTTTAACCCTTTGTGACTCGACAACATCAGTTTGAAAAATATTTACTCTGACATACATCATTTTAAGCAAGTAAAAAAAATAAAAATCATAAAAATAAAAATTATTTACTAAAAGATACTTTTTCATATTTACAATAAATAAAAAATTATATAGTTTCTTCTCATAAATATTGTTAAATTTTTAATACAAAATTGTAACGTGTACGAACTTACCTTTGTAAAAAATCTATTTTTGGACATCTGCAGACTTTTAAATTCAACAAAGTTAATTTTATTCATGAAGGTATGAAACTGTTTAAATGATAAATAAAACTTTGATATTAAAAATTAACTCAGTATCGTCGTATGTTGAGGTTTCTATAAACAATTTATATTAACTACTGCGTTAAAAGATAGCAGTAATAAAGAAAATCATCTTATTAACCCCGCTGAAAATAACTTTGTCTTTTTAGTCCAGTAAAATTAGGTTTTTTTCTGGACATAATTACGTAAGTTTTCAAACTTGGTGATATTGTTTGAGAGGGTCTACTAATGAACATACTAAAAGTCCTGATGGATGGGGGGTGAGCGCGAGAGGGGGGGGGAGGTAAAAGAAGGTACCATTTTTCGGTCTTTTGTTAATATCTCATACTCTATAAGACCTACGGAAAAATTACTAATGCAAAAGATAAAGAGAATTAAATTCTCTACAAAATAGGTTGTATACATTTTTCTCTAGAGTCCATAGTTAACGAGATAATCGCTTTCAAAAATCAAGAAATTTGTCAAAAGTCACACCAGCGACAGAGAGCGAGTCAACCGTTTTCGACTTGTTTTTCTCCGGCTGCTTTCGGTTGGTTGGTTGTATAATATTTTTGCAGAAGTAATTAAATAAACCCTAGTACATTGGATCGTTTGATATTTCAAAAATTACTATTTTTTAAACTAATATATTGTTTATTGAATATATTGTTATATTGAATATATTGTTTAATCCTATATCATTGTATTTTATGCATTTTTAAACTAATATATATAGATATTGTTTATTGAATATATTGTTATATTGAATATATTGTTTAATCCTATATCATTGTATTTTACGCATTTTTCATTTTTGTATGTTTTATGTTAACAAAAAAATGTCATTTGATAAAGTTATTGTTCAGGCTTTCATTCTTCTGACCACATCATTTATTATTTATTAATGTTCGTTTATGTTTAGGTTAAGTAGATGTAATGTAAGTGCCGTGGACCCGCTCTCTGGCGCTGGTGTGACTTTTGACAAATTTCTTCATTTTTGAATGAGATTATCTCGTTACCTATGGACTCTAGAGAAAAATGTATATAACCTATTTTGTAGAGAATTTAATTCTCTTTATCTTTTGCATTAGCAATTTTTCCGTAGGTCTTATAGATTATGAGATATTAACAAAAGACCGAAAAATGGTACCTTCTTTTACTTCCCCCCCTCGCGCTCACCCCCCATCCATCAGGACTTTTAGTATGTTCATTAGTAGACCCTCCCAAACAATATCACCAAGTTTGAAAACTTACGTAATTATGTCCCAAAATGACCCAAAATCTGCCTAATTTGACTGGACTATTTGGTATGTTTAGAGGTATGCAACTGCAGTAAAAAACATACTTAAAAACAATATTTTGGTTATTAAAATATAATAATGTTACTAATTTATTGTCAATTATTTATGGAATTGTAATAAATGCATCGATAGTGACACATATAATTTATCATATGATGCCGGTGAAATATCTATCTGGGTCGATGTTTCGTGACTAGGCAATAATCACAATAATCTGTTGTTCATCATAAATAGAGCAAGCTGATTTAAAAAAATCTACCGTAAAAGTTTTAGAATAAAGTTTGGCCAAAATTTTAGATATAAAGTCCATTTGAAATGTAGATAATCATAGTTACATAACCCAATAAAATAATAAATTATAAACATAGTTTCAAATATTTAACCAGTTTTTAATGTGAAAAAATATATAAATTCAGATAACAACATAAAATGGAACCACACATTGGTTTATTATTATTTTTTTTTTTTTTACAGGATTAGGTGGTAATTATAAAGAACATTTCCCTTTAATAATAATTCTTTTATAATAGTGTACAGATGTTTTGAAATTTATAACTATAAAATGATTCAGGAAATGAATTTAGTGAAAGTAATTATCTGATTAAAATCGTTGACATATTGTTACTTATTTTAACAAAATAAACATTAAATTTAATAAAATTAACTGATAAATGTTAAACGAAATATTTAACTGTTGTAAAATACTGCATGAAAGTAACTGAAAACGATATAACTACAGTGTCTCACAAAAGTGATGGGACACTTGTGCTTTATAAAAAGAAACTGCAATAAAATAAATAAACAAACATGTGCAAAAATTTTTTGGGTGTGTTTCATATTTAAAGTTAGTAACAATTATTACATAACATACATTTTGTCAAAATATTAAAATATTAATTTAGTAAAAATACAATTGTTCAGAACGGAGCAAAAAATGGCTCACATAAGTGATGGGACACTTACTTTTCCATCAAATATTTATCCAAAAATTTTACTTTTTAAAAGGTTTTAATATTTTGTTGGATTTCCTTTTACTTTTAAAACATGATTTAATCTTTTTGGGATGGATTCGACTAATTTTTTTGTGATTTCTGGAGTGATTTTACCCCATTCTTCTTGAAGCACCGATTTTAGTTGTTGTTTTGAAGAAATGGTGTGTTTGCGAATTCTTGATTCCAATTCTTGCCAAATATTCTCTATGGGATTTAAGTCTGGAGATTGTGGTGGTGTTTTTATTATTTCAGGACAGTTATATAGCAGCCAGAGTCTAACGTTCAGAGCAGTGTGCTTGGGGTCATTGTCCTGGTAGAATTTAAAATCGTTATGAAGGTTCAATTTTCGTGCTGAAGATTTCAAATTTTGCTTTAAAATATCAATATACTTGTACTGATCCATTATACTGTCAATAAAAACAAGATTACCAACTCCAGCGGACGACATACACCCCCATACCATAACTCCTCCTCCACCATGTTTTACTGTTGGTACCAAGTTCTGTTTGTGAAGTTCTTCCCTGGGTTTTCTCCACACCAAGATTCTACCGTCAGAACCAAATATATTAAATTTACTCTCATCAGCAAATATAACTTTATTCCAGTAATCAGAATTCTTATTTATGTTGGATTTTGCGAAAGCTAGTCTGAGTTTTCTATTCTTTTCACTTACGAAGAATTTTTTCCTAGCTACTCTACCGTGATATCCAGCAGATCGAATTACCCTTCTAATAGTTTCAGGATTAACAATTATTCCATATAATGCTTGTAAATCAGCAGCAACTTTTGAAGCACTAATTCTTGGATTTTTTTTAATATTTCGAACGATAATTCGCTTTATTCCATTGGATAGCTTTGATGGTCAGCCAGGTCTTCTTTTATCCTGAATCATATGATTCTTTTTATATCGTTTAATGATATTGAAAACTGTTGAACGACTCAAGTTAACTGTTTCAGCAGTTTTTCTAATAGATTTTCCACGTTCAATATGCAAATTAATAACTAATTTTCGAATTTCAGGCGAAGTTTCTTTTCGTTTAGCATTCATGACTACACAGAGCTAAAAAACACAAAAATTCCAAAACAAACTGGAGAGAAATACTGCAGACGATTTTATAAATTATTGCCAATTGCTTTTAAGTAAAAATAAAACCCCAAAAAATATTTTTATTGCTTATTTCAGACGATTTTTGTTGCATATATAATGGTGTCCCATCACTTATGTGAGCTATTTTTTGCTCCGTTCTAAACATTTGTATTTTTATTAAATTAATATTTTAATATTTTGACAAAATGTATGTTATGTAATAATCTTTACTAAATTTAAGTATGAAACACACCCACAAAAAAAATGTGTACATGTTTTTTTAATTTATTTGATTAGTTTCCTTTTGTAAAGCACAAGTGTCCCATCACTTATGTGAGACACTGTAAATGCAAAGCTAACAGGGAAAATAATATTTTTCCATACCTCTTTTTCTTTGTGATCTTCAATATTCTATTTTGACGTAAAAATAGCGAAAGTTTCTTGAGAAGGCAAAATTCCTCCAAATGAAGTACAATAACATTGGCGGAAAACAAATTTAACCACGCAAAGGAATTGTACTTTTCATGGAAAGAAAATTCGTATAAAAATTGTATTTGCGGAATCCTGTGCAGTTTTTTAATTTTAAATACGTAGAAATTATACACGCTCATAACACGCGTATTGTCCAACGAACTGACATCCAAAGATTAAATACACTGTTGTGCGTCTCTTATTCTGAGGTTAAAAAAGCAGACGATAATTTTGAAAGCGTTTAAAACACCTGCGCGCATTTAATAGCAGGGCAGATGATCTTTTTTCTTTTTTTTTTCTTCTTATATAGTTGATGTTAGAGTAGAAGGTTAAAAAGGCAGAATATTTCTTTTTATAGTCTCTCCAATTAAAATTTCTTATTTGAAGATTTATTTTTGAAGCAGTTTACCTTTTTTTTACGATTAGTTTCACAATAATAATACTTGTATATTTTTTTTGTAAGTTGTAAAAAATATCAATATTTATGGCGTATCAAATAAAATATTGTTTAAATTTTTAGGGTACATAAAAAATATTTTAATGGACAAGAATGCAAAATCATAAAAAAGGTAAAATTTGCATAGATCGTAATAATTGCAAAATGTGATCCTAAAAAAGTAAAAGGTTGGGGGGGGGGGCATTTTCCCTTTTTCAAAATTTCCTTTTTTCTTTATTAATGTCCTGTAGAAGAAATAGCTTGTAAAATAACAATATTTTTTTTAAGAAATTAGTGGTTAATGAAAAACGGACACGTGAATAATTATTTAAATCATACACATTTTGCATAATTTTTTTTAAAATTTCATTTTATATTCGGAAAATGTTAAATTTATTTACAAAGTATGAAACAAACAGCAAAATATATATTGGAAGAGGTACTCAATCTACTTAAATACTAAAGAAAAACAATTGTTATCGGAAGTACACCACTGATTTTATTATAATAAAGCGTCTGTTTTTCACAACCCACCTCCCCTCAAACAAACAAATCTTTAATTACCATAGTAAATTGAGGTACAGTTTTGAAACATATTGCATTTGAAAGAGAATTTTATTTTTCCTATTCGACGGTTAAAAATTTAAATTGTGCAATATTTAGAAGTTAAAAAAAATCACTGTACAAGCGAAATTTACTGTTCAGTTGTTGCCGCTGTTAACATGACGTCATTGTTACTCTTGGATAGCTTGCGCTCTATAATATAGATTGTTGCTCTCAGTTTTACAAAAGTTGTTAATTAATATGAAAAGCAAATGAGAAACTGCCTTAATTTAAAAAAAATTGTTCATGGAGTACATGCCGCATTATGTTTGTATTATAATTTATAATTGCATATTGATTGAAAATTACCTATTTATAAAGAATTTTCCTGTAAGTCAGTAAATAAATTAATCAATATAGCTTAATTTTCCAGGTATCATAAAAATCAGTCAGAATCAGACCCTTTAAGTGCATTAAAGCGTTCCTGAATAATATATATTTCTCATCATTTTAAAATATATTAAAAATTCACATTTTGGTCAAACTGTGACTTCACAACATGGTGGTATTTTGATAACACAGGTGACGTAGTGTTTGTGACTTGCAGTAACGTCACAGTGACGTCACAAAAATTTAAAAAAATGTCAGAAACATATTTTTTTTACATTGAATAACATATTTTGTAGTGTTCTTGTAATTTTTTTATGATTTCCAAGTAATTCACATTTTAGTCACAATGTGACGTCACTGAGTGGTTGTATTTTGGTCACAGATGTGACGTGACGTACGTGACTCACTGTGACGTCACGGTGACGTCATTGTGACCATGCATGCTATACGGGTTATAACCCTCAAATGAACATAGGCTGGTTTTTGTTTATTTTATGCAAATATTTTTCTTAATAATTCAAAATTTGATTATTTTCATAGAGAATCAATGGACATACTAATTCCTAATCCTATCCTAATAATATTATAAATCTGATTGCGTGCAAATGTTAGGCTGAAGCCAACGTCAAAATGAAGCATTTAATTATCCTGTATCTTTGCATATAAGTTGATTATAACCCTCAAATGAACATAGAATGGTTTTTGTTCATTTTATTTCCATATTTTTCTTAATAATTCAAAATTTCATTATTTTCATAGAGAATAAATGGACATTTTTTCGTATATTTTAAAATGGTTGGTTGGTTTGGTTGGTTTGGCCCTAAGGGCCCGGTTTTGCAGATTTTTTTAAAATGGTTAAATTTATTTTACCGTTGCTAATACTTTATCGTTGTCAATATAAAATAAAACCCCTGAGTATTAATTTTTAATCAACAATAAAATGAAAAGGAAATGAATTATTTAAGAATTAAACAGAATATGAAATGATGTCATATTAGAAACAAAACGTGCGTTTTCAAATCTCTATAATAAAACTGTAAGTCATGTGACTGTCCTCAACAGTTCCGGGATGCCGCATCGCTTTTTTATATGCCAAGTGGCCATTTTTATTCAAAATTATTTTTTCGAATAAACTGCATAAAAGTTACATTTTAAGAAAGATCGTTCAAAATAAATTAATATTTGAGAGATGACTTGCGTTCAATTATGTATATATTCTGCAATAACTTCAGTCGAAAGATTCGCAGTTCAAATTCTCTATTCATAAAAGTAAACAAAAAAAAGATTGATTCGTCGTGAACATTTAAAATATTAAATCATGGAGGTAATCATTCGCAAAGCAAGTTCTCCGCGAATGAATTTTTGGACCGCTGCCTCGCGTCAAAAAAATAATTCGCACCAGTGAGACAATCAAAGTTTACCATAATTATGTGCTATACAACTCAACTTTCGGACCTTTTCTTGACGTAAATTGAACTCATGTAATAATATTTAATGAATCAGATTTTTAGCATTTTTAAAATCGCTAATACAGCTTTTATTTATCGCGTGTACAAATTAGAAATGATACTTTGATTTTGAAATCAAATGTTTTGATTTATGATATTATTTCTTATTTATTTATTTATTTTCTCTTTTAAATGAAAAGTGTGAAGTATTTTAAATTTATGTAATATAAGCATTTTAGATTAAAGTTAAGTATTTTAAATGAAATGAGTGACAGGTTTATAATTTAAAATTAAATTAATTGTAGTATGAATGACGGTGATGGGAACGATATTTGGCGAATTATCATCTGCTCCCGGCTAACAAAAATACTCATAATTAAAAAAAAGAATAAATATAAATAAATGATAGTTTGTTGTAAATAAATATTGATATACATATCAAAAATAATTTATAGAATTAAAATAAAAAATAAAAGTAAATAAACAACAATTTCCATAACAAAGTTTTCGCCAAATTGGCGGGGGAGGGGGGGGGGAATCGCGCCAACGTGCGTATGTGACATTTGTGCCCAAAAAATATGCGAAATGCTACCATGATCGCAAAAGTTCATGATTTGTCTATTAGAATCTTCCGATTTGGCGAAGGATTAAGGGAAAATTAAATTATGAATAAATGTAACGTGTTGCAATGTTTAACATACATTTAAGGGAGACCAAACTGGTCGCCAGTGGCGGCTAGTATTTGATAATAATACAAAGTGCATAAATACGAGTAAGTATGGAAAGCAAGCGAATATGATGTCATATATAGAAAAATAAAACAGATTTGTTTTGATGTTAAAATAAAATGATCTTGGGTTATCAAATTATTAGTGATTAATTTCTCTTTTTTTTTCTTTTTCTTTTTGACATGAAAGGAATTATTTTAAATGTACGTAATATATGTATTTTAAATGTATGTGTTGTAAATTAAAGAGTTCTGTGTTTTAAATGAAATGAGTGAAAGTTTTATATTTTTAATGAATTCAATACGAATGATGGGATAGGTTGGCGATTTATCGTCTGCACACGGCTAACATAAAGATACCATATTTTTAATTTAAATTTTAAAAAGTAAAAAAAAAAAAAAAAAAAAAAAAAAAAAAATATTGGATGGCAAATGTCAATGATATGCATCGCAAAATTATCCGTATCGAAAATCAGAAAATCTTAATAAAAATAACTATATTTTTTAAAAGAAAGTTGCTTTTCTCATAAAAGCTAAAGATTTAATATGATTGTGTCAAAGTAACAGCATTTTTCCTCTATCATTTTCCCTCAATCGAAACACATTTGTAAATCGTCGTTTCGAACCGGAATTTAATTTTACATTTCTTTTAGTTTTAAAATAGGAAAAACTTTGTTGTCGTTTTTAAATATAGCTTTTTTTAAAGTTGTTTCATAATAGATTTTTGTAAAGTATTGTAGGATAAGAAAAATTGCATAGATTTTAAAGCAATGTTTAAGTAAAATTACAATATTTTTTTAACTTAAAAAAAAAACAATGTTATCGAAAAGAAAATCGATTTTACCAACAAATTCGCGTAATGCAAAAGCAAAGAAGAAATCAAAAAGTAATGAATCTTTTCTTCCAGGCGAATTGTGTAAACTTGAACAAGCCGATCGTGCCAATTCATAACATTATAAACTTGAAAGCGCGTTCTATATAGTAGAATTTTTTTTACATATAGGTAGAAAATTTCCGAGAATAACAAGGTTAGAGGTCTGTAATTAAGTCCATAGTCAATTAGTCAATTTGCTTTTTTTTTTATCAAGTGAAATTTGGCGCAAAATTAAATACATTGTTATAACCAGATTTGTTTTTTGCGTGGTAAACACTTAATGGTATTTTAGATGATCATTTCCCCGCTCACCTTTGATGCCAACTATGACTGTAAAACATATTAAAAACTATTATCCGATAATTTTCTAATTTTCTTATTGCTTCATGATGGTTCATACTTTAAACCTGAATCGGTCACGCCATTGTCGTTCAATTTTTATTCCTAATCCTAACCCTAATCGTATTCTATCCTAATCCTGATAATAACTTTAAAGAATATTCTTTGACACGAATATGTAAATTAAATCAATATTGATAAATGAATGGAAAATAGAATAAATAGAAATGGCAAAATAAAGTAACAAGAAAGTACATTTATTCGACACCTAACCCTAGAGAAAGCGTAAAATTTTTAAAGCGCATGAAATAAATTAAAATAATCCTATATATACTAACAAAAATATGTAATTTTAGATAATCAGATTTGTGTCGTCGGTATTTATTTGCTAATAGTGTTCTTGACGCGATAGAGAAAATATCGAGGTTAAATTGGGCAGAATTTAAAGTACTTTGTAGCAACCTTTATTTACATTTTAGAATCGCATCAGATTGTTATATCTTTGTGAAATATCTATCAATGTATAAAATCCACAAGCAGTTTGTTCACTATTTACACCACTTAGCGTGAAACACTTAATTTAATATATACATAAACAAGATAATGTAGTAAGAAATATATAACATATGTCTATGCAAATAAACAATATAATAATGCCCATTTAGCAATGCAACACATATACAAATTGTACACCAAATACCACCTAAAATGCACTGTTGTATAGAAGAATTCTGCCAGTGTTGTTTTTCGTTTTACGAAAAGGAATTCCTCGATTTTCACGGTTTTACTGGGTCCTCCTTTTTTCATTAGTTGCAGTTTCATTTTCGCGATTGTATATATTATTTGGCATGAAATTTCACTTTTTTAAGACTGGGTTATGTCAAGGCCCCTATAGCAAAGAAATACCGTATGGTCTCCTATAAAATGTGATAAAGCTTTGGTTAATTATATATGTTGTTAATTATCAAGTGAAATGTTTTGCTAAATTAATGCATTTATTCTTTTTTTTAATGTTACGTGAATGAAGTCACGAGTAACAGCTAGTCCTAATCCTAATAATATTATAAATCTGATTGTGTGCAAATATTAGGCTGAAGCCAGCATCAAAATGGAGCATTTAATGATCCTGTATCTTTGCATATACGTTGATTATAACCCTCAGATGAACATAGGCTACTTTTTTTAAATTTTATTCAAATATTTTTCTTAATAATTCAAAATTTCGTTATTTTCATAGAGAATTAATGGACATTTTCCCATAAAACTTAACCATTTTACTTTATCGTTGCTAGGGCTTTGATCGTTGCCAATAAATAAAAACACGGAAAATAATTTTTCCTCAAAAATTAATTTTCAATTGAAAGATTTTCACGTGAAAAATGAAAATGAAAAAGAATTCAAAAGAAGATGAATTTCCGTGATATTTGAAACAAAAATATGGAGTATTTGTTATTATACATAAAGTATGAATAGGTTACATTAAAAAGATCTTTTTCTGTCAAAAAACTGCGTTATAATTAGAAAGAAAAGTGAACAATAATTATATTCGTAAAAATAGATTTCGCTTGGACCATGGAACTATGAAAAGGATCCTCCTCGGCTTGGACAAATATGACGTCATAAATAAAACATGTATTTTCAAATAATCGTAATAATACAAGGAGCATGAATATCAATATATAATGAAAGTAGATAGATAATGGACGTAATATTTAAGATGAAAAACTGAAATATTTTTATCGATACTGATTAATAATTAGCTTGAATACCAGTTACATACAAATGAGAGTTTTTCGCTAAAATTTACGTCCTGATTGCCAGAAAAAGAAAATTAGCAAGAATTATGGCATTAAAAAGAAATTTCTTTTAGGAAAATGTGACGTCATATTTGAAATAAAACGGGAATTTTCAAATGTGTTTTACAAGGAACGGGAATTAATTCCATACATTAATAATACAAGGATCAGTAAGTATAGAAAGTAGATTAGTTTCACAACATATTTAAAACGAAAAATTGAAATTTTTTTTTATCTATACCGATTATTAAGCATGAATATCAGTTACATACAGATGAGAGTTTTTTGCCAAAAACCACACCATGATTATTAGGAAAATAAAAATAAATACGAATCTATTATATTAAAATCTGACCGCATGTTTGTTTTTCGCAATTACTGTTTTCAGATTGCCGAACGCAATGCGATTTACTTAACACCGGTTATCATTCATCCGAGGATGTCATAAACTCTCAGAATTTAAAAAAAAAAGATTTAAATTCCGAGATATTATTATTATTATTATTATTATTCTTTTTTCTTTCTTTTTTTTTTTTTTTTTTTTTTTTGTAAATTTTAACGAAGTTTCTCTAAAATCGGCAACTAAATTATTCCATTTTTGTAGATAAAAAAAGAAGAAATAAAACAGATTAATATATTTTTTCTCATTAAAACTGAAAAAAAAAAGAATTCATTTTCAATTTGAATAGATGGTGAAAGAAAAAAAAATCTTGAATACAGTAAAATTTTTGAAAAATAAAAACGTATTTTCACATATTCAAACTTCATGAGTCAATTTATTCTGGAGAACAAAAATCGTCTGTGAACATATTTTCATTTAGAAATCAAGATTTTTTTTCAGTTTTAAAGATAAATAAAGGAGGCAAATTTAAGCTCCTTGCATTTAGGTTTACAATAATTGCTCCCTATTCACAATAATTGAATTTAATGAAAAAGAACATACTATTTCCATTATCTTTGAAGGATTGCTATTAAAACGTTTCACAAAGGCGTTAAAAGTAAAATGGTTTACCAGGTAAACTTGACAATGTTTTTACATAATTCACCGATTTCCACGATTTTGTTTGGCCCGCCTTTTTTCATTGGTTGCAGTTTCCTTTTAAGGGATTTTTTGTCACAAAATTTCACTTTTTTAAAACTTAGTTATGTCAAGGCCTCTATAACATAGAAATACTGTATTGTCTCCTATGGAATGTGATAAAGAGTTAGTTAATTATTTACGTTTCTAATTATCGGGAATGAAATATTTTGCTTAATTAATGCATTTATTCTTCTTTTAATGATACGTGAACGAAGTCACGGGTAACAGCTAGTAATATTATAAATCTGATTGTGTGCAAATGTTAGGCTGAAGCCAGCGTCAAAATGGAGCTTTTAATGATCCTGTATTTTTGCATGTAGTTTGATTATAACCCTCAAATGAACATAGACTAGGTTTTATTTTATTCAAATATTTTCTTTAATAATTAAAAATTTCATTATTTTCATAGAGAATAAATGGACATTTTTCAATAAAATTTAACCATTTTACTTTATCGTTGCTAGGGCTTTAATCGTTGCCAAAAAATAAAAACTCGGAAAAATATTTTTTCCTCAACAACTAATTTTCAATTGAACGATTTTCACGTGAAAAATGAAAATTAAAAAGAATTCAAAAGAAGATAAATTTCCGTGATATTTGAAACAACATTATACATGAAGTATGAATATCGGTTACATTAAAAAGATCTTTTTCTGTCAAAAATTGCGTTATAATTAGAAGGAAAAATGAACAATAATTATATTATTAAAAATAGATTTCGCTTGGACCATGGAACTATGAAAAGGATCCTCCTCGGTTTGGACAAATTTGATGTCATAAATAAAACATGTAATTTCCAAATGTTCGTAATAATACAAGGAGCATGAATATCAATGTATAATGAAAGTAGATAGATAATGGACGTATTATTTAAGATGAAAAACTGAATATTTTTTATCGTAACTGATTAATAATTAGCTTGAATACCAGTTACATACAAATGTGAGTTTTCCGCTAAAATTTACGCACTGATTGCCAGAAAAAGAAAATTAACAAGAATTATGCCATTAAAAAGAGATTTCTCTGAGGAAAAAGTGACGTCATATGTGAAATAAAACGGGAATTTTCAAATGTGTTTTACAAGGAGCGTGAATCAATTCCTTAAATTAATAATACAAGGATCGGTAAGTTTACAAAGTAAATGAGTTTCACGCCATATTTAAAACGAAAAATTTGAAATATTTTTTTTTTATCTACACCGATTATTAAGCATGAACATCAGTTACATACAGATGAGAGTTTTTTGCCAAAAACCAAAACGTAATTATTAGGAAAATAAAAATAAATACGAATCTATTATATTAAAATCTGACCGCCTGTTTGCATTTCGCAACTACTCCTTTCAGGTTGTCGAACGCAACACGATTTACTTAAGACCGGTTATCATTGATCCGAGGATGTCATAAACTCTCAGAATTTAAAAAAATGATTTAAATTCCGAGATTTTTTTTTTTTTTTTTTTTTTTTTTTTTTGTAAATTTTAACGAAGTTTCTCTAAAAATGGCAACTAAATTATTCCATTTTTGTGGATAAAAAAGAAGAAATAAAACGATTAATGTATTTTTTCTCATTAAAACTAAAAAAGAATTTATTTTCAATTCGAATAGATAGTGAAAGAAAAAAAAATCTTGATTACCGTAAAATTTTTGAAAAATAAAAACGTATTTTCACATATTCAAACTTCATGAATCAATTTATTCTGGAGAACAAAAGTCGTATGGCAACATATTTTCATTTAGTAAAAAAAAAAAGAAAAAAAATTCAGGTATAAATTAAATAAAGGAGGCAAATTTAAGCTCCTTGCAGTTAGGTCTACAATTATTGCTCCCTATTCACAAGAATTGAATTTAATAAAAAAGAATATACTATTTCCATTATCTTTGAAGGATGCTATTAAAACGTTTCACAAAGGCGTTAAAAGTAAAATAGTTTACCAGGTAAACTTGACATATGTTTTTACACAATTCGCCGATTTCCACGATTTTATTTGGCCCCCCTTTTTTCATTGGTTGCAGTTTCCTTTTCGTGATTATTTGTCACAAATTTTCACTTTTTTAAAACTTAGTTATGTCAAGGCCTGTATAACAGAGAAATACGGTATTGTCTCCTATGGAATGTGATAAAGAGTTAGTTAATTATTTACGTTTCTAATTATCGGGAATGAAGTATTTTGCTTAATTAATGCATTTATGCTTCTTTTAATGATACGTGAACGAAGTCACGGGTAACAGCTAGTAATATTATAAATCCCATTGTGTGCAAATGTTAGGCTGAAGCCAGCGTCAAAATGGAGACATTAATGGTCCTGTATCGTTGCATATAGGTGGATTATAACCCGGAAATGAACATAGACTGGTTTTTGTTTATTTCATTCAAATACTTTTTTTAATAATTCAAAATTTGATTATTTTCATAGAGAATCAATGGACATTTTTAGATAAAATTTAACCATTTTACTTTATCGTTGCTAGGGCTTTGATCGTTGCCAATAAATAAAAATGCGGAAAACTAATTTTTCCTCAACAATTAAGTTTCAATTGAGCGATTTTCACGTGAAAAATGAAAATAATTCAAAAGAAGATGAATTTCTGTGATATTTGAAACAACAATATGGAGTATTTGTTATTATACATGAAGTATGAATATCGGTTACATTAAAAAGATCTTTTTCTGTCAAAAACTGCGTTATAATTAGAAAGAAGAATTAACAATAATTATATTATTAAGAAAAAGATTTCGCTTGAACCATGGAACTATGAAAAGGATCCTTCTTGGCTTGAACAAATATGACGTCATAAATAAAACATGTATTTTCAAATATTCGTAATATTACAAAGAGCATGACTGTCAGTGTATAATAAAAGTATATACATAATGGACGTCATATTTAAGATGAATAACTGAAATATTTTTTTGATACTGATTAATAATAAGCTTGAATATCAGTTACAAACAGATGTGAGTTTTCTGCTAAAATTCACGTCATTATTGCCAGGAAAAGAAAATTAACAAGAATTATATCATTGAAAAGAGATTTCTCTGGGATCAAAGTGACGTCATAATAAAACGGGATTTTTTAAATATGTTTCAAATGGAGCGTGTATCAATTTCATACATTAATAATCACTGAGTACAGTGAAAGAATAGAGAGGCAATGAACCGTAAAATCGGCTGGCAATATGAAGCCGGTTAACGCTCAAATCATTAGGCCCAAGGGCTGACTTAATTGGATGGGGAGAGGCTGCACGTGGAACAATGACTGGATTCATTGGACGGGAGGAGGTTTTCAAAGCAAGCCGCCAGTTGTTTGGGCCGACTGTAGGGTTGCATTTTCAGCACCACGCCAAACATGAATATTTCATCTCTATTTATTCTCTGTACTCTGTGATTAATAATACAAGGATTATTAGGAAAAGAAAATTGAACACAAGTCTATTTAAAGTCGTGGCACACTTATCTTGGCAGTGGAGGCAAAGCTACGAAGGCCTGCTCACTCACTTTGGCGCTCGAAGATTCCCATATTGGGAGAAAAGCGATGATTTGGCGTGTAGAAAAATCCTTTTTGGATTTAACTTATAACATTTGTTTACTTTTCATGTAAATCCTTGAATCGCCAGATTTGGCTGTTTATCGTTGTTTGTAGGAATAAATTTTGCACGAGTTTCTATTATGTTCCACGCCGATCTTTTGATATTCGTTAAAGAATTCCTTTTACAATGTTTTAATTCATTGTCATCTGATATATTTTGTCATCTGCGATTTTGGAATTTTAGCGAATTTTATGCGATTTAACGGGGTGTTTTGCGTTTAGCGGTGATTTTTCCACATTATTAAATATAAATCCTGTTTTAAACTTTTAGTACAATTTAGTAAATTTTATCCTCTTTTCAATAAAGTTTATTGGGAATTCGTACGTACATTTTTGAAATTTATGCGTATATTTCTATTTGAATTTATAGAACTTTTGGGTTTACGAGACGATTTTTCCCCATTCGTAAAAGAAATCCTATTTGTCTTTTAGTCCAAAAAAGGATAATTTTTTCCTCTGCAATTTTTGAAATCTTAGCGATTTTTAATGCTATTTTTAGCGTTTTTGCGGGATTTTTCCACATGAGCAAAAAGAATCCTGTTTATATCTGTAGACGAATATAGTAAATTTTGTTCTCGTTTCAATGAAGGTTATTCGGCATTCATCAGGTTAAAATGCTAATTTTTAACTATTTTCTGAAAGATTATTTGCCTTTTTATGAAGATGCGAAACACTATTCGATTTCTTGATATCTGAATGAGAATTTCTGTAATTTGTATGTATTTACGATTGAAAATGACTTCCTGAAAATGTTTGAAATTAATTAACTTAAATTGACAAACAGCCGTAAAGAAAACTACATTTTTTAAACTAAAGACTGGAAGTATCTAAAGGTGGAAGTATTTAAATGAGTTTTTCATTTTTTAATAAATAAAAATTACATACAGTTATAAGCGATTCGTCTCAAGTGACGACACATTTTCCCCCTTTCTCGTGCTGCGGCGTTGGAAATTCGGTTCAGAGCGCATGGCTTTGACAGTATTTTCTGAAAAATCTTCTGCCTTGATAAAAAAAAAGAAAAAAAAAAAAAAGGAAAAACGTCTTTCGATTACAAAGTTTCTGAATAAGCACACCTATCAACTTCATACATTTCCAAACAGAAATGCATTAAAATTTTGTCAAAGCTGCCAGTTTGGATTTGAGAACAGCCTTAAGGGTACGAAAATCGATTAATGATATAAATATTTTCTAAATGGGATATTCTATAAAGAGATAAAGGGGCTGTGCATATGTAACGTCATGACTTTAGGGAGGAGAGGGGATCTGGCATTTGATATCGTAAGATATCTGTAAGGGGAGAGGGGTTTTGTCTTTTGATGTCGTCAGTGTCGAATTAAGACACTTTTCTCCGGGAGGGATTTCTGTTCCTCCGGGGGGGAAGCAATTATAAAGTTCCGGGAAGGAGAGTTCCAGTTTTTGACCATTGAAAGCATAAAATCTCAAATCTTCCATTGAGGACATTTCAAAGCACCGGGGAGGGATGTCCCCCCACGGGCCACCCCCTGAATTCAACACTGGATATCGTTATCATTTTAAAATATATTTTAACGATATCATTAAGGGGGGGAGGGGGTCCGAAATTAACAAAATGTTGATAACGTTACATATGTACAGCCCCAAAGGCATTGTTTGAAGTATGTATTTTAGTGTAGGGGGGGACGGGGTCCGAAATTAACAAAATGTTGATAACGTTACATATGTACAGCCCCAAAGGCATTGTTTGAAGTATGTATTTTAATGTAGGGGGAGAGGGGGTCCGAAATTAACAAAATGTTGATAACGTTATATATGTACAGCCCCAAAGGCATTGTTTGAAGTATGTATTTTAGCGTAATTCTTTCTTTTTTTTTTAGCCTTGGGTAAGGCTTAGTCCTTAAAAGGACTTTTTTTTAGTCCTTAAAAGGACTGTTAATCTAATGGCTCTATTCCGCTATGGCTACCATCTGTGTAATGATCAGAATCGTCAGATGAGTCACCAACAGTGAAATTGACTTTTTCAATTAACTGTTCTTGAATTCCGTCTAATTTCCACATGTTTGTTTCGACATTTTCAATTACATGTTGAACACAACTAAACCAAGAAGAAGACGCTTTCTGGATTCCTTCATGAGTAAGTTTTTCAACTTCCTCCATTTTAAATGTTCGATTTTTTTTCGCAACATAATCTTTAACTTCACCCCAGATAAGTTCGATGGGATTTAATTCGCAGTGATAAGGGGGCAATCGAAGAACGGTATGGCCATGTTGAGCAACAATTTTATCTATGTGGTAAGCTTCATAAAACTTTCTATTATCTGCCACAAGTTTAAGTAATTCCACTTTTAACATGTCTGGGTTCCAAGAGATACTCTTTCTTGTAATATTATAAATCTGATTGTGTGCAAATGTTAGGCTGAAGCCAGTGTCAAAATGGAGCATTTAATGATGTTGATCTTTGAATATAGGTGGATTATAACCCGGAAATGAACATAGACTGGTTTTTGTTTATTTTATGCAAATACTTTTCTTAATAATTCAAAATTTGATTATTTTCATAGAGAATCAATGGACATTTTTAGATAAAATTTAACCATTTTACTTTATCGTTGCTAGGGCTTTGATCGTTGCCAATAAATAAAAATGCGGAAAAATAATTTCTCCTCAAGTTTCAATTGAGCGATTTTCACGTGAAAAATGAAAATAATTCAAAAGAAGATGAATTTATGTGATATTTGAAACAGCAATATGGAGTATTTGTTATTATACATGAAGTATGAATATCGGTTACATTAAAAAGATCTTTTTCTGTCAAAAACTGCGTTATAATTATAAAGAAGAATTAACAATAATTATATTACTAAGAAAAAGATTTCGCTTGAACCATGGAACTATGAAAAGATCCTCCTTGACTTGAATAAATATGACGTCATAAATAAAACATGTATTTTCAAATATTCGTAATATTACAAAGAGCATGACTGTCAGTGTATAATAAAAGTATATACATAATGGACGTCATATTTAAGATGAATAACTGAAATATTTTTTGATGCTAATTAATAATAAGCTTGAATATCAGTTACAAACAGATGTGAGTTTTCTGCTAAAATTCACGTCATTATTGCGAGGAAAAGAAAATTATCAAGAATTATATCATTGAAAAGAGATTTCTCTGGGATCAAAGTGACGTCATAATGAAACGGGATTTTTTAAATATGTTTCAAACGGAGCGTGTGTCAATTTCATACATTAATAATCACTAAGTACAGTGAAAGAATAGAGAGGTAATGAACCGTAAAATCGGCTTGCAATATGAAGCCGGTTATCGCTCAAATCATTAGGCCCAAGGGCCGACTTCATTGGATGGAGAGAGGCTGCACGTGGAACAAGGACTGGATTCATTGGACGGGGAGAGGTTTTCAAAGCAAGCCGCCAGTTGTTTGGGCCGACTGTAGGATTGGTTGCATTTTCAGCATCACGCCAAACATGAACATTTCATCTCCATGAATATTTATTCTCTGAACTCTGTGATTAATAATACAAGCATCAGTAAGATTATTAGGAAAAGAAAACTGAACACAAGTCTTTTAAGTTAAAATCTGACTGTGTGTATTTCGCAACTACTCCTCTTAATGCAACGCGATTTACTTAATACCGGTTATCATTGATTCGAGGATGTCATATAAACTCTGAGAATTTAAAATTTTGAATTAGATTTCGAGATATTAATATTTTTTTTTTTGTAAATTTTAACGAAATTTCTCTAAAAACGATACTTAAATTACTCCACTTTTGTGGATAAAAAAAGGAGAAATAAAACGGATTAATATATTTTTATGCCATTTTCTCATTAAAACTGAAAAAAATTATTTTATTTTCAATTTGAATAGTTGGTGAAAAAAAAAATCTTGATTACAGTAAAATTTCCGAAAAATAAAAACATATTTCCACACATTCAAACTTTATGAATTAATTTATTCTGCAGAGCAAAAAATCGCCTGTCAGCATATTGTCAAAAAATCAAGATTTGTTTCAGATATAGATAAAACCAAGGACACAAATTTGCTGTTACATGCAAACGTATCACTTGCAATTGCAAAGCTTTTTGCAACCCCAAATTACATGCAAACAACATTTACATGTAATTTGCACCCAAATGAATTTTTATTTGAACCGTAATAAATGTTAATTTGTAATGAAAATTACATGCAAAAGTAATGTTTACATATAATTTTGGGTTGCAAAAAGCTTTGCAATGTAAGTGTTACGTTTGCATGTAATTTTGGGCTTCAGAAAGCTTTGCAATTGAAGCTCCTTGAATTTAGGTGTAGAATTATTCCTCCTTATTCACAAGAATTGAATTTAAAGAAAAAGCATATACTATTTCCAATGAATTATTTTTAAATGATGGCTGTTAAGACGTTTCTCAAAGTCGTTAGAAGTAAAATGGTTTATCAGGTAAAATTGACATTTCTTTTTACTCAATTCGTCGATTTACACGATTTTATTTGGCCGTCTTTTTTCCATTGGTTGCAGTTTCCTTTTCGCGGTTATTTGGCACAAAATTTTACTTTTTTTAAACTGATTTAAGTCAAGGCCCCTATAACAAAGATATATCGTATTTTCTTCTATGAAATATGATAAAGCGTTAGTTAATTATTTACGTTTTTAATTATCGGAAGTGAAATATTTTGCTTGATTAGTATATTTATTTTTCTTTTAATGTTACGTGAACGAAGTAACGGGTAACAGCTAGTTTATACATAAAACTACAGCGCCTAGAATAAATAGTGTGGAAACCGGCTATCCTTGTAATGCTTTAAAAAGTGCTAAAAAGTTGTAGCCTATAAACGTGCAACGCTGCTCCTACGATAATATTGCAACCAGAGACAAAACAATGCGTATCACGTTTTTTAGCCATGCTTTCATAATTTTATGAAAGCTTATAAAAATCAATATGTCAGAGGAGAAAAGGATATATAATTTAAGTATTTAAAATACTTAACCAGCATCCAAAACATTCTAATACAATGTTTACGTTGAGAAGAACTAGCAGATAGCGTTGCGATCCCATCGTTATCTTTTCAGCAACGTTGTACATTTATTGGATTCAATTTTTTAGTACCATTTTGTAGCAGATTTCCACACTATGTATTCTAGGCGCTGTAATAAAACTTAACTATCAAAATCGTTTCCACAAAGTGCGAATGATCTTCTGTATTTATTATTTATAAGCACCACGATTACGGAAAAAATTTACTATATGGGAGATTTAATATACGTCGAACTTCGCGGATGGGTCTGCCGTAGTTTTAGGCGCCCAGGCAGACCGCTTGTGATTTTTATATGTGCTCCATATTCAACAGATCACATGTATTTGCATTTATAGAACATGAATTTTAAAGCTTCCGCTGGAGAAAATGTCGTTAAATTTAAACTAAAATTCCCAAACAACTTAAAATATTTTCAGAAACTTAAATATTTTATTACAATTACGCAAAAGGGCGTAAATTTCACAAACTTGCCCGTTCATAGTTCCTTTTCTCAGATTTTCTTTTCTTTTTTGGACGAAGAAATAGGGGGGGGGGGGATTTTATTACATTAAAAGCGATTTTAATGTTTTTTAATTTATCTTCAAATGACTATTCTACATTTGCAGCTATTTTATCTGTTATACATACAAACTAATTTGCTTAAAAAATATTTAATTACACGTATACTGGCTGAAAAATACATCACTTTCTTAAGATTGAGTTCTCTTTAGGAATGTTTTCCGAGGTTTAAATAAACATGAACTGAAACAAAGATGCTTGACATATTCATTCATTGAATATCATCCATCCATACTCTTAACACATTTAAAATTATTATTATCTTATACTGTAATTACTTTTTTCCTCTTTTTAACACTTTCCAAACTAATTGAAAAGTGTTTATGACTTCGATTTGTCTGCCGTCTGTCCGTGCTTTAATTCCTGTAAATATGCTCGGATTGCCCTGCAGTTTTTATATGTTATTGTCGTTATCTATAGCATGTTCCCTATTTTAACTGAAGTGTGTAGCACTTATAGTTTTTTTACAGGGACACTCAAAAGAATTCCGTTCCATTACGGTCTATGGGAAAAATTATTTGCGGTTTATTTTAATGATGTGACACAATTTCAAACGCATTATAATTGATATATATCACTAAGGTGCATTACAAGAAGCTTAATATGGAATAGGGTGTGCATAGCACTTATAGTTACTTTACAGGGACAGTCAAAAGAAATCCGTTACATTACGTCTATGGAGAAAAATCGTTTGCGGTTTAATTAAATAATGTTTCACAATTTTAAACGCATTGAAATTTATATATATCACTAAGGAGCATTACAAGAGACTTCCTACAGAATATTGTGTATATAGCCGTCATCGTTCATTTACAGGGACACACAAAATAATTCTCTACTGTTTGTTAACAATCATTCCTGGAAGTGCGTTTTAAGTTGCTGAACGCGATTTTGAATTTAACTCACTTTTTGTCTATTACTTGGTGTGTATAAATTCTGTAGATCATATACAGGGCAGCACAAAAGTTCGCGAACACATTTCCGTTTATTGACAAAAACTCCAGAAGGAGAATTTTAAACTGTGCTACGCGTTTCCTAACTAAACTAAAATTTAGCATCCTATGTAGTATATATACAAATCTATAGATCATATACAGGGCTGAATAAAAGTATTCGTATATTTTTCTGAATATTGTATATGTTGGAAATATATTTTGGAAATTCCTGAAATTACGTTTTTAAATTGCGTTTTCCAAATTGTTTACTTAGATGTTATCTTTCAGCTTATTAAACGGTAATGTTTTGTAAAATTATTTTGGAAGCGTTGGAAAGTGTTACATAATCTATGCTTGACGCATGATTTATCGTTCTTGTTAAATAATTTGTAGTGTTGTATTTGTATTCTTTGTAAGGGATTTCATTTCTCTCTATATATCTTACATTTTCTTTCTCTCAGTCCATCAGACTTTAAAGATCGATTTAAACTTTGTTCAATAATGCAATTTTTCGGTGAGCTCATTAACTTCTTTTCTTAAGAGTTAATTGTTTCTGCTCTTCTACAAATTAAATTTTTTAAGCTCCCTTAATTTTTTTTCTTACGATTTTCTGTTATTTAGCTAAAGTTTACTGTAAGGCAGCAAAAAATGCAGGAATGTACAGTGTTTTTGTTGCGACCAATACACCATTTTTATAGATGGCACAGCAATTTTGTTTCTAGAGCACTCATTTGCCTTGAGTTGATATCACATACATAATAAACATCCAGGCAAAAATTGGGTCCTGTTCCTGTTTAGTGCCTTTATAAAAGAACTAGCAAGCTAAGCCCGCTACGCTGGTCAATTTCTCTTAACGAACCTTTAATCAAACAAAATATTGACATTTCATAGTTCACTTTTATATTTTAACAGAATAATAAGGCTACTATAATTTGTGACTCGTGCTATAGCCAATATAAACGTCCGTACATGTCGCCCTTATCATTATCTTTTCGCTATGGTACTCCATTGTGAAATTTGGTAATTTTTGAAATTCAATATTTGAAAAATGGCATAATCATTAGATTTGAAATTAAATATTAAGAAATATACATTTTTTTTACCTTTCAAACGCAGTTTGTTTAACAATTTTCTGACAAATACTTTTCGAGCTATTATTTTTTTCAGTAATTTCAAATGTTTCATTTTCCGAGATTAATCTGTGACAAAGATTAGCGAAAAACCCAGTCGTCAGCAACAGATAGCTTTATATTAAAGAGGATGTTGGAGAAGGGATTGTCACCATCACTTTTGAAATCGGTTCTGTAGTTCCAGAGATTCTATAGAAATTGTAATTTAGAATGCTTTTAGAACGCTTTTCACTCATTTCACCCTTTTAAACTTCGATTTTTTTTTTTTTTTTGTTCTTAGAGAGCATTTACATCTTTTATGTAACTACAATGCCAAATTTTAAATTTCTAGCTCCTTTAGTATAAAAAAAATGCAATTTTAGAACGTTTTTCGCTCCTGCAGCACCCTGGGATTAGTAGCACCGACGTAAAATATAGCCTATGTTGGAGCAGGGATTGCCACCAAAAATTTGCCACCATCGCTTTTGAAAAGGGTTCGGTAGTTCCAGAGATTCCATAGAAATTGTATTTTAGAATGTTTTAAGAACGCTTTTCGCTCATCTCACAGTTTTAAATTTCGAATTTTATTAGAATTTGTTTTTAGAGAGCATTTACATCTTATAAGTAACTACCATGCCAAATTTCATGTTTCTAACACCTTCAGTATAAAAAAATTGAAATTTTCGAACGTTTTTCGCTCATGCACTCCCCTGGGGGCAGTGGCACCGGCAAGAAATGTAGCCTGTGTTAGAGCAGAAACTGTTACCATCAATTTGCCACCATCACTTTTGAAAACGGTTCTGTAGTTCCAGATATTCCATAGAAATTGTAATTTAGAATGTTTTTAGAACGCTTTTCGCTCATCTCACCTTTTTAAATTTCGAATTTTTTTAGAATTTGTTCTTAGAGAGCATTTACATCTTATAAGTAACTACCATGCCAAATTTCATCTTTCTAGCTCCTTCAGTATAAAAAAAATCGAAATTTTAGAACGTTTTTCGCTCCTGCACCCCCCCCCCCCCCTGGGGTAGTGGCACCGACATAAAATATAGCCTATGTTGGAGCAGGGATTGTCACCATCAATTTGCCGCCATCACTTTTGAAATCGCAGTAGTTCCAGAGATTACCCCCTACAAACAAACAAAAAAACAATCTTTACTACTTTATATAATTAGTATAGATACAAACTTTCACTTTAACAGAAAAAACTTTACTAGGAAGACTTAAGAAAGTGTAATGAATACTTAGTTTGGATTCGAGTAACTGGATTTGATCTTTCATTACAAAATTTTATCTTACACAAAAATAGCTTAGTTCAAAATTCCTTCAAACAGAAGTTCATATCATTCACAGGGTTCTTCTTCTTCTTTTGGCTTTTCAGAGCATTACATTTCCATTTTTGGAGCAGAATTGGGAGATTTTGTCTTTTTTGTAGCAAAATGTTTCGGGGAATTAAAATTGTAGCAGTTTGGACGTAGCGATTGGAACAGATTTCCCACCCCTGCAATTGTATAATTGTATTCTATGATCTTTTGGCATTAGGAGTTTCCTGTAAGAAAACCAGTTACTCAAATACAGGCGTGTAAAGAGCAGTGTTACGGCTGCAAAGTTAACAAACTTTAACGATCAATTTAGTCTTTAGTCGTTCTAAAGGCACGGTTATCTTATAATAACGTTAAAGTGATCATAGCTAAACCCAGATCGACAAGGATGTTAACTGGGTATCGCAATCAGCCCAAAATTATTATTGTTAATACAATTTACAATTTATGCGTGGCAATTTCCATCGTATTTCTTCGACTAAACTTCTTGAATGGCAGCTGTAAAAAATATAAGGAAAGGACAGCTGACGTCACTGTTGGTTAAAAAATTAACTGTTGGATAGCAAGAAAAACCTAACCGTTCATTATGACTCCTACTGTACACATGAGATGGGACGATTTGATTCGTCTACGTTAAACAGGTCTATGATATGATTGGCTTACGTCGCCATGACGATTCTTCATTCCTGCAATGATCGCTACGACAAAAATGTTGCGGTAGATTGGTTGACGGAAGTGTTTGTTTCTAAACATGCCTTTTCCTTATAACATTTGAATAGGGTTCTAGAGCAGCGCTCCTAGAATGGGCCTAGTATGTTAGCCTTACATAGGTAATTTCCAATTTAGGATTATACGCGTAGAATTTACGATTCATTTACGCCCTTAAAGCAAGCAGCTCTGAAGTGATTGTAGCCAGTGTTGAATTTACACATTTTTTGGACGGAATATTTGTGGATCCAGGGGAGGGGGTGTTCTCTTCTTGAATATTAATAATTAGAAAAGGTCTTCAGCGAGGGACATTTTGTTGCTCCGGGATGATGCTCCCTTCAGACTCTTGCGATTTAAGTTAGTTGGAGTTAATACTTCTGGAAAAGCATCATAATGTGAAATATCCTTCCGTTTCATTTTTAGGCCTACACTTCAGTTACCAAAAGAAAGATATTCCCTTTACGATCCAGAATTACAACAAACAAAGCGAGTGCAAGAACTTCTCTTCGATGTCGATGCTGCGAGAGCCGAAGATTTACATTTGCAAAGAAAATTTGACAAGGATGCCAAAGAACTTTTAAAATCATACGAAGAAGGTATGAATATTTAGACCAATGTATTTTTTTTTCTAGTCGATAAAATATATGTTTTACAGAATGTAAATTTTCGATCGTTTAAACAGATAATGAGAGTTTTATAAATGGAAAATGAGCGTTCCGCGTCCTAAACTTTGTACTTAAAAATATAGTGACTTTCGATTCTATCTGCACCTAAGTAGAAAGAAAAAAAAATAGAATTATTAAGCTTAAGAATGTAGATATTAGATTATATTGAAAATCTATTATATTTAATAGTATTTCACCATTCATTCAATTGTTTTTACATTTTGTTGTGCTTTAAACTTAAAAAGAAAAATGTCTGAGCATTTATTGATTGCAAAAGGATATTTGTGGATCCGGGTGGGGGGGGGGAGGAGGGAGTGGGGTCCTTTTTTTGAACATTAATAATTAGAAAAGGTCTTCGGCGAGGGACATTTCGTTGCTCCGGAATGAAGTTACCCTCGGATTCTTGCGATTTAAGTTCGTTGGAGAGATGAAATCAGTTGTAATCTTTGCGCATTAAAGTTCTGAACTTCTTTAAAACATCATTAATGATAGAAAAAAATAGCAGGATTCACTAAAAAATCAGATTTTTCGTTGGCACAAATACTCATATGATCATGAAGCCCTATTAACGTTTAACTCTTTCCGGCACAGTGGTCCCACTCCGGGCACACTTAATTTTAATTCCAAACTTGCATTCGACACCAAGAGTATTTAATAAAATTTTGTTTCTGCAATGAAAGCTTAAAATAAGGAGTTCTTATTTTCTAAAAAAGTCATTTGTAAATTCTGGTGTCAGTCAGTAATTTCTCATTTTACGAACAGACTTTGTCTGTGCCGGAAAGGGTTAACTACTGTCACAGAAATCGTCGCATATAAGCTACTACTTGCGAGTGGTCTTCAAGACAGTTTAATCTAAAGCTGAATAAAGTGCCCGATTAACTTGTAGGATGCTGTTTCTGCACCAATATTTATGTACAGAATTATTATAATCAATATTGACATATTCAAAAGTCTCTCGCGTCTAGTACTAAGGGCTCTAAATGAAACTAAATTTCGCTAGTATTTTATAATTAAGCAGATAGTTACAAGTTAACCTGCGAAAATTGAAAAAAAGCAGCGGAGTGTGAGACCATCAACAGCAAGCAGCTAAATGTTAAAGGTAATTTGCTGACTCTAGAACTAAATTTTAATAAGATATTGTAAAAATGCAATATAATTGTAACTAGGACTTCCCTCAAAGGGATTAGTCTGAGTGATATTGCTGAGAACATAGGGTTAACAATTACAATATAAAGAAAAAGAGCAAATTAAATGATAGAATTACAAAATATCATATATAAATTCATATACACTGTTAAAAAAATAGAAAAGAAGTACCGTTCATCAGATGTGTTGTCATAATTTTTTTAAACATGTGGCAAAAAATCTCATTTTCTTAAGCGCGTATTGCGCAGAACTTGAAAAAAAAAAAAAAAAAAAAGTCTGATCTTTTAAAACGCCAAGCTTTTTAAAGTTACGTAATTGGATTTGCAGCCAATAGATTATTCTATCAAGCGTGGCTTAACGCAAAATTAATTTCATTGTTGCACTTGTTTTTATGTGTGAATTTAAAATTTTCCTTCATTGATTATATATCTATTATTTGTATAACTGTTTATAGAAACTCTTACACTTCAAACCACATTGATAGCATGCTTTGCTACAAACCAGATTGCAAAACTATAGTCTAAATTACTATTAAAGTATACAAAAAATCTTTCGATGACTTCTGTAAAATAACTTTTACATTAAATCTCCATATCGGCAAAATTGAAAAATTATATATATTTCAAAGTTAAGCTTAACAGATACTTCTTGATTATTCTCTAGGAGGCGCTGCCCCCTGCGCCTTTACTGCGCCAATCCGCAGACTTTTCTTTTGCCTGTTTGTCTGTTTCTCCACAATCTGTCTGTTTCCCTATCCGTTCTTCTGCCCGTATCTCTAACCGATTGTCTATCTCTCTACACGTCTCGCTACCAGTCTCTATATTTCTCTACCGGTCTCGCTACCCGCCAATCTATTTCTCTAACCGTCTGTCTATCCGTCTAACTACTTGTATGTCTAGCCGTGTCTCTATCCACTTCGCTACCTATTTGTCTATCTGTTTCACAACTTGTCTATCTGTCTCTCTACCCGTCTGTCTATACGCCTCTCTACCCACCTTCTTACCCATCTCAGTACCCATCTACTGTCTCTTTACTCGTCTGTATACCCGTCTCAATATCCGTCTGTTTTTGTACCCGACTCTCTACCAATCTCATTACCCGTCAGTCAACTCGTCTCTGTACTCATCTCTCTACTCGTCTCTTTATCTACCACGCTACGCGACTCTCAACCTTTCTCTCTACATTCCTGTCTACTGGTGTCTCTACCCGTCTCGTGACCCATCTCGCTACCCCTCTGTCAACCCTCTTTTTACCTTTATCTCTAGCCGTCCGTTTATCCGTTTCGCTACCCGCCAGCCCACCTATGTCGCTACTCGTCTCTCTACCCGTCTGTCTACCCGTTTGTTTACTCGTCTTTTTACATCTCGCCACCTCTTCCCAATATTTAAACAATTCATTTAATATACAGAAGCCGTTTATCAGTTATTAAATGCAAACAGAAGTAATTTATCTAATAAGTGCAATCAGATGCAATTTTTTTTTAAATACATACATAAACCTGAATAATAATTCATCAGTTTTGTGTTCATATTATTATTCTTATTATTTTGTGTTATATTATTTGACAGTAAATCTCAACTTCTTAAACCTGAATTGTCTCAAGCTTTTTAAAAAAAACCACAAGGTCTGTATAACTACAAAATACCCTGAGGGCTATATTAGCTACATGTTATTAAGTTAAGTGAACGTTTCGTTATCGCGTTTACAGCCAATTGCTTATGTCAGAAAGCGTGGCTTAACGCCATTTTAAATTCATTACTGTAACTTTTTTGGGGGGGGAGGTAAGGGGGAAGGGTTTCAAATATATACATTTAAATTAAAACTTTTGCCTCCATGCCATTAGTGTTGTTTGTTTTATTAACTAATACCTTGTACACCGAGCTTCATTTGAAACAAATGTAAAAGACTTCTTCTACAGTTTTTTTTAGGAGAAACTTTCGTAATTGGGCCCAAAGCCAATCGGAGCATTTAATATCATTATTGTAACTCTTATAGAGTTAAAACAATATTGTTGCTAGCTTTACTCTTGTTTGAGACCAGCCTTGCATGCGTATCTGAATGGGGAAAAGTTTCGTATCCTATGCCGGTTGGCGAAAAAAATTTAAAATGGTGCCAAAAGGTAGTTTTAGCATTTTACAAAATTTTTCAAGAGAGCGGTAAAACATGTTTTTCAAATATTTACAAACATGCGTTTATTAAAGCATGTTTTTGCACCATCTTAAAAATTTAAGCACGATGCTAAAATAAAATTTTATCGCTATATTCGATATTTTAATAAGTAATGAAAATACATGAACAAACTTATTTAACAAACCTAAGAGGCATTTTTGTGATAAATAATTGTTATTGTCAGGAGGGTAAATTGTAAACAATTAATAAACAGCTAGTAAATAAATAGCATTTAAAATCTAAAAATGGAGAAGTGGTCCGTATAAAAATACAAAACATAACATTATACGCTTGATATATGTAAATCTTTTTTTATTTTTAATATTTCCGAAGGCACGGATAAAAAGGTAAAAATCATTTTGCCAAATGCCAAATAGAAAATATACAAAATAGAATGCCAAATATACAAATTAGAAAAATATCTGCAAAAAAATATATTTACATAATACTACATCTGCAAAAAAAATGAGATTTAGAAAAAGTAAGCCAAATCCTGCAGATCCCAACAATCACATCGAAAAACTTATCACCAAAAAAGAACTCGCCAAATCTTACGGCACAGGAGATGGATTTTTCCCTCTGAATGTAGAATATTAGTTTTTTTTTCTTGTACGATGGGTGATTATAATATAATTGTTTCATTTCACATACTACATACCGTTTGATATATTGGTACTTTTATGTTATCCTGGCGCAGTTGATAAATCGCCAAATATTGTTCCTATAACATTTTCATATTGAATTCATTTCATTTAAATATAAACCTTTCACTCATTTAATTTAAAATACATGCCTTTCATTAATCCCATTTAAAATGCTAAAAAGAGAAAAAAAAAAGAAATAATGCCATAAATCGAAACCTTTTATTTAAACACCAAAGATTTTTTTTTTATTTATACACGCGAAATAAAAAAAGCTGCTATTGCTGAAATTTGCGCCAAATCTCTAATACCAAATCTACCAAGTTATTGCGGGGTTTTTCTTTCAAACAGAAAAAATACAGATTAATTTTCGATTTCTACTAAATTGAAATATATTTTATTGTGCTGAATATTAGTGCGTGCATATTTTTTTGCTCCATGTACTCCATGAACTTTTCAATTCCGATTGTCTACGAAAATCTCCCGCCAGTGAAAATGACGTACGCACAAAAATTTCGTGACGTATGTACTTTAATTGTGCTTTTTTATCTATTTTTTTAATATAATTTCCAAACGGTTTGACATTTATTCTTGGTAATAAATAGACGTCGTTGTCACCTTTATAGGTACCTGCTGTAAAAATTTGAACGAAATCCGTTAAATATTTTATGAGTTATGCTTGACGAAAGGTTTTAATATCCATCGTAGCTATATATGGGGCAAAGTAATACTGCGCTGTGTATGAGTCTTCGTTGCACTCAGACAACTAAGAAGTTTCACTTTTTACTTTTATGAGTTTTTTTTATGTTGTGTGCGTGTTCCAAAGGGCACTACTCTTGTTACATCTGCGACAATTTCATTTAGGCTCTATAAATATGACTTAACATTCGATTACCACATTCACATTGTATCTGTAAGATACACAGTGACTAATTTTTCTGACTGCAAAGACATCTTTGGAGTTCGGGAACACTCTCCTCCCCCTAAGCTATCTTTCTAACGCACAGTGGGCTGAACATCAGTGTAGCATTGTGTATAGATCGAGGCTAACAAAAAAGACAGGCTACCGCGGTGCATTCCACTTATCTTTTTTTACAGACCTCTAGAGTGACGTGATGCTCTTTTCGTACACCTGCATTGGTGCGTTCAAGCATCACGTGACTCCCGCGGTCTGTAAAAATAGATAAGCTTAAAGCACCGCGGTAGACTTTCTTTTTCGTTAGCTTCGGTATAGATTGTATTACGTCATGTATCTGATAGATACTACGACAAGAATAACGTAAGTTTTTTAGGATAGCAGTCGAGTGTTAATGTGATTATATGAAGGTGGATCATTTAGACAAATATTAGCAATCTACTCTTATCTAAATTCAGACCTTTTCAGATTTATCTACGAAAAATTTTTTTAATTCCCTCGTAATATAAAGATTTATGTTTTTTATTCTTATTACATAATTAAAAAAACAAACAATTATTTAAATTAGAAGATGTTAGTAAACATTTCTAAACAAAAATAATAAGGAGACTTTGACTTACTTTATAATATATTCTAAATATTGGGAAAAATCAACAAACAGAAGATGTTATTTGACTCCTGTGCAACATTAAAACAAGTGGGTAAGTGTGATCGAAGATCGCTCAAAGGGTTTCGTTTAATATTCCTTTCAAAACACTTTATCCTTTCTTAAATAAATCCAAATAAATTTCATTTAGCCAAAAAAGTGATGTTTTTTTATAAAGTAAAGATTTACCGGTTTATTTTTTCGTTTTATCGAATATCTAAAACAGCCCGATAGTGGGCGAAGTTCGCTATTATACTCTGTCATAATAATATATGTCATGCGGACTAAATGCGATATTTAAAAAAATTATTTCAAAATTAAACATGTTGTATGCCTTCAAAATGTTAAAATATGCGAATATTTCCATAATCGGATTTTTATCATTTTGTCAAACTCTTATATTTACTATTCTCTATTACTCATATTGATACTAGCTTTGTATTATTCTCAAACATTTGAAAAATTCGTTAAACTTCAAATATGACGTCAGATTTTCTTTTTAATTCTCTAATGACGTGATATTAATCTGCTTTGTGTACATACACATATTGATACTCCTTGTATTATTGAGAAATCTTTGAAAATTTTCGTTTTATTACCACTATGACGTCAATCATTTTTATTTCATATTAATATTTTTTTCAATTGGTGAAACTTTTTATTTCATTTTCCTTTTTCACGTGGAAATCGTTCAATAGAAAATTAATTATTGTAGAAAGAATTTCATTGTGGATTTTTAATTTTTGGCCACTGCTTTAACGAAAATTTTTTTAATTTAATAGGAAAAGGCTGTTAGAACTTTGGTTTTTTATCTCTATTTATTAAAATAAGACGATTTTTTTCAAATTTTAATATTTTCAGCTTCATAGCTGGTATTCCGCTAGATATACACAAAGTTTCAAATCTGTAAGTTGCATAGTTTCTGAGAATGGCTCTGTGACTGACAGACAACGAAGCGGGAGTAATACGGCTTCGTGAGATGAACGAAACCCTAAAAATTAGAAGTAGAATAAAAAAACAAGTATTCGTTAAGATGTAATTTTCTCCAAACTTTTCAAAATTTAACCATCGTAAGATTATAAAATTACAAAATTTAAACTTTATAAAATCAAGGCTTATTTATTCCAGTCCCACTTTCCCTTTCGTTATAGTTGTGTGTTTTATTTAGTCTGCACGAAAAATGATCCACTTTTTCGAAATACGCTATTTTTTCTATCATTAATGATGTTTTAAAGAAGTTCAGAACTTTAATACGCAAAGATAATATATGATTATTATGTAGGATGTACACTGTAACATTACATACAATTTCAATTCTGTCCTCCATTCTTGTCTAGGATTAAAATGTGATCACTGGGTTCCAAAAGAGATTGAAGAATCAGGAATGGACCAGAGCACAGCTCGCTTGAAGTACGAACTTGACCACAGTAGGTTTCAACTCGCGGAAGTCAGAAATCAGCTCCATACTTTGAAGCGGGAGATGGCTGCCTACGAGAGACTGGTTAAACAAGAACTTGGTGACAATGTCAATTTACACGAAGTGCTCACGTCGAATCG
Source organism: Maratus michaelseni (assembly GCA_963931845.1). NCBI lineage: Eukaryota > Metazoa > Arthropoda > Arachnida > Araneae > Salticidae > Maratus > Maratus michaelseni. The sequence goes on along the minus strand of OZ007591.1, from coordinate 107,315,423 downwards.
ATGGCGAGGTAAATATACATCTACCATGTAAATATTTTAGAGAATTAAAAAAGTTCACTGTAGCAAATGCGTAGAGAATTATTACATTTGATCTCTAAACTTAACCATATGTGAGAACTGAGGAGTTTAATAAATAGCCTCTTAAACACTAGATTTATTCACACTAAAAGAGCATAACGATGGTTACTTTTATTAACTATCAATTTCAACGCATCCCTAATCTTAAATTTGAAAATGTAGGTAATATTACATATTAATATACTACACTGCGTTCTTATGCTAGATTTTGCAGCTTAGTGTACAGTGCTCTCGTATTTTCAGTCTTTCAGTTTAAAATGAAAAGTTTCTCAGATATTTTGCATATTTTATTAATAGTTGTATTATTGTTATTATTATTATTATTATTATTTTACGGAAAAAAGAAACTTTACTTAATTAGTTATGTAGCTTCTAAAATAACTTCGGGTTACTACTTTTAAAACAGATGTGAATTAATTTATAACCAGGAGGACCCGTGCGAAGCTTTCGCACTGCAATCTTTGAGATCATTTCCTGGTACGTTTTAGTACTAATTTTTAATTAACTGATTTTTTTTTTATCAAACAACGCGTTTTAACAATATGTGGGTGTACTATCTCAGAAACTTGTTCAAAAACTTTTCGAATGATACCTCATTCATCGTTGTATGTTTTGTATGTGCATAGAAAAAAAAGATGTTGAAAACAGAAATAATATATATGATGATTGTTTGTGTATAAGAAAATGGGAATAGATTGCCAGAAAAGTTTTTGCCAAATTTTTTTTCTCTCGTCAAGGCCATTTCTTTAGATTGCCAAGACTCCTATACTTAAAAAAAAAGGGGAATTATAAAAAAAAAATGAAACACTGAATCTGACGTTTAGGGAATTCATATGAAAGCATTTCCTCAGATTTTCCAAAACTGTTCCAGAAATGTCTTAAATACATAAATCAATATTTGGTACACCAATTTTTTGCAACCCTATGGGAACATAAACATGAGATGTTCAAACTTTGTGGTCCAGCAGCCATTTAAGTGACGTCAGACTTCGCTGCCTTATTAACAGCTTAATGAAATATTAAAAGATAAATGCTTACACTTTTTGTGAATGCTAATGAACTGTATTTCTAAATGGAAAATAATCCTTAAATTACGTAATCTACTGGTGCTCCGATACAATACGCATACACACAGCCATGATTAAACAAAGTAAACAAATAAACAATAAGTGACGCACGCATAAAAATTAAATAAAAACCCGATTAAAAGCTCGATATTTTTTCAAAAAGTACGCGCAAGAAATAAATTAACAATCGTATTTCAATTGCATTATAGGATGACGTCATCTGATAATGCAGTATTTTATTTTGGTGGCAACAATAATTTGAGTAAAACCTTTCATTTCATTTATGAAAAAAACGCCGATTTAATTTTTATTTAACAGCAATTTTTAATCAAAAACATGTTTTAATGAAATGTTAAGTGTGCTATGTCAGAAGCCTGTTCAAAATCCTTTCATATGCTATCTCCTTCGTCGTTCTGCGTTTCGTATTTTCTGAGAAAAAGGGATGTTGACAGGAGAAATAATATATATGATGATTAAGAACTCCTTGTTTTCAGATGTTTGAAGTAATGCTATAATTTTCTCACAAATGGTTTAAAAATATTTTTTTAAAGGCACTGAAACATGAACCGATAAACCAGTGACATAATTATGGGTTAATAGTAGAAGAATGGGCGTCAGGAATCAGCAGGCTAAATGCTAACGAAGCAATGATCGTGGTGGTGGAGGTCATCGTGGCAATGGGAGCAGAAGTGTGACCGGAAAGGATGACAGGAAGTATAAGGGGCAGGAACCGGAAAGGAAGTAGGATAAGGAAGTAGGGGAGGGCTTATTTTGAGAGGTCTTCTAGCAGAGATGAACTTAAATGATAGGGGGCTTAATTTTTTTTGTTGGAAAATAACGGGAGATGAAAGGATTGTATCGACCTACAGCGGTATGAGATTTAAGAAAATTAAAACGAAAATCCACGTAATTTTTTAAAGTTTGTAAATAATAGGTCTTAATGCAATAATATGTGCTACCTTTCGCACTCATCAACCTAACTATTCAGAGTTTTTAAAGAAAATTTACTTATAATTCGCCTGTAAAAGAAAATTATACCTGAAAAAATTAAGTGATAGTTTTGTATTAAAAATATAGAAATATAAATTAAAAAATTATTTAATTTTGAAATTTAAATGTTTACAAAATAGCAATTGCTGTGAACTTAGTCCTACAGTTTGGACATGTGAATTTTGGTCCGATTTGGGTGACAAAGACACAATTTATGTGAAACTAGCTGTTTAACCCGTTCTACGCACGGGAGTTCATGAATTTAATTCTAAAACCAAAATAAAAATAAAAATAACAACAGCTTTAAAATATCTAAATAAGAAATATGAATTCCCCTGTTAAGGTGTTGAGTTGTTCAACTATTTGATTCAGTAAAATATTTTTCTGCTACTGTGCATTTTTTAAATGAAATTTAATTTATCATGTTGCCATGGCAGCAGACGATAAAACGATATCTTTGGAATGAGGGAATAAATAGAATAAAAACTTTTGTTAATGTTTGTGATAAAATGTTTTGCTTTATTTTTTAAAAAAGGTAATAACTAAGCGCAGTTAACCCTCTGAGCGTTTTGAAAAAGGGTAAAATTGTAATGTTGTTTTCTCTGCATTTTGTTTTAATTGCTAAAAAAATATTATTCTTTCAGCATTATAAATAAAACTTAATTACAAGTATGATTGTAACCCTTTAGAGTATTAATCATTCTTCAATGTTTTGAAAATTCATTAAATCTATAGAATTATATTATCTTAAACATTGCATATATTGCAGTGAAACCTGGAGATTAGTGAACGGAATATTACGGTCCACACGCTTAGAGGGTTAAATAATCTCTAATTTGCATGCGAGGTAAAATAATTATCGTAATACCCGCTACATCTTCTTGATATTGCAGCGTGGCGTACGTAATATGCATATCTCACATTGCAGTCAACATTTAGAACTAGTTAGAACTCGCGCGATTACGGGTTAAACATAAAAAAGACAACAATTCGTCAAAAACATAAAAAAAATCTATTTAAAATTTTCGAATTTTTAGCCCCAATCGCTCATGGGCCCCCTATCAGCAACCCGTGTGTCAAATTTCGTAGCTCTGTGCCCAGTGGTTTTCGAGTTTTTGAGGTTACATAGATACGCGCACGGATCGCAAGTGCTCAACAACAAATCACTAACTTTGACTGTTGGTATGTATCAACTGAATACGGGCTCTGTACCATTTTATTAGAGACATCAATTTAATTTTTACGAAAACTGTTATTCTAAAATAGCGGTGTTATCTATAAAGAGCTTGCTGTTTAAACCGTTCTACGCACCGGAGTTCATGAATTTAATTCTAAAACCAAAATTAAAAGTAAAAATCAGTACAACCAAACTAAAGTTTATGAATATAAAAATTTGTTATGAAACATAAATTGAGCATAATTTGTTGTTTGAACATAAATTTAATTTTTACGAAAACTGTTATTCTAAAATAGCGGTATTATCTATATAAAATAGCTATTAATTGTTACGGGTGAAGCTAAAAATGTTAAATTTGTTAAATGTAATTAGTTCTGTTGAAATCAGAAAAGTAGATATGGATTTATTAATAAGGAGTGTCAATTAATGAAAAAGCCGCCCCCAGGTGACGCGCGGTCAAGCAAAATAAATGTGATATTTAATAAAAAGTCGTTTACCCCCACTCCTCCCTATCCCCGCCAATTTAACAAATAATCTGTTAAATAAAGTTTCCTGTATTAATAATGTGTATCATACTAATATATGTCATGTAAAAAACCCTTAAACCCAGCTTATTATCATTCATTAAATCCTTTTAAATTAAGTTTTTAGCTTTTGGCAACGGTTAATAATTAAGTTGATTATCTACATGTCATATAATCCCTGATCCATCGATTTTAAACACTCGAGTTGCAATTGCAATTATCCCTAATATTGATTTATTTAATGACTTCTGCGGAGATGTTATGCAACCAACCAACCGAAGATGAAAAAGCGTATTTTTGATGAGATCTCTTTGTGGATGGATTTTAATTAATAATTAAGCTATCAAAAATCTATTTAAAATTTTCGAATTTTTTGCCCCAGTCGTTCATTGGCCCCTACCAGCAATTCGTGTTCCAAATTTCGTAGCCTTACGCCCTGTGGTTTCCGAGTTTTTGAGGTTACATAGATACGCGAACGGATTTTAATAGTATAGATTTGTGTCCGCACCCGAATGACCGTATTTGCGACTGTAGTTGCGTTCGTATGCAGTAATTACATATTTCAATAGTTGGTGAAGGATAAATGTAATCTATGATTTCGTCGTTTATGAATCTTCCACCACATCTGTTAAATGAACAATACTTTAAATGTCTACTTCCCCACGAAATGATGCAGTCTTTGTGAAAACTGTGGCCACAAGGTAATTCCCAATCTACACCGCTGTCCAAACAATACGTACATGTCTAAGAAATAATAATAAAAAAAATTTTTAGAAAAATGAAAAGAATTTTTTTTTTACAGAGAAATGATTTATTTTTTTTAACCTGATTTGGATTAGATATTCTTCTGTTATCGTTTACAAAATATCTCACCGCCTGTAACAATAACGGGTCTGGCTGCGCCCTATTTTGTGTTTCTGCCTCCAGTTGTCGATGGGGGATTATCTCATTAATAATTTGTATCTCATCGTCCTAAATACCATGATTCTCATTTTCATTCATCTAAAATAAATAAGAATTTTTTTATAATTAGGTTAGAATTAGGTTAAAATTAGGTTAAAAATTTATTAATCTCATTAATGTATACCTCATAATATTCCGCACCAAATTGCTGCGCGTTTTCGAAATCTACCTAAAAATTATAAAGCAAAACATTTATAAATAAAAATTTATACTTTTCTTTTGAACAATAATTTTAACACTTAAAAATAAGTAGAATAATTTAAACTAAGAAATTTTTTAATTAAGTAAAGCTTCAACTTTAAAGTTTTAACTGTTTGTATACAAATGGTTTTAAAAGAATAGTTATTCTAAATATTTTTCATTACCTAAAAATTTTAGTATAAGAAAATAAATATACATAACTAATAAAAAGAACAACTTTTAAAAAAGTAAGTATAAGGGAAAAATAGACATGTATAAGTTACGTCTTGATAAAAATAGACATAAGTTTTGAGAAAATAAATGTACATAACTAATAAAAATCAGTGAAATAATTTAAGAAAAATAAAATAAGTTTTGAGAAAATAAATGTACATAACTAATAAAAAAACAACTTTTAAAAATGTAAGAAAAATAGACATACATAACTTTTTAAAAATACAAGTATTAGGGGAAAATAGACATGTATAAGTTAAGTCTTGATAAAAATAGACATAAGTTTTGAGAAAATAAATGTACATAACTAATAAAAATCAGTGAAATCATTTAAGAAAAATAAAATAAGTTTTGAGAAAATAAATGTACATAACTAATAAAAAGAACAACTTTTAAAAATGTAAGAAAAATAGAAATACATAACTTTTAAAAATACAAGTATAAGGGGATGTGATGATTCCATGATATTGTGTATTTTGAAAAGGGATAGCGTACAACCGTTTCATATGGATCAACTTCATTTCGTCTTTCGAAACGAATTTTATTAAAAGACGTTCTCGAAATTTCTAGAGGTTACATTCTTTCACAACAATATGTTTTAGCGTAGTTTCATTCGTCTTACAATTAATTAACAAACAATGAAAATGGTGCAGTAATATACAGATATTCGTATTTGAAAGTGTAAACTAGGGTTCTCCTACACCCTACGTGAATCTTCAATCCACCTCTCGTTGACTCGAGAGAGATAGCCTTTCATCTTCGAAAATCTGTCAGCAAATCTTTTCTTCCCCACTAGGATGGGAACCCGTTCCGAGACGAGTGTTTTTCCACCTACACTCTTCTCCTGCCAAACTCTAACTGCTTCCCCTCGATTTCTCTCCGGTCCGTTTGCTCGAACAAAAGTCTTTCCGTTCACCAACCAATGAAGTTTTAGCTCACGTCATAAGATTAAGTTTTAAGTCATTGAACAAGGTTTTCTTTTGGGATGTCTTACTGATATCCTAAATGTTCACACGGGGTAATGTTCCCACGATAGACGACCTCACATGAAGCCGGCGAGATGAAAGAGGGACCTTCTTCCCTCATTCTTTCTTCTGGCTGTCTCCGAAGTTTCAGGAGACAAGATTGATCGAAGGTTTTTCTTAGCCTTTGTAGTGGGCGACAATCTTGTAACTTAAGCAGAAAAATATGAGAGAAGTTTCAAACAGGAACTTCTATACTTGATTATTCTGCCTAATTAGCAGACTGTGAGAGGTTTAATGAATTCGTCACAGGGAAAATAGACATGTATAAGTTAAGTCTTGATAAAAATAGATATGAGGTTTGAGAAAAATAATGTACGTAACTAATAAAAATCAGTGAAATTATTTAAGAAAAATAAGTTAAGTTTTGAGAAAATAAATGTACATAACCAAGAAAAATGTAAGAAAAATAGACATGTATAAGTTAAGTCATGATAAAAATAGACATAAGGTTTGAGAAAAATAATGTACATAACTAATAAAAATCAGTGAAATAATTTAAGAAAAATAAGTTAAGTTTTGAGAAAATAAATGCACATAACTAATAAAAATGTAAGAAAAACAGACATGTATAAGTTAAGTCTTGATAAAAATAGACATAAAGTTTGAGAAAATAAATGTACATAACTAATAAAAAGAACAACTTTTAAAAATGAGTATAAGGGGAAAATAGACATATAATCTCGTTAAGTCTTGATAAAATAAATGTACATAACTAATGAAAATCAGTGAAATAATTTAAGAAAAATAAGTTTTGAGAAAATAAATGTACATAACTAATAAAAACTTTTAAAAATGTAAGTATAAGGGAAAAATAGACATGTAAAAGTTAAGTCTTGATAAATATAGACATATGTTTCGAGAAAATAATTATAACTAATAAAAATAAAAACTTTTTAAAATCAGTGAAGTAATTTAACTTTTGAGAAAATAAAATGTTAATATTTAATTAAGGGTTGAAATTAATATTTCTAAAAGAAGCAATTTGTGAATTTAAACAATAAACTGAAAAAAAAAAAGTACGTTTTAAAATGTTAACAAGATTTAATTAAGGTTTAAAATTAATATTTCTAAAAGAAGGAATTTGCGAATTTAAACCATAAACTGAGAAAAAGTAGGTTTTAAAATGTTAACAATATTTAATTAAGGTTTTAAATTAATATTTCTAAAAGAAGCAATTTGTGAATTTAAACTAAGAACGGAAAAAAAGTAGGTTTTAAAATGTTAAGAATATTTAATTAAGGTTTGAAATTAATATTTCTGAAAGAAGCAATTTGTTTAAATGTATCGGTTTGAACATATACCAGTTTGGTTTATCAAAACTAAATCTGTTTTCTTTTAAACACAAAGATCCATTCTATGTTTACTGCGGTTTTAAGTAAGACTTTCACCGTTCGCAATACAGAAACGAGATATGTCAATCATTTAAATAAAAGCGTGGTATGATATGGTGTCATTTGGTCTGTAACAAGAATCGTAACACTTCGCAAGGTCTGCTTTAAAAGCTAGCATAATAAAACCTAATACTCCCTTACGCCTTTAATACAAGTTGTCTCAATTATTTAACTTATTCGGCAATATTTTAAAACGTGACTGCAACTACTTTACTGTGATATATACCGAAACATTCAGGAAACTATAACCATTCCATTACAGCAATATCTTATTCGGTGAACATGATAACAAGTCTTTTGTCATAATACATATTTAAGACGACACATTGTCGAACTTTTCGTTAATGGGAGAAACATGTCATAACTTTACATAGATAATCTGTTAAATCAAGATTTAAGACCATACCTACAATTTCCCGTGAAATTAAATACCTGTTGTGTCGTCACTAAAACCTAACGTTGAATAAGTTAATAAACATCGATGTTAGCCCAATGAAAAACAATTTTCAAATCTAAGCTTATACATTGATCAGTTTAGTTTTAAAGATAAAGTTTAAGTTATAAACTTTAAGTTATAAACATAACTTTATTAGTTGGATAATCTTCCTTGTGGTAACTTCAAGTTACAAACATAAGTATTTTAGTGATTTTTTTTTATTTTTTTTTTTTTTTGTGTGTGTGTGTGTGTTAAGAAACATCGAAACGATGAATCACGAATAAGTGAAAAATGTAAGTTTATTTAATTTTTATTAAAATAACGCATACCTATTTGTTGTTGAAGTTATTTTCATCTATTTTCTGAAAACTTAATTTTTTTCACTGATTTTATTAGTTATGTACATTTATTTTCTCAAAACTTATGTCTATTTTTATCAAGACTTAACTTGTATATGTCTATTTTTCCCTTATACTTACATTTTTAAAAGTTGTTCTTTTTATTTTCTCAAAACTTAAATTACTTCACTGATTTTAAAAAGTTTTCATTTTATTAGTTATATCTATTTTCTCGAAAATTATGTCTATTTTTATCAAGACTTAAGATTTACATGTCTATTTTTCCCTTATACTTACATTTTTAAAAGTTTTCTTTTTATTAGTTATGTACATTTATTTTCTCAAAACTTATTTTTCTTAAAATATTTCACTGATTTTTATTAGTTATGTACATTTATTTTCTCAAAACTTATTTTTCTTAAAATATTTCACTGATTTTTATTAGTTATGTACATTTATTTTATCAAGACTTAACTTGTATATGTCTATTTTTCTCTTATACTTACATTTTAAAAAGTTGTTCTTTTTATTAGTTATATACATTTATTTTCTCAAAACTTATTTTTCTTAAAATATTTCACTGATTTTTATTAGTTATGTACATTTATTTTATCAAGACTTAACTTGTATATGTCTATTTTTCTCTTATACTTACATTTTAAAAAGTTGTTCTTTTTATTAGTTACGTACATTTATTTTCTCAAAACTTATGTCTATTTTTATCAAGACTAACTTATACATGTCTATTTTTCCCTTATGCTTACATTTTTTAAAGTTTTTCTTTTTATTAGTTATGTACATTTATTTTCTCAAAACTTGTGTCTATTTTTTCAAGACTTAACTTATACATTTCTATTTTTCTTACATTTTTCTTAGTTATGTACATTTATTTTCTCAAAACGTAACATATTTTTCTTAAATTATTTCACTGATTTTTATTAGTTATGTACATTATATTTCTCAAACCTTATGTCTATTTTTATCAAGATTTAACTTATGCATGTTTATTTTTCTTACATTTTTCTTAGTTATGTACATTTATTTTCTCAAAACTTATTTTTCTTAAATTATTTCACAGATTTTTATTAGTTACGTACCTTTATTTTCTCAAAACTTATGTCTATTTTTATCAAGACTCACTTATATATGTCTATTTTTGCCTTATGCTTACATTTTTAAAAGTTTTTCTTTTTATTAGTCATGTACATTTATTTTCTCAAAACTTATGTCTATTTTTACCAAGACTTAACTTATACATGTCTATTTTTCTTACATTTTTCTTAGTTATGTACATTTATTTTATCAAAACTTAACTTATTTTTCTTAAATTATTTCACTGATTTTTATTAGTTACGTACATTATTTTTCTCAAACCTTATGTCTATTTTTTCAAGACTTAACTTATACATGTCTATTTTTCCATTATACTTGTATCTTTAAAAGTTATGTATGTCTATTTTTCTTACATTTTTAAAAATTGTTCTTTTTATTAATTATGTACATTTATTTTCTCAAAACTTAACTTATTTTTCTTAAATTATTTCACTGATTTTTATTAGTTACGTACATTTATTTTCTTAAAACTTATGTCTATTTTTATCAAGATTTAACTTATACATGTCTATTTTTCTTACATTTTCCTTAGTTATGTACATTTTTTTTTCTCAAAACTTATGTTTATTTTTACCAAGACTTAACTTATACATGTCTATTTTTCTTACATTTTTCTTAGTTATATACATTTTTTTTCTCAAATCTTAACTTATTTTTCTTAAATTATTTCACTAATTTTTATTAGTTTCGTACATTATTTTTCTCAAACCTTATTTTTTCAAGACTTAACTTATACATGTCTATTTTTCCCTTATACTTGTACATTTTTAAAAGTTGTTCTTTTTATTAGTTATGTACATTTATTTTCTCAAAGCTGAACTTATTTTTCTTAAATTATTTCACTGATTTTTATTAGTTACGTACATTTATTTTCACAAAACGTATGTCTATTTTTATCAAGACTAACTTATACATGTCTATTTTTGCCTTATGCTTAAATTTTTAAGTTTTTCTTTTTATTAGTAATGTACATTTATTTTCTCAAAACTTATGTATATTTTTACCTAGACTTAACTTATACATGTCTATTTTTCTTACATTTTTCTTAGTTATGTACATTTATTTTCTCAAAAAGTAACTTATTTTTCTTAAATTATTTCACTGATTTTTATTAGTTACGTACATTAATTTACTCAAATCTTATATCTATTTTTATCAAGACTTAACTTATACATGTCTATTTTTCCTTTATACTTACATTTTTAAAAGTTGTTCTTTTTATTAGTTATTGTTGGAGCACGTCGGTAGCATAATAAATTTTCTATCTTTGTTAATTCCTAAATCAGTCTTTATATTTTAATTTACATTTTCATCTTTTGATAATGGTAAAAAAGTTTGGTTAAGTTTACCTGAAATTTTCCTTTTGCGCAGAGAATAATCTACAGTAATCCAAATTATTGCACCGATATTTATCTTATCGATTCATTGACGTATCACTGTATTGAAGTAATAAGAAATAATAGTGGAAGTAGAAATATAACAATTTGCACGAAGTAAGTAGATCCATTTTCCTTTGAATATAATATTATTATTGAAAATTCTTGGCTTTATATACACATTTAAATCGCGATTGGAGGCTGCTTAAAAGTGCTCCAATTTTACATTATATTTGGGATATATACAAGGGCGTCTTAACTGTTCGGTAACATTTTAGATTCTCAGGGAGAATTGTTATTAAGTTCTCGCGCGGGGCATCTGCTGTAGGTTGAAGTAAGGTGGTCTGTAGAATTTCTCAGCTGATTAGTTTCGACAGTCTCTGGTTTTATTCACTATGGTTTGCATCTGCGGTTATCACTTGAAGTACTTACAGTTAATTGGGGTCTGGTTTTTAACGTGTTCTAAGTGTTCTTTCGATCGTTCACAACACGTGGAGATTGTTAATTGCATAAAAAGGTTTCTCCGTCACTCCCCCGTAATCTCCTGTGTGGGGTTCAGTTTCTTACGGTGTTTTTCGTACACAGGTTTGGGAGTAGGTTTGGTGAGAGTGTCGGCTGTCATTTCTTCAGTGGGGCAGTATTGTAAATCAATTTTTCCTTCTTCTTTCATCAGTTTGATGTGGTGGAAACGTATGTCGATGTGTTTGGATCGCTTAGTATCTTTATCATTTTCAGTCATTTTTATACAGGACATATTATCTTCAAATATCGTGAAGGGTAGTTTTTGTGGAATGTTGAGATCGCTAAGCAAGTTTGTTATCCAACTTAATTCTTGTGCTGCGTTGCTAGAAGAAACGTATTCAGCTTCAGCTGACGAAAGTGCAATGCAATTTTGCCTTTTTGTGATCCAGTAAATCGGCGATTTTCCTATCATGAATAGATTTCCTGACGTTGATTTACGTGTTTTCAAGTCACCAGCCCAGTCTGCAATGGCGTATGCTGTTAGGATGGGCTTGCTGTTTGGGCTAAGAGTTAAATTCAAATTTTCTGTATTTTTAAGGTATGAAATGATTCTTTTCACTGCTGTCCAGTCCTTTTGGCGTGGTGTTTCGTTTCTACGACATAATATGTTGACTGCGGCAGATATGTCAGGACGTGTGATTGTTGATATGTAATGTGCCTGTGGCTTGTCGATATTTCGTGTTATTAGGTAAAAGATTATCATCATCCTCAAGTCTGTTGAATCCAGCAATCATTGGGTGTGTAATGAGGTTTCAAGTCGTTTAAATTCAGTTTTTACACTAGTTCGTGTATTTTATTGTTTTGATTTAGGTAATACGTATCGTTGATTTTATTAATGTTTATGCCTAGGTAATTATTCACTTCTCCTAAGGTTTTTTAGTTCATATTCTTTCTCAAGTTGGTTTATTGTTTCTTCGATATCACTGTCCTTTCCTGCTATCAGGATATCATCTACGTAAATGATGATGTATATCGGATTTTCTTGATTTGATTTAAAGTACAGACATGGATCATTTTTGCTCTGTATGAAATTATTGTTTGTGAGTGTTTCCGATATTTTGGTGTACCAGGCCTTTGCGGCTTGCTTAAGACCGTAGATGGCCTTTTGAAGTTTACAAACTTTTCTCTCATCGCCGGGTTTAATATACCCGTCTGGTTGACTCATATAAACAGTTTCGGTTAATTCACCATGCAAGAATGCTGTGGTGATGTCAACATGTTTCACGTTCAAATTTTTGTGTAATGCGGAGATGAGAAATGCACGTATTGTAGCGTGCGAAACTACAAGTGCGAAGGTTTGATCATAGTCAATCCCGAATCTTTGACTATATACTTGTGCTACTACACGCGCTTTATAGCTTTGAACATTTCCTAAATTGCCTTTTTTAGTTTAAAAGTCCATTTTGAACCGATAATTTTTATTCCGGGTGGTGGATCTGTTAAAGTCCAAGTGTTATTTTTTCTTAGGCATTGGATTTCATTTTGTGTTGCTTTTATCCAGTTTTGTTTATCATTAGTATTTTCCATTTTTTCGATATCTTCCCAATTTTCGGGAATGTTTTCAGATGAACTATTTATGAGACAAACATATCTGTCAGGAGGAACGCCTCTATTTGTCCTATTAGACCTTCTTGGTTCAGTTGGTTGCTGTTTGGGCATGGATGGTGTCTCCTCGCTGTCAAGTTTTATTTCTAAGTGATTTTTATGTCTATCCGGTAATTGTGTACTGTCATCTGATGTTTTTGTGGTGTTTTGTATCTCCTCAATGTTATCTGAGTGTACATTTTCATTTTCAAGAAATTTCCCCGTTCTCGCTATTATAATTTGCTTTCCTTGTGTGTGAATTCTATAACCAGTCGATCGTGTGTCATAACCTACGAACGTTCCGGTTTGAGCCCTGTTATCAAGTTTTCCTCTATTTACTTTATCGACGTAAAATAGCGCTTTACAACCGAATGTTCTTAAGTGTTTTAAATTCGGTTTAACTCCCTTCCATAATTCGTAAGGTGTTCTATTGTTATGTGCTTTGGTTGGAAGTCGGTTTTGTAAGTATGTTGCGGTTTTTATGGCTTCACCCCAAAAATGTTTGCTTAATTTTGCTTGTGATAGCATACTTCTAGTCATATTTAATAAACTTTTATTTTTTTCTCTCCGCAACTCCATTCTGGCTCGGATTATGCGGGACAGTCAATTGGTGTAAAATTCCGTTCTGTTTTAATAGTGGGGTGAAATAGCTGAAAATTATACCGAAACATTTCACATCTGGCAACCAATGCGCCACTTTGGATTCAGATAGTACATGGATAGATGAGTCTAAAAAGTCCGGGACACAAATTTTTTTGGCCCTCTAGCGGCGTTGATGACGTAATCAATATGGCCGCCAAAGTTTTGTGATGCGCTTCTATATTTCTCTATATAACTCGGTATAATATTTTGATATCAACCTTTATTGTTAGTGATAATTAATCCGGAGAAAACGCGCTTTCCAACGGTATGTTTGACATCATTGTTTAGGTTCATAATACCACAATTATTTATAACTTTATTAAAATTTTTGGTTTTGATTTTGATTTTTTCGAAACATTTTGCTAAATAACTTGAAATCCGTTGTATGCAGCTGAAAACGTGTAGTGTACTTTTTGTTTGTCAGAAAATTACCTTTTGAACGGCATATATGACTTTTTTTTTATCACAAGTATTTGCTGAAATTTTTCCAAAACAACGTAGCGTTGCACAAAGAGTCGTTATGGCAACAATGTAATTTATATGTGTTCCGAAAATTAATACAGTGGCTTTATAACTGTTTAAGTATCAAATGTAATTATTGTAATTTTTGATGTATATGTAAATAAATTCTAGTTTTTTTAGGGATATGAAACTTTTATTTCCGTTTTAAAATCAGTGACATGAGAAACACTTAAGGCAACTGTAAAAAAAGTTTCAAACATTTATACGTACAAGAGTTAGAAACAAAATAATGTACAATACAATATTATTCCAATTTAATATCCAAATTTAATCACATCCTATAGATTGTCAAATACACTAGTGTCAGCCTTAATATCTAAATAACATAATATCTTGCTGTCATATGCAATAATATCCAAATGATTTATGAAAATTCACTTGTGATTTCCAATCACTGTCGGAGAACTGTCCTTCACATACACAAAGTTTCGTATATCGTATTCCCATTTTAACACATTTACAAGATGTGCATCGCTTGCGGCAAGTACAGGAGGTACGTTGTTCACAGTGTTTTGCCATTTCTGGAATTGTTGTCCACACAGGTCGGTATGATCCTCCTGAAGTTACTATCCATCTCCACTTGTTTGGCGAAGGTATTGTGTAATGTGGAACGAGGCTGTTGTTCCAAATTCTTGCTTGGAGAGTATCTCGTTTGATGTGTTGTATCAAATCATCTGCTGTAGGAAATATGTTTTCAATGGCTCGATTCTTTCTTGTAAATAACACTCGTCTGCATTCATTGATGCTCTGAAGATCTGATGCTTGATCATAAAGTAGTGTAACAAATCGTGACATTCATCATCAATATCAGAGGTGCCTGTACAGAGCTGATGCCATATACAATCAATTTCCCGAAATGACATCCAGACCTTCCAAGCTCTCTTCTTGCCAATGCCACAAAATGTGGAAACTGCGTCGCAACTAGTTACAGAGTGAAAATCCAACAAATTTCTGATGAAAGTTTGGCACAGATCTCATGAATTGGAACGAATTTCCTGTAATTCCCACAACCGTACTCAATCCATAGTTCATCAATATCTTGTATTTGTGGGAACAGGGATGACCACCTCAGGAAACCCGGCTTAAGCCTTAGAGTTTGTGTGCAATCCTGAGGGGCTGACACGCCTCTATCACCAGCGAGACCACAATTACAGAATTATGTATGCAATTTTTACAATATAATATTACACATGAATTTTGTCTGATAATACAGTTATTGCTTTCATACATACGATTATTATTATTATTTCAATGTATGCAGAATATATAATTTCCGGATGAGCTATTTACAAATACTGTGCGGGCACCATGCCTAAAATTATTAGTGGTTAAATATGATGGGTTATTCTTGGCTAGCATATTTTATACAAATACTTTACTACAATTGATGTATAGTATTTGTGGGAACAGTGATAACCACTACATCTGAGCACACAGTTCGTTTTAAGATGCGAGTATGTCCACTTTCTACTGCATGCTTAACATGGAGAAGTAGGCCGCCATATGCTTCTTCGTGTGAGATGGGAGAAATGCTTGATACATCCCAAATGCTTGACGCGCAGACTCGGTCATCATAAGTACAAACAACATGCTTTCCTGGATACTCGTCTCCCACCATTTTCTTAGCTAGCAACTGGAACAATTGGGTCTTGTTTTCGTTGACACATAGGAATTGCTGAAATTAGTTTGGAATTGCAGTTGAGTCTGAGACTTTAATACTTATGCCACTCTCTCTTGTTTCTCGGGTATATGCCTTCATTCTGTTACTAATATATCTGTCGGATACAATATCAAGTCGTGAACTGTTCTTCAGTTGATTAATGAAATATGGTTTGAAAACATGTTCATAGCAAGGGATGACAAGGGATGACCGCCCCGGGAACCAAACTTTCAATGTTCATAGCATCCGGAAAATTTTGTCGCAATACCAGGATTAAGCATGTGTATTACAGCTGCTCCATCAAATATTTTAGCTGTTACTTTCGGTTGGCTGTGATTAAAGGTATTGTCATATTTTGTTTGAATGCAGTAAAAGACATCCGACTTGGTGGTTGGTTTTCTGAGTACATTTGGTCTTCATGTGAAAGAAGAAATCATCAATGTTGCCATCCCGTGTTTCAGATGCAACATACAACCTGTAGAATAGGTAGGAGTCTTTACGCGAGTAAGCAATTTTGGACTTTGCCTTATCTGTTTTTCTTATTATAGTCTTGAAGACGCGAATATTAGTTCGAGGAATAAAGTCATGAATTGAATTTTGAGCTTGATCGAGACGGGACACAACATAATCATCATACTGTTTTAATCATATAGTAAATTCTTTCGTAACACACTTGACGGCTTCGAAACTTGGAATTATTTTGAAGCTCCTTATTAACACTAAATCTGTTTCTTCAAATGGATTTCCTTGTTCGGTTAAGACGTTAATCATTTCTTTGGCATGGGTCAAGAACCTTTTCTCGTGTGCACGGTTATCTTCATGATGCTTTGCGCCCACGTTTTTGTCATCTTTTAAATTTGATTTCTCTTCAAATTCCTCAATTAAAGAACTGATCCTAGGGCCTTCTACTATCCACTTAAGCATAACAGTTTCAGTATCAAGGATTCCAATAGCACCATCTTCACCCTTTATAACTTTGTTATTGTGTTCATGAAGCTAATCGTCAGATATTCAAGGAAACGGTGTAGTAGTTTTGCTGCTCGTAAAGTTGCCACGAAGAAATTCAGCATGTATATCTGGACGTTTTTCTAGAAGGTCCTGTAGAGTGCGCATGAATACTGGTAACCAACGATAATCGTGGACTGCGTCCAACGCAAATGTCCACTGACATAACTGAGCCAAAGTATCGACGTACATTGTAATGTTAGATCTACGAATACTCAATACAAGATGTACTAGAAAGGACCCCAGTTTGATGACTGTGTTCCAATACTGAAACTGTGGACATTCAGATGTTTTCGATGAAATACACAACTCAATCGAATCTTTATTTAATCTATTTTATTTATTATTACAAGTTTTAAGTTGGCCTCCCAAAATTTAAATTTCGAGGGAGCTACGATTTTAAAAATTTCTCCTTAAAACCCTAGAATATATTTACATATACAGAAAAAATTACAATAATAACATGTCTACTTAAATAGTTATAAAGCCACTGTATTAATTTTCGGAACCCATATAAATTACATTGTTGCCATAACGACTGCCAGTGCAACGCTACTTTGCTTTGGCAAATTTTCAGCAACTGTTTGTTATAAAATAGAAGTCATATATACCATTCAAAGGTAATTTTCTGATGAACAAAAATTATCCGACATGTTTTCAGCTACGTGCAATAGATTCCAAGTTATTTAGCAAAAGGTTTCGAAAAAATCAAAATAAAAACCAAAAATTTTAATAAAGTTATAAATAATTGTGGTATTATGAACCTAAACAATGATGTCAAATATACCGTTGGAAAGAGCGTTTTCTTCGGATTAATAATCACTAACAATATAGGTTAATATCAAAATATTATACCAAGTTATATAGAGAAATATAGAAGCGCATCACAAAACTTTGGCGGCCATATTGATTACGTCATAAACGCCGCTAGAGGGTCAGGAAAATTTGTGTCCCGGGCTTTTTAGACTCATCTATCCATATACTATCTGAATCCAAAGTGGCACATTGGTTGCCAGATGTGAAGTTTTTTTTAGCTATCTCACCCCACTATAAGTATTCATCGATCTCTTGATTTACATATTCACGACCGTTATCCGATCTAATTTCCTTAGGTTTTTTACCGAACTGATTGTGTATCATCGTTATATACTCTTTTATCTTTTCAGCAACTTCGCTCTTTTTAGATAATAAATATATCGTAGTATATCGGGAATAATCATCAATAAGAGTCATAAAATAAATTTTTTCGCCTAAAGTCGGTGTATTTAAAGGACCACATACGTCACTGTGGATCAAATCCACGATATTAGTAGCTCGGTTTGTTGCTGATTTAGGATACGGCATGTTAGTCAATTTAGTTTCGACACAAGTTACGCATGTTTTATTTTGATGTTTACAATTTCCTATCTTTATTCCGTCCGCAAGTTGATTTGTTATTATTGATTTAATCGCGTCATAGTCTTTGTGACCGAGTCTGCGATGCCAGAGATCTATGCATTGTTTGCTGTCACAGTTATACGTTATGTTTACATAATTTTGTGGTTCTTCCACATCGTCCATTTCCTCAATAATGTATAAATTTTTCTTATTTTTCGCCCTGATATATATTTCTTCATCAAAGATCAAATCGCATTTTTTATCTTCGAAGATTAGTTTACACTCGTTTTTAGCGGCTTTACTAACCGAAATTAGGTTCGACTCTAAGTCTGGGACATAAAGCACTTCGCGTAATTTCGTTAGTTTTTCTTTCCCTTCGGGGGTTAATGTTTTTATAAAAACTTCTCCTGAACCTAACGCTGTCAGTTTATTACCATTCGCGATCGTTACTGAAGTTTTATTATAATCAATAAATTTGCTAAATAGGCTTTTATCATTACAAATGTGCGAAGTAGATCCTGAGTCGAGAATCCAGTTATTTTTGCCTACTTTTTCGGTGATTAATGCTTTATTTCGCGTCTGATCATTTGCGTATTTTCTTTCGTTTTGAATTTTATTTTCCCTATGAGTTTCGGTCTTTTCATAGCATAATGAAGATGAGAAATTTTTTTATTTTTGAATTGATTGTTACGAGGATTTCCGGATTGTACCGTGTTTTGCTCTTGTAGTGCCAGCATTCGTAAGTGGAATGATTTTTCATTTTACAGTTGTTGCAATATTTTTGTTCTCTTCTATTTTCAGTGTGTGTATATCTCCTATTTGTTTTAAATGCTCTCTCATTGTTGTTATATCCGCTATGTGATTGTTCTGACATTTCATGTCTACGATTATATTCGTCCGTTAATTTGTTTTTCATAAAATCAGGGGTGAGCTCATTTTCCGGTCTCGCCTCCAACGCAGTTATCAAAGTATTGTAACTGGGGGGAAGAGAACGCAGAAATAGCGCGGAAATATGTGAATCGCTAATATTTTCTCCAATGGCATTAAGTTTATCTATAATTTGCAAGATATTAGTGATATGCGTGATCATGTTTCCACCCTCCGCTAATTTAGTACTGTATAGTTTCCGTAACAGGTAAAGCTTACTAGATAAATTGCTTCTCTCATGTATATTTTTCAGAGCTTCCCACGTTAATTTGGCGGTATCTAAGTTTTTTACATTTACGATTTGAGAATCATCGATGCTTAAGTTTAATAGAGCTCTAGTCTTGCGATCTTTTTTGTGCCATGCGGGGTCGGGTGGATTTGGTGGATCTTGTACTATAATATCATCGAGTTCCTCTTTAATCAGGAACATCTGCATCTTGAACTTACATGTACTATAATTTGTAGAATTGAGTTTTTCAATAAATTGAGTATTTTATTTTATCGCATTCATTATTTCTTTTTTAGTGTTCTTTTATTATATTATTATATTTTTAGAAATTGGTTAAATTATCGTTTTTAATACTGGGATATTCTTTTTTCAGTCTTTCATAATCTTTGTTGGAGAACCGTCGGTAGCATAATAAATTTTCTATCTTTGTTAATTCTTAAATCAGTCTTCATATTTTAATTTACATTTTCATCTTTTGATAATGGTAAAAAAGTTTGGTTCAGCTTACCGGAAATTTTCCTTTTGCGCAGAGAATAATCCACAGTAATCCAAATTATTGCACCGATATTTATCTTATCGATTCATTGACGTATCACTGTATTGAAGTAATAAGAAATAATAGTGAAAGTAGAAATATAACAATTTGCACGAAGTAAGTAGATCCATTTTCCTTTGAATATAATATTATTATTGAAAATTCTTGGTTTTATATACACATTTAAATCGCGATTGGAGGCTGCTTAAAAGTGCTCCAATTTTACATTATATTTGGGATATATACAAGGGCGTCTTAATTGTTCGGTAACATTTTAGATTCTCAGGGAGAATTGTTATTAAGTTCTCGCGCGGGGCATCTGCTGTAGGTTGAAGTAGGAAGGTTTGTAGAATTTCTCAGCCGATTAGTTTCGACAGTCTCTGGTTTTATTCACTATGGTTTGCAGCTGCGGTTATCACTTGAAGTACTTACAGTTAATTGGGGTCTGGTTTTTAACATGTTCTAAGTGTTCTTTCGATCGTTCACAACACGTGGAGATTATTAACTGCATAAAAAGGTTTCTCCGTCAGTTATGTACATTTATTTCCTTATACTAAAATTTTTAGGTAATTAAAATTATTTAGAATAACTATAAATAATTTTTAATTTTATATTTCTACTTTATTTTTAATACAAAACTATCACATAATTTTTTCAGGTATAATTTTCTTTTACAGGTGAATTCTAAGTAAATTTTCTTTAAAAACTCTGAACAGTTAGGTCGACGAGTGCGAAAGGTAGCACATATTATTTCATTAAGACCTATTATTTACAAAATTAAAAAAATTACGCGGATTTTCGTTTAAATTTTCTTAAATCTCATTCCGCTTTAGGTCGATACAATCCTTTCATCTCCCTTTATTTTCCAACAAAAAAATTAAGCCCCCTACCATTTTAGTTCACCTCTGCTAGAAGACCCTTCAAAATAAGCCCTCCCGTACTTCCTTTCCGGTTCCTGCCCCTTACACTTCCTGTCATGCTTTCCGGTCACACTTCCGCTCCCACTGCCAGGATCACCTCCACCACCACGATCATTGCTACGTTAGCATTTAGCCTGCTGAGCCCGACTTCCATTCTTCTACTACTTAGGTTGGTTAGCTGAGGGTTTAAATTCCATGAGTTCCTAGACTGACAAGGGAGGTCTGCTTAAAGCGCATACTCAAAATATTTTGAAAAAAAAATGACAATGAAACTATTCATGTACCTTATAAAAGATCAGTGAAATTTAGCCGCGGAATTCCAGTGGAAAATGTGTAAAAAAAAAAAAAAAATAATAATAATTTCGAGTACTTGGCGCAAAAATTCGCGATTTGGCGAGCAACATTTTTTCTTCGCCAAATGCAAGCAATTTTAATGCATTTGCAAATTGCTCGTTAAATGAGTGTTTAAATGCGCAGTACTTCATGAGTCTAAACGATGAAATAGTTTATTATTATTTCTATCCTCTTTAATAAAAAGCTACGCGTTGCTGACGACTGGTTTTTTCGCTATCCTCTTTAATAAAAAGCTACGCGTTGCTGACGACTGATTTTTTCGCTATCCTCTGTAATAGAAAGCTACGCGTTGCTGACGACTGGCTCTTTCGCTAATCGTTGCCACTGAATCATCTCGGAAAATGAAACATTTGAAGTTACTGAAAAAATTAATATCTCGAAAAGTATTTGTCAGAAAATTGTTAGGGAAACTGCGTTAGAAAGGTAAAAAATTGTATCTTAATTGATATAAATTTCAAATCTAATGATTATGCCATTTTGCAAATATTGAATTTCAAAAATTGCCAAATATCACAAGGAGTACCATACCGAAACTTTCACGCGTAAAAAGATAATGATAACGGCAATGTGTCCTGACGTGTATACTGGCTATAGCACGAGTCACAAATTATAGTAGCCTTATTATTCTGTTAAAATATAAAAGTGAATTATGATGTCACGAGTGCATGATTTTTATTTAATTCTCGGCAAATACTAGATGCGCCATTTCTTTTTAGTTGTGAATAATATAGGTTAATTCACGTTATTAAAGTACCACTGAAGAAATATAAAACAGAAACCGAAAAATCTGTAGAGAAGCAGCAGAAAGAAGCTGAAGTACAGTGGCTTCGTGAACGTACAGATCAAGGGAACGATCAGGAGATATATAATAGAGCTTCTGTCATTTATGAAAGAATCCCGTCTTTATAAATAAAAGAAAATTTGTCTCGGTTGGAAAATAGAAGACAAAACAAATCCCGAACAGAGAACAATTCGAGCGAGACAGAAAAGGAATAGAGTGGCAGCAATGAGTGCTGCACAAAATGAGGCAAGATTGTTGAGAAGGCGGAAAAATGCAGAGCAGCCCTGTCAAGGACGGCGCTAGAGGGGGGTCCGGGGGGCATATGCCCCTCCCCCCAATCGGCCATACCTGGCCCCCCTGTCGGGGCCAAAATTCAATTGTCGTCTGGGAAAATATTTTGACTTTTGGATTTCAACCCGAGTCGGGTCGGGTCGGATCGGGTTGGCACTCTTATGATACAAAATAATATATTAGTAAATTAATATACTCAAAATAACTTATTTTCTAATTTAGATTCCTTTATTTCGGCTATAATATCTTATATAAAAATCTACATAACCGTTTCCTTTCGCAGTGATTAACTTGTTCAGGCCTTCAATTGTCTGTGGTTTGTAAAATTAAAAAGAAAGATAGATTTATGTCAGTTTATCTGTTAGGTGACCGTGTTTCCCATCTCAATGCATTTCGTTTAACAAAGTCATCATAATATTCTTAGTTTTGTTTCGGCAAGCCATCTGCAGCTGCCCGACGCGACACCTTTAATTTTGCTGCTTAAAAATTGTAATTTAATATTTGATTTCCGGTCGGCTTGGGTTGAAGTATTTATGGTTTAGGTTGGAATGCGAAGGACGAAATTTTTTTTTATCGACCTCGAGTTGCGGGTAGAATTTTGCATCGTTTGGGGCAAACAGAACCCGACCCGGCTCGTGGTTTGGATCGTATCGGACTGACGCTAGACTTTTTGTTGCGGGTCGGACTTGTATATTTTAACCGTGGGTCGATTCGAGTCGAGTTAACTTTAACTGTTTCGGGTTCCGGTCGGTTTCGGGTTGGGTTTTGACACTTCCGGGTATGGTTCGGGTTGACCCGATTTCTCAAAATAACCCCCAAACTATAGCTTAAAATGAAAAACTATACATTTTTTAATATTAATTGTTTTGAGAATTATTTTTTGTTTCGAGTCGGGTTTCGGGTTGAAGTATTTCAGGTTGAGTTCGACGAAAAATTTTTTGTCGATTTTGGGTCAAAATAAATTTTTTCGTGGGGTTGGGGTTGGGTTTCAGGTTGGTTTTAAGCGGAATTTTCGGGCCCGGGTCGATAGAACCCAAACTATTTTAGATGAAAATCTATTTTTGAATATCAATAATTACACGTTTATTTTATAAAGGACAAAATCGATATTAGAAATATGATTAAGGACTTTTTTCCATAATTACATTAAGTTTTGGATCAATTTTCTCCGATTGGGGCTTTCGGATCGGGTTGATTTGAAATATTTCGGGTTCAAATTGAAGCATTTCAGGTTCAGTTGGAAGTATTTTGTTTTCGGATCGGGTGGCGAGTGGACCAAATATTTTTGTTAGGCTTGGCTCGGGGTTCGGGTTGTTTTTAAATAAAATTTGCAGGCCGCAAATTTTACTTATTACACGATCAGGGCTGCTGTTGGGTGTAACCAGGGTCGGAAGTAGCGTGTTACAAGTTTCGAAACTACAGCAATCGTTGTTTTTTCTATTAGTTCGTATTGTAGCGCGATACAATTTAAAAAATGGTATACGGTGCCGAAGGCAGCGGGTACCCGATTCGGAGATTTGTTCGGTTCGAGGTTTATCATATTCGAGGTCGAAGGCGGTGGTATAGGGGGATCCGGGATCCAAATTCAATTGTCGTCGGGGAAAATATTTGACCTACTTGTAGAATCTTGCATCGGGTTAAGGAACTGCCCATGACCCGACCCGACCCGAGTCGGGGCAGGTTAGTTTTTAAAAAAATGACCTGGGGCTAGCTTATAAAAAACTCAACTCGTGGGTCATGTAGGTGCTGACTAATTTCTTTGTAAGCCGGGTTGACTACAATTGTTTCAGTTTCGGGTTGAGTTTGATTCTTGCGTGTCTGGCTTGGGTTAACCTGATTTTTCAAAAAAACTGTCCAGAATATTGTTTCAGATTAGAATCCTGTATCGGGTCGGGTAAACAGATTTTACATAAACCCGACCAGACCCGCGATTCGGGTTGGAGCTAATTTTTTTGTTGTGGTTGCTGTTGGATTCGGGTCGGGTTGACTGTAATTGTTTCGGGTTGAGTTTTGATACTTTTGCGTCGTGTTCGGGTTAGTCTGATTCTGCAATAAAACTCTAACATTGTTGTTTCAAATAAAAAACTAAATATTTGAATAAGAAAGAGTCTTTTTGCATGTTTATTTCCCTACATAAAAGGTAGAATTGATATTAGAAAAAAGATTGTAGATTATTTTTTCATAATTGTATTATACTATAGATTATTTTTTTCGGGTCGGATTAGGGTAGAAGTATTTCGAATTTCGGGTAGACAAAAAAATTTATCGTTAAAATCTAATTTCTGCAAGGGAAAATATTTTGATTTCGGAGTAGAGTTGAGTCGGGTAACCCATTCTCCCGCTCACCACTCAACAGTCGGATGGTGGTTAGTTTTTAAAAAATGACTCGAGGTTAGTGTTTTTAAAATAAACGACTCGTGGGTTAGGTTGGCGCTAATAACTTTCTTTGCATGTCGGGTTGACTGCAATTGTTTAGGTTTCGAGTTGAATTTTGATTCTTCCACGTCGTGTTTGAGTTACCTGATTTTTTCAAAAAAGTGTCCAGAATATTGTTTCAGATTAGAGTCCTGCATTGCGTCGTGTAACTCGATATTACCCATACCCGACCAATCCGCTGTTCGTATCGGGTCAGGTTGAAGTTAATTTTATTTGTTGCGGGTCGAGTCAACTTTAAACGTTTTGGGTTCGGGTCTGTTTTGAGTTGGGTTTTGCCTCTTTCAGATCGGGTTGGGATTGACACGATTTTTCAAAAGAAAGGCGTGAATATTTTGCAAATGAAAAAACTATATATTTGAATGAATATAAATTTGTTAATTTTTAAACAAGAAAAAAAATTGATTTTTGATATATAATTGTCGATAGGTGGCAGCAGCACCTCCAAGCAGAATGACAATAAGAATGGACAGCAGCGCCACTTTTTTTATTTCTCCGCCGAAAAAGGCTTTCGCGCAGAAGCAAAGGGGTGTTCAGAGAGTTAAGTTGTGTAGGGTTGTCGACTGATAAGGACGTAACAAAAGTTACCGTGAAGTTTTGTTTATGCCGATATGCTAATTAATTATTTATTTGTAAATAGTTATTGTAAATAATTTTAATATAATATATTAATTCAACTAAAGTGTCTTCCTTTAATTAAGCTCGCCCCACAACCTAATTAACAATATAATTGTAGACTATATTTCAGTAATCGTATTTCAGTATTTGTATTTCAGTAATCGTATTTCAGTATTTGTATTTCAGTAATCGTATTTCAGTATTTGTATTTCAGTAATTGTATCAAATGATCTGCTGAACAACGAAAAACTTTGACACAATTTCTGGCTCATTTTCAAACGCAAAGGCATAAAATTGACAGGCCTGACTATTGAAGCGATTCGGAATCGAAATGAATTTTCCAATTATTGATAAATAAATTACTTATCGAGTTATAAGCGATTCGTGTTTCTCCTTTCTGGCTCTGAAGCATCAGGAATTCGGTTCAAAACGTCGACTTTGACAATGTTTTCTGAAAGATCTTCTGTCTTTACCTGAAAATGGAAAACGTGTTTCGATTACAAAGTTTTTGAATAACAACGCCTGCCCATTTCATGCGTTTCTGAATAAAAATGAATTAAAATATGTGTGTGAAAGTAGCCCCTTTGTATTTGAGAACAACTTTAAGATATTTATTAATTTCTTTCGCTTTGGGTTCAGGTTTGAATACTTCGGGTTGGGATTGAATTATTTCGTGTTTCGGGTTGATACGCAGAGCTATTTTGTATAAAAATAGCCCTAATATACGGAAGCCGAAAACGATTTTTTTAAAAGTCGCCCGGAAAATATTTTAATTTAATATTTTAATTTTTTTTCCCTCCTCAGGCGTAAGCTCAGATTTTCTGAAAACAAAATAGTTTTCATTGTTAGAAAGAGAAGAATATTATTATAGTAACAAAGTTTGTTTTAAATAACAAAAACATTTTTCTGATTTTGGGATAATTTTTAAAAACTTGTTCTTTTTGTAAATTTTGAATTCATAGTTGTCAATTATGAATTTAAAAAAAAATTGTAGCTTTTTTCCGAAATTTTGACAATTTAAAATAAAATAAAAAAAAACTTAGTTTGGCTTTGTGTTTGTTTCTGAAATGAGGAATTGGAGATAACATGATCAGTATTCTTGGTTATGGTGACTCATACTCTACGTAAATTTAGCAACCTCAGAAGATAAATGAATCATTTCGAAACGTCATGCGCTCTCTTGGACATACGCTGATATTTTGTCGGCCAAAAGGCTTGATTTGATTTCCAAAAAAATATACTTTTTTTGTTATTAAGTGTTGTTTTGGTTAAAATTAATGAGAGAATTCATCATTAACCCTTAGACACGGCCGACCTACATAGATACATACATATATATATACATGTATACATATATATATATATACGTACATCCATCCATCCATATTAAAGTCCTACATCGAGTCGGGTGACCCTATTCTACCTACTCAAACCCGACCCGGGGCTAATTTTTTTCATTGTGAAGTGGGTTGACTTTAATTGTTTCGGGTTGGGTTTTGACACTTACGGTTCGGATTGTGGTTGACCATTTTTTTTTTAAAAGTTAAAAATATCTTTTCAGATGAATAATTATTTATTTGAATATTAATGAGTGTATGTATGCTCATTTTTATATTTAAAAACTAAAATTTAAACTAGAAATATAATTGTAGACTACTTTTCCATAATTATATTAAAATATGTATTATTTTTTTATCATTTTAGGTTGAGGTCGATGAAAATGCTTTTGTGGGGTTCGCGTCGGGTTCAATTACAACTTTCGTGTATAATATGACCCGAGCAGGACTCTAATTCATATATATACACACACACACACACACACACACACACTCGGGCAAATCTTGGCGCCGCCCTTGAGTCCTGTACAAATGAACAAAGAGCCGCTCATGCTGAAGTCAAAAGAAGAAGAATTGCCAGTATGAGTGTTGAAGAAAATGAAGCACGAATGCAGAGAAATAGAGAAAATGCGAGAGCACGAAGAGCGAGAAACCAAAGTATTCGTCATAATCGACCACCTTCAATAAGTAGAATTGCAGTTTCCAGTGAAATTGACGAAACAATAATACAAGAGCATTACGTTGGACAAATGAATAAGAAATGCTCAAAATGCAACGTTAAAAACTTCTCACAAGAAGAAACAGTTTATGACAAAATCTACACCCGGTGTTGCCACAGAGGTCCGTTCGAGCTATGTCAAAAAAGAAACATTTTACAGGTAACAGAAAAATCGCCAAAAATGACTGGTTAATCAGCAGTTATGACAGATGCAGTTAGATAAAATCTAATAATTTTAATTTTACAACGTTTATGCGAAACACCACAGAGAACACATGCTATTTTTATATAAGTAGGGGATATTTAAAAAGAATAACAGAACTGACGATCTTCACTAATGTAATGCATGCAAAAACTTTTAAAATAAAAAATTTTAAACACTGTTTTATACTCTCCCCCTCTTAAATAATAAAGAAGCTTACTTTACTGATATTGTTATAATAATTTTTTCCATGAAATTTTGAAGGGTTCCATCTTAGTAAGCTTATATAATGTATGTAAGATGCATGTTGCTGCAGTTATCTAAGTCCACATGGTTTCACCGGCTGGAGAAATTTTAAGTGAATTTTACAAGTAACTGACTAATTAAGAACGCTGTCATTATAAATTTCAATTAATATTGAATAGGTTGTTGTTTCAATGGCAACAATACAATGTTCTGAATCGGACCTTAATTTTGAGCTTGGAACAGTTTTAATTAAATTTAGTTCTAAACATACAATACGATCGTTAAATTTTATATTATATACATATAATTGTATATAAGAAAACTGTAGCTATACAGGGTGACAAGAAATAACTTGGGCGAAGTTTCAAACCAAAAATCTGAAACTACCACTAAAGTTATTGTCATAGGGAATTGATTCTAGAAAGCTACTAAACAGGTGTAAGTAAGTTAGTTGAGATAACCATTATGGTTAACAAACGATCTGCCATACTTGAATTACATAAGCAAGGAATGAAACAATGTGAAATTGTTCAACGATTGAAAGTGCCTAAGCAGACAGTTTCATACACAATCAAAAGGTTTAAAGAACTCGGACATGATGGTGACAGGCCAGGAAGAGGAAGAAAGCGCACAGTTAACACATCAAGAAACCGGGTAGTTATCAAAAAGCGAGTTCAACGAAATCCTAGGATTTCAATGAGAAAGGTTGCTAGAGAGATGAAGATCAACAGAGAAACCGCACGTTTGATGACAAGAGTAGAGCTTGGTCTTCACCCTTACAAAATGGAAGAGGCTCAAAATCTAACAGCAGAGAACAAACGCACAAGACTTCAAAGGTGTAAATGTAAAGAACTGTTAAAGCGGGCCGCAGGTGATCGATGGCAAACATTTGTCTTCACAGATGAAAAACTATTTTCGATTGAACAAGCTCACAATAGTCATAATGATAGTTTGGTCAGCAGAAGCACCTGGACCTTCTTGCATCTTGTTGAACGGCGTCAACGACCCCAATCTCTAATGGTTTGGGGTGGGATATGTGCTAGTGGGAAAACACCACTTGTTTTTGTTGATCAAGGGATAAAGATTAATCAACAAACATATCGCAAACTCATTTTGGAAGATGTTGTCTTACCTTGGTCACAAAAGTTCTTTGGAAAGAAAAGATGGACCTTCCAACAGGATTCCGCACCTGCACACAGAGCTAAAGGCACTCAAGATTGGTGCAAGACACATTTTCCTGACTTCATTGGAGCTCAAGAATGGCCACCGTATTCCCCAGATTTGAACCCAATGGATTATTCTGTTTGGTCCATCTTGGAGACAAGGGTATGCGCTAAACCTTATAAAACTTTGGCATCCCTAAAGAAATCCTTATGCAAGGAATGGGATAGTCGTGTCAGTGATTTGCGGCCCATAGCCGAACATTTTGTGACACGTTTAAAGCTCGGTATTAAGGCTAAAGGTAGCCACTTTGAAAATTTGTAAATATATTAGACGAAATAATGTATTCATATTTATTTTGAAGTTTTGTCGTAATATTTTCATTAGCATTAAAGTTATAATGTATCATGTGTGTCCAAGTTATTTCTTGTCACCCTGTAAAAGTTTATTTATTTAAGTGAAACTTACTTAACCTAGTAGTTTAGTATGAAAAATAAAAAAAGTTTTCCTCAAATAGTACTTATCATAAAAGAGTATTCTTTTTAATTCTTTGTGTCGCCAACTGACGATATTTCGCCAAATAAAGGAATTTTTCATTATTTTTTTACGGACGCTATATCGTTATGACCGCAGATTTTTTTTTTTTTTTTTTTTTTTTTTTTTTTTTTTTTTTTTTTTTTTTTAAATCGTCATATCTATCCTTATGAGAAGAACATTCTTTTCTTTTTTTCAATTTTTTCTCAGTATGCGCTTATGGAGACCTTCCTTGTAAGAGAAGCCATTTTGAGGCAAACCCAAGCAATTTTGAAACAAACCTTGATTAAAACCGTAGCTGAATCCAACCCTGTGGGATTAATTAAGGATCTAAACAGTGATAAAGATATAACATTGATTATTTTTGGTAAGATGAAAGTATATATACAGGGTATATATACATACTAAACTCTTGGGCAAAACTTTAAGGGGTGATAGTACACATCAAGACAAAGAATATTAAATAGGAAACTAAGGGTACCAAACGTCTTCGGAAGGAGATAGGCGCCATTAAAGTTTAGTGTCCAAAATTTCAAATGATTATAAAAAACGGGAAAATTGGTCGATTCGTTTGCGGTTTTCGCTAAAACTTTATGTCAGTATTTTCTTAAAAATAAATTTTAAAGATAAAGTTCAAAAAATGCCGATAGAGGGCGCTTTAGACTTTGGAGTAACGAAAAACTATCTTTTACCGTTATTTTCTGTATCTCATTAAATGCTTTCTAAAGCTTAGACTTAAACTTAAATTTTGAGCTCAAAATCTGAATCGTTGGGAGTGGTTAAGTAGCGCAAACTGAACTGCGTTCAGGAGCTGAAATTTGAAAAACCTCCCTCCCCCTCACTCCTGAACACAGTTCAGTTATTCCCGATCTTTGTGTCATAGACAAGGCAGAAACAATATGAGTTGTAATTTTCCAACTGGGCGAAAAATGTCCGGTACAGAATTCGAACCTGAGATCTTTTGGCTGAAGCTGCCCTGCTCTATCAACTGAGCTATCCCGGTTGAATCTGGAGGGCATAATTCATCCAGTTCATGTCCTCCAGATTCAACCGGGATAGCTCTGTTGGTAGAGCAGGCCAGTTTCAGCCAAAAGATCCCAGGTTCGAATTCTGTCCCGGACATTTTTCGTCCAGTTGGAAAATTACAACTCATGATTTCTTTAAGAATTTGAATAATTGTGTTAAAATTAATCCAGGCAGAAACTACTACTCCTACACGTAAAATAAACGATAGAGTAATTGCAAAATTAATCTTTTCATAACAGACAGGAGCAATTTCTCTGCGCAAAAAAAAAAAAAAAAAAAAAAAAAAAAAACAATTTGATGTATGCATGTAGTGCGCAATATGAATGAAGGTTGACACGTAGAAATGGTACATGCATGATGTTCGTGAGGAATCACAAAAACTGCTCGAAAGAGTGCCCACCAGCAACGATGCAAGCCTCACACCGCCGGCGGAGAGAGTTGCGAACATTAGTGAATATCCCGGGCATCTCCCTTATATCACCTGCTACGACGGCAATCCATGCAACCAGGTCCTCGTTGGAGTCTACGGTAAAAAATAGTTGTTCTTTATTCCAAAGTCTAAAGCGCCCTCTATCGGCATTTGTAAACTTTATCTTTAAAATTTATTTTTAAAATAATTTTTTTTATTTAATTTTGTCATCCCTCTATCGTTTATTTTACGTGTAGGGGGTAGTAGTTTCTGCCTGGTCTACGACACCAAGATCAAGAATAACTGAACTGTGTTCAGGGGAGGGGGGGTTCAAATTTCAACTCATGAACACAGATCAGTTTGCGCTACTTAACTACTCCCAACGATTCAGATTTTGAGCTCAAAATTTAAGTTTAAGTCTAAGCTTTTGAAAAGCATTTCATGAGATACAAAAAATAACGGTAAAAGATAGTTTTTCGTTACTCCAAAGTCTAAAGCGCCCTCTATCGGCATTTTTTGAACTTTATCTTTAACATTTATTTTTAAGAAAATACTGACATAAAGAATAGTTTTAGCGAAAACCGCAAACGAATCGATCAATTTTTCGGTTTTTTATAATCATTTGAAATTTTGGACACTAAACTTTAATGGCGCCTTATAAATATATATTAATTTAATATATATATATATATACGCATATGGGCATATGGTATACGTATTCATACTAGGGCTGTAACGAATATTCGGTCATTATTCGGTATTCAGACCATTTTCCAAATATTGGGTTGGCCGAATACTGAACAGTAGTTGACTAAGGTAACTATGTATGGTATGTTACCTTAGTATAATTTTTTAATTTGTGGACGGCAATAATAATGTGGCAACGGATGGATTGTTTTTCGCATTTGAAACTTTAGAAGCAATATAGCAAATTTTTCCTGAGGATGACCATAGAAGGTGGTCGAAACGTCGATATTTTTAATTTTAATGTATGTATAAAATTTTAAATTTGACATTTGTATACACCATTCAGTAAATTTGTGATGTTTTATACTCACGTCTTTAATGATGTATTTTCTATTTTAACCCTTAACTGGCGACGTGAAATTTTTGTGCGCAACTGACGTCATGGTGCGATTTCGCTCCCAGTCAGTATTCTAACTTATAAATAAAAAGCAGGAAAGTTAGTTTTGTAAAAACAATCGTATTTTTACATGCCTCTATTTATCAGTTGAATAAAACAGTTAACTTTATTATTTTTATTCGAATCTTACTGTTTGAAGAAATAGCACGAGTAGACGTGGCGACTAAATAAGCACCACAACACCATCAGTTGAGGGTTAGCCATACTTTTTGCTAATTTGTAATTTAAGTTAAAGGTAAATTTAAGACTGGAGATTGGTTTTAGAAATAAATTATTTTTTACAATTTTGTTGACCAATAGGAACACAAAATGTACATAATAAAATTACAGCGCCTAGAATACATAGTGTGGAAACCGGCAAATGGTGTAATGCTTTAAAAAGTGCTAAAAAGTTGTAGCCTATAAATGTGCAACGGTGCTCCTACGAAGCCTACGATAATGTTGCAACCAGAGACAAAAAAAATACGTATCACGTTTTTTAGCCATGCTTTCATAATTAAAAAAAAAACTTATAAAAATCACGAAGTCAGAGGAGAAAATGATATAATTTA
Organism: Maratus michaelseni; assembly: GCA_963931845.1. Taxonomy (NCBI): domain Eukaryota; kingdom Metazoa; phylum Arthropoda; class Arachnida; order Araneae; family Salticidae; genus Maratus; species Maratus michaelseni. The sequence goes on along the minus strand of OZ007591.1, from coordinate 107,282,803 downwards.
AGTATTTAAAATACTTACCACCAGCCGAAACATTCTAGTACAATGTCAAGAGCTAGCAGATGGCGCTGCGAACCCATCCTAATATTTTCAGCAACGTTGTACATTTATTGGATACAATTTTTAGTACTATTTTGTAGCCGGTTTCCACACTATGTATTCTAGGCGCTGTAATAAAATGTACTTGACCAAGGAGTTCTCTCATTTTGAACCATGGGGAAAGTAAGCAATGTGAGGGTTTTTTGTGAAATTTTTGTGCGCAACTGACGTCATGGTCCATTTCGTCCCCATCTAGTATTATAACTTATAAAATATAAATAAAAAGTTTTATAAAAAAAAATGGTATTTTTAGATCACTTGTATTTGTTAGTTGAATAAATCAGTATGTATATCGTTTATATACTTTATTATTTTTATCTGAATCTTAGTGATTGATGAAGAAATTACACAATTAGTCCTCCATTACTCGCGCTTCTCTTTGTTACGCGATCACTCGCGGGGATGTTCTAAACACCCTCAAAGATTTTACCACAATTTTTAAGTTGTAATGAATTATAATAATTTTGTAATTTGCTACTGATTAAAATAGCTTATTTCTCTAAAAAAAAAAAAAAAAAAAAAAAAAAATCTATTTTATATTTTTATATATTGGTTTGCTTAACTATATCTTCGATTATATCATCTGATAAAAATAGTTTGAAAAATTCAACAGACGTTTTACAAGACTTAGCAGCGCTTATACCACCCGGTAAATGAGTAACTATGTTCGAAGAACGAGTTACGTAAGGCAGTTAGTTGTACCTATTTCTTGTAACATTTCGTGATTTTATCCTTTCCGAAATAATTTGGAGAAACCGTCTATATTTCGGCATAAATATCTTGTTCCAATATTTCTTCAGATTCTTGTTCTGATTTTGAGTGATCAGAACTAGAGATGCACCGAATATTCGGTATCTATTCGGTATTAGGCCTATTCGGCCATATTACCGAATATTCGGTTAAGCCGAATATCAAAGTATTCGGTCTGCCAAATATTCGGCTTGGCCGAACATCAAACTATTCGCCCTGCCGAATATTCGGTTTGGCCGAATATCGAAATATTCGGCCAAGCCGAATACTTAAAAAAACTTTTTATTTAAATATTTTTAAAACCCCACAATTTCTACTTTTAACTGTCAATAAATAAAGATATTCAAAATAATATTTCAATGAAAGAGAATACCTTTACGTTATTTATTCACTGTTTGAAAAGTGTCATTTAAGAAAATTAACCATTAATGATAACCTTCATAGGAATTAATCATGTACAAATAAATGCATTATTGTCTAGTAAATAATGTGTTTCTTGCTTTTTCGCAAACATCATGTTTCTAAACAAAACGCACAAAAAACTTTCACAGGTGATAATAGACATCACAACTGATGATTTTTGTCCAGGAAACCAGGATGCAACATACTTATTCAATAAAAAGTAAAATGCATCTCACTACAGGTCAAAGTTGAATTTTTGTTTGTTACTTTAATAATATTTAAGATGTTGTAACTATATGTTTAATATAATGACTTTGATTTCTGTCAATCACGAGAAGTACTGAAAATTGCCAGTATTCATATCTAAACAACACTGAGCTAGATATTCCTTTATTCAGAGTGCAGCTGACAGTACTACTTATACTGTGTCACTGGGCGCAATTCAGCAACTTCCAATAATATTATTCTATTTGCTACAAGTAAAATTAATACAATGCAAATCTCGGTAAAATATCTTCATTGTTGTTAAAGTTTGAACGAAAATTCAGTTTCAGCTTGCGGTGACACCTACTCTGTTCTTGATTGAATGAGTGGATTGAGATAATGTTTCTTGCTCAAAAATGTCTGCCTTGACAACATTATCTACACAGAAAGTTTGTTCCAAGTTGTATGAACACCCTGTATAACTACAACCTCTGAATATGATTGCCCATTCCAGACACCTGCTTCCTGTTTCATTTAAAAACTTCCTTGCCAAATCAAAAGCTGCAGGAAAGTTTTCTTGCTGATTTGCCATCATTTTAATATATTGTATTCTTTTACTTTAGTCCCTTCCTGACTAATAAGCACTATATCACTGTAAAATGCTTCTTCTAATTCATTCAAAAATTTTCTTTGATTTTACAGTATTTGTTTTAGATTATAAGAACATTTTATAAAGTTATTTTAATTCACAGAAGAAACTACATAGTTTAAAGCTTTATTAATTAAAAACTAGCCGCCACTGGCGACCAGTTTGGTCTCCCTTAAATGTATGTTAAGCATTGTAACACGTTACTTTTATTCATAATTTAATTTTTTTTCCTAATCCTTTGCCAAACCGGAAGATTCTAATAGACAGATCAAGGACTTTTTGAACATGGTAGCATTTTGCATATTTTTTGTTGTTATGTATTTCATCTTCCTTGATAAAAACCGCTTAACCCACTTAAGCATTTGTCCTTCATGTCCGTTTGCTTATCAGTTGCAATATGTTCGCTAATGCGGAGATTCTCAAACATATTAAGTAATTTTCCGTAATTGGGTCCATTGCCAATTGGCGTATTTTAGTTAATACGATTTGATGCAATGAAGTCTATTTTGTGAAAGTCTTTAATGATATCCACATTTACACTGAACTATACTGTTGCTAATATTTGTTTTTGTTTTTCGTTAACTTGGGCTGTAGACTCGATTACGAAAGATTATAAAATATATCATTATTCTCATCTAAAACGTCTTGAATAATGGGCCATAATCGGGCTACATATTATTACAAGTAATTTTCGAGTATGGTTTGGTGGAAAATTGAACTTTTGAAGGCCAGTTTTGATAGTCGCATTCCCTTTAAACCATATTTTCTGTCAGGACTTTTGACCCGTGACGTACAATCTGATTAAAATAACTTCCTTCTAGATGCCTTGTACGACTTTGTTTTTCTTTGCTCCCCTTTCTTGATATAGTTCAGGAGTTTTTATAATAGCGTAATTCTCTTATTTCGGCATGTCTGCTTAATGTCTACTGACTATTAAGATTCGTAACAGGTAAAATACGCCGCGCCAACATTGGCACCTACAATTTTAATTACAGCAACCCATTTTTTCTCTCTATATTGTAACTCTATAGTTAATATTACGTAGAATAAATATAAAAGACTATTGAAAACGGTTCTATTGATATAGTTGATATAGATATGTATAATATATTCATGGGTATATAATATGTGATTAGAATATATATCATATTCATTCCAGTGGATATAACATACCCCAAATAAAACTTTCATCGTAAATATCTAATCTAAAAACCGTCAATATGATTTTATGTGTTTAGTAAGTGTATACAAAAAGAATTTTCTGTATTATTTTACTTTAATCCTATATTATTTACCATTTTTAATGATGGGTCCTTTTGGGTACAGTTGTCGCAGACGCACCAGGGTATCATTTTGGCGCCAAAATGGCGATTTTATGCCTGGACAACCCGGCGTTTTTGGTTAGATTTTGCTTCGTATGGCAACCTGGTAGAGCAGATTCCGCATGTTTTATAATAAATTAAATATTGTGTGTTTTATAACAAATTGCTGCATGTGTGTGTTTTTTAATAAAATTGTGTGTTTTTTTAAATATAAAATGAATTATTTCATAATAAAATAAAAGTAAAATGCTGTTTTAGCAATCTCTAACAGTGAAAATGGGATTTTCTCGTCAAGATGGCGCAAAACAAAAACCGCGCCAACCCCGGAGCGTTTGCGACAGCTTTTCCAATTTAAAATGCATGCCGTTCACACTTTTCATTTAAAATAGAAAATAGAAAAATAAAAAATTAGGTACTTTTCCGTTATACGGACACCATGCCAAAATGTATGCTAATGCATAATGTATGTAAATGTATGTAAATGTATGTATGTAAATGTATGTAAATGCATGTAAATGTATGTATTAAATGTATGCAAATGTATGCTTGGCGACAATGGTGTCCGTATAACGGAAAAGTACCAAAAAATAGTATCATAAATCAAAACATTTGATTTCAGAATCAAAGTATCGTTTCTAATTTGAACATGTGAAGAATAAAAACTGGTATTGGCGATTTTAAAAATGCTATTGGCGAGATTTGCACCCAAATAACATAAAAGTACTTAATGATGTTATGTATTTTATAAATGTATATTAAATTACTATTTGGAACGCGATTGGTCATTAACAATGGTAAATATGATTGGCAATTAACAATCATTTTAGGTGATCTCTCTTCCTGCCACGTATAATACATAAAAATCAAATTAACTGACAATTCGTTTCGAAATTTGATTCATTAAATATTATTACATGACCTGTATTTGTTTACATTCAACTTCGTCAAGAAAAGATTCTTTAGGAAGTTGAGTTGTAAAGCACTTCATTAAGCAGAATTATGGTAAACTTTGATGGTCTTACAGGTCCTGGTGCGAATTACTTTTTTGACACCAGGCAGCGCTCCAAAAAATCATTCACGGAAAACTTACTTTACGAACGATTATATCCATGGTTTAATGGTTTAATATTTTGAAACTTGACGACGAATGAATCTTTTTTTTTTTGTTTGTTTACTTTCATGGACAGAGAATTTGAATTGCGAAGCTAATTTCAACTGAAGTTATTGCAGAATATATACCTAATTGAACGTAAGTCACCTCTCAAATATTAATTTATTTTGAACGATCTTTCTAAAAATGTAACTTTTATGCAGTTTTATTAGAAAAATAATTTTGAATAAAAATGGCCGCATGGCATATGAAAAAGCGATACGGGCATACCGGAACTGTTGAGGACAGTCACATGACTTACAGTTTTATTATAGAGATGTTTCAAGACTATACTCTTTTTAAGTTATAACTCAAAGCGCAAATTTTTTTATGTAAAGGTTTCTTGTAAAAAGGTCTAGTTCATAAACTGGTAGTATCTGTGTTGAATATTATGAAAAAATTGTTTTATAATTTAATTTTTAATACTTTTAAATTCTGAAATATAAACATATTCGACCAGCCGAATATTCGGTATTCGGCCGAATAGTTACTATTCGGTTGGCCGAATATTCGGTATTCGGCTTCACTGTTACTATTCGGCTAGCCGAATATTCGGTATTCGGTTTACCCGTGGGCCGAATATTCGGTATTCGGCCAAAATCACTATTCGTTGCATCCCTAATCAGAACGTTCCACAAAATGTTCGTCATCCTCCAGAAAGTTTTAACTGTACTTGTTGCCTCGTCATCTTCAGAATCTGATGAAACAAATGCCCAAAAGATTTGTAAACGCTGTGGCTCTATTTCCCATGAAAATTTCACATTTTCTAGAAAAAAGGCCAAAAATAGTTGTAAAAGATTCAAATTAAATTTAAAAAAATCCCCAAAGTTATTCATAAACAGAATCACAAAAATAAAATAAAACATTAATATATGTTATCTTATTTTTTTTTCTTATAAAAAAAATATTCCGCAATTACTTGCGGGGTGTTGTGAGCAGCCCAGCCGAAAATTTTTACGTCCTCTCTTCTTCAAGAAAAATTGTAGAATGAACATATGTTGTCAGTAGGTGTAGCATCTAGGAAAGTGCAGCTACTAAAAATATTTGACTTTGACCTTGAGTAGTTCTGTACTTGTGGTAAGTTTTTACTCATGGGATGTTCAGAACACCCCGCGCGAGTAATGGAGGGTTAGGAATATACGCGAAGACTAAATGGCATCACAACACCAGTTAAATGTCACTCATACTTTTTGCGAATTTGTAATTTAAGTTCAAACAATTTAAGACTGGGAACTCGTTTTGAAAAAACTCATTATCACAAATTTGTTGACCAATATGAACACAAACTCCAAACAATAAAATTTACTTGACAAGGGCTATATCAGGAGGGACTCATTGTGAATCGTGGGGGAGAGTAAACATTGTGCGGGGCTCATTAATTTTGAATGTAAGAAACGGTAAAAATATCACTGAATTGTAGAAGCAGAAGTGTTTTCTTTACATTTTAATGGAAGTAACTTACCATTCTGACTTAAGTCATATTAATCAATCATAGCAATCAATAAATAAAGATTCCTGCAGAATTTCTTTCTATTTGATTCACAGACTCTGTGGATGGGGAGGGGAGAGGGTCCGATCTCGTCTTACTGAGTACACACAAATCTTTTTATTTTGGCTTTTACATATTATGTATTATTTATTTATGTATTATTTTTACATATTATGTATCTATTCATTTTCATTTACAAAGGTCGGGCTCAAGAGATCCAGCGACTGAAAAAAGAAATAGCTGATATGGAATCGAAAGCTTACGACTATAAGTACCTGAAAAATCCTCTTTGTATTCCTGCATATAAGCCTCGCTTTCCTGATGTTAATGATTTGGTGCCAAGAGCGCAAATGCAAGTACTCCAGAACGAAGCCCGGAAGAAAAGGGAATTGCGGGAGATAACAGAAAAGGAAGTCTCTGCCCTCATAGATCAGTATGGAAACATAAGTCTGATGTACAAAGCTTCGTTAACTCAGAACAAGATGCTTGCTGAAGAACTCGGATCTCTGAACGATCAGGTTGAAATAATAGACCTTACAATATAGATTCTTTCTCTGAGGTTGAAATACATTTATATTGAATGTGCTCATGCACGTGGAAAAGGGTACAGGGATTTAAAAAAACACCGGCCCATGTGGGCTTTTTGGGATTTGATTGATCCTAGTTCCGTTTATTTTTAAACCCTAGAGTAAGGATGGCACGCGGCCCAAGATGGCACCGTATGGCAATTTCTCTTAATTAAGAAAAAATAAAATTTGATAATCATTATATAGGTAAAAGTTTTTTTTTTTTTTTTTTTTTTTTTTTTTTTTTTTTTGTCATAATAAGTGACATTTTTTTCAACATCTATAGACAAACACAAATAATACAATTATTTTGCGTGAATTAGAAGCATTAGAAAATTTTCCTTTTCTATAGTACTATGCATCGTTTTCGACGAGTAACTTACTTTTGCCTTTCTGTATGACTTTAAAAAAAAAACCTTTATTTTTTCAGTTGAATTCCATAAGATAGTCCCTGCAACAAATCGATAAGTGAGCCCAATTTTACAATGTATAATATTACTAAAGTAACTGACCCAAAAAAGGTATAAAATATTCTCAAACATACAACAGCAAAAATCTCATTAAAAAAATATTTTTAATGCACTTTAAATTATTATAAATTGGATATTTCATTATTGATAATTTTAAAATCCCTAAAATAAAAATTCGTAAAATTTCTATTCTTTATTACTGTGTGCGTGCCATTTAAATGAATATTTCCGAATGCAAATTTATTAAAGTAATGACTAGTTGCAATATTTTTATGTAAAAGTTTGGCACATTATAAAATTTCATAGGTATTGTTTTCGAATTGTTGGCATGCAAAAAGTTCGCCATCACTGCCCTAAAGTAAATAAAACTCGTAGTAACTCCCTCCCGCTTTTATCCGATTTAGGACATTTTTTCTAAATTACCTACCCATTCCTACCCTACATTATAAACGACACATTGTCCACCCGCGCGAAGCCGGGACGGGCCGCTAGTACTTTTTTAATATATTGAAATGGGATATTTTTCCTTTTGATTGTCAGTATTTTCGCCCAGTTTGTATATGTGATTACTTTAGTGAACGAGTCGGGCATTATCAACCTTATGCATTGAATTAGGCAGTGTCGAATGTCCTATTCCCCGTCAAAAGATACTCATTATTGAGAGATTAAATCAGTTGAAGATGAAGAAGTTTGTTCTCTATATGTTTCCCCTAAGGAAGATTTCGGTGTCATCAATTTGTTATTGGTTGGTGATGGAAAAAAATACCACTAATGTTTGATAAGGAGTTTTTTGAGAGTTTTAGGGGACTTGACTAAGCATTACGGTGCTATGCCTTATTGCTACCGATTCCTTCATAGGTTTACATGGGAAGATCTCTTACAGAAACATACTCAATATTGCCGTCAAGATACAGCCTGAAGAATAAATCTACCTAAAGAAGGGGGGAAATATCTAAACTTTCACCGGTACACACCTCCAACACCCCATACCCTACGTGTGCTACGCTGATTTTGAAAGTGCTAAAACCCATCGCCACTGTTTCACCTGCACCTCACTCGTCATTCAGTGAAAAAATAACCAGGCATATTCCCTGCAGTTATGCCTATATTATAATCGGACCCGAAGGCAAACAAGTAAAAAAACTCCATTACATCGACGAGAAGATGCAGTCGAACATTTTCTGACATCTATCTTGCGGGAAAAAGGCGAACTTGCCAAAAAACTAAAACAAGTCAGACCGATGCAGTTGTCACCTCAACAAGAATTAGACTTTCAAAGAGCAACTATTTGTCATATTTGCAAAAAACAGTTATTCAAAAATCGTACACGTGACCATGATCACATCTCAGGTGCATACAGAGGAGCATCACATGTGAAGTGTAACCTCAATTACAAACAAAGTAAAAGTATCACCGTAATTTTCCATAACTTGCGACATTATGGCGCACACCACATGCCAGCTATTGAAAAATTCAAAAATCATCAAATCAATGTTATTGATTCCTTCATAGAAAATTATACAACTTATAAATTAAGAAAACCAAATTGTCCGATACAATTTTAATTATCGACTCGTTTCAATTTTTATCCACGTTATTGAAAAACTTGTTAAAAACCTTCAGCCTGATCAATTTACCATACTTGAAGAAAATTTCCCGAAAAATAGTAATTTATCTTTGCTCACACGCAAAGGGGTTTACCCTTACGACTATGTTTCATCATTTGCTAACTTTAATGAAAAAGAACTTCCTCCAGCTTCTGTACTTTTGAATAGTCTCACCAATGAACCCATAGATGAAGAGGACTATCGACATGCGCAGAATGTTTGAAAAACATTAGTCTTCAAAATTTTTTCGATTATCATAATCTGAGTTTAAAAACTGATATTCTACTACTGTCCGACGTATTCCAAAATTTTAGGAAAATTATGTCACAGTGATATTATGACATTGCCCCCGGGGTAGCCAGGCATACCCTACATGGGGGTATTTGCACCCTCCCCCCGGATCCTCTCTAACACCGTCCTTGCTCTAATAAATGCTTTGAAGTGAACTATCTGCTTTTTTATGATGCTGGGGAAACTTAGTGTGGATCATATCCTGGCTTTTCGACTCGACTCACGACTTGCTTCTTCATACGATTACTACAAAATATCTCTCATAACAACGAGTAAAATTCTTCAACTATGAGAAAACTACTTTCTTCAAGTAAATCGCCATAGCTTAAAAAACATCACATTCGGCGTATAATCAATCAAACTGGCATATGTATACATATATAGAGACAGAGATGGGGCAATTGATACAAACTAGAGATGAGATGGACCGAAAGCCCGACACGAGCTCGGGTTCTATTTTTATACCGGTCTTCGAGATTGGGCAGGCTTGGGCTCATTCTTTCTGAAACTGAAGAATTTATTTATTCGTGTATATAAAAAATGAACTTTTATTTATTTTTTCTTAAAAATTACTTATTTCTTTTCAAGTCATTTTAATGCTATTTTGATCAGAATGAAGAAGAAACAGAAATCGTGTTTTGCTATTCTAGTATTAGAATGCTATTTTAAAAGAAAACATGTGATAGTTGCAGATTTTTGTCTGGTATTGCCGGCGACGATCTGTTCATATGGTGCCAATCGAAAAAGGTGCGAACTGCGAACAATGCATTTGTTAAGTTCGATTTTCGTTTGTGACAGAAGATATTTTTTAATTGGATCGTTTATTTTCATTATCTAACATGAAGAGAATATTTCCTTCTGTTTTTAGTCGACCAGAATTAGCTTTAAGTTTGCGAATTTTTTAGTGTTATAGTGCACGAGTCATAATCGCTCTTCATGTGAAAATAACTTTTGTGATTCTTATATCTATTTTTCATCATGAACTCTGCTCATGCTGAGGCTGTACTATGCCCATTTACGAAATCACTTTCATTCGTAAGTAGATATAATTACCATGTTATTCCGGTAGAAAGTAATCAAGCAGTGTTTCCTTTTTTTTTCTATAAAAGCATCGAATTTTTCAGATAACGCTGTCAAATTTTTAATTAAGCTGATTTTCAGAGTCACGACAATCACGAAAGATTATTATGAGACAGGAATCAATTATAGTTAAAGATGTACGTACACCTTTAATAGGAAATTGAAAAAGGTTGTTCGGTTCTTCGGCATATAAATATTAATTTCTGCAAATTTCATGCATTTATTCATTAAACGCACTTCTTCAACGTGTCCATCAGATTTGCTTGTGCAAGGAGAAAAAAAAGAATCATTTTAAGTATGAAGTATATTTTTATTTTATACCAAACTTCTCTTTTGATAAGAGTGAACTTAAATTTTCATTTAATAATTATTTCTATGTAAGAAGTTGTTTAAAAATTGAGATATTACTTTTGAAAAAATTTTTAAATATTATGCAATTTTTTTTCTATTGCGTATTTTCGGGCTCGGGCTCCAAAAAAAGAGCCCAAACTCACCGCTAATACAAACATCACGATAGCATTAAAGCTTTTTATTATTTTGTTAAATACATAACAAAAATATTGTTTCAATGTTTTATTACATTTATTATAGTACAGTAAGTTTGAGTTACTTGGACCCCCCTCCCCCTCTCCTTTTCCAAAAAAGGTCTTTTAAATCAGTCCTGGATCTACTATGTTGAGAGTACTTAACGTGATTCATCAATATGTTGCAGGTAACAATACTGTACAGTAAAGACTGATTTTAATGTTTGTATTATTAAGGTCCAAGTAGCCCTCTTCTGGGTAAAGTAACCCAAGTTAAGGTATATTACTTTATTCATTTTGAAATAAAAATAGAACTGTCCAACACTATTTATAGCTTTTGAGCCATTTATTTGAATTACTTCAAAATTAGAATTTTTTGGCTTCATTGAGAACGTTTCCTAGAAATTTGAACTTGTCCAACAATATACACACAGATTTCTTTTTAAACTTAACACATTCAGTGTTATAGATATTTCACTTTTCTTTTCTTTTTTAAACAGTTGGTCAAATATGAAACACGGGACAAAGAAGAGCGAGAGTTGATGAGAAACTTGATATCCCATCAGATGCAAATGCGTGAAATGGTGGACCGAGAAGCCCATTTGGCTCGACTTGTGAAAAAAAAGCAGCAAGATGAAACGGGTAATTTTTTCTCAAATTTAGCTTATCTTCCGTTATATCATAACTAGTAGTAAACCTGCTCTTCGCACGGAGAGAATGAAAAAAAAAGTACTCATAAACTCTAAACATTAGAAAGATGCAATGCTTCTATATTAGATGAATATGACATGTGTAAAAGTATATCGACAAATTCCATCTATAAAAAATGAAACTTACTACATCGATAAAGGAGATGAACTTTTCACTTTTATTTTCAGCCTAGACTAAGATTAAAACCCCACGCCACAAAGATATTTTTTTTTTAACTTTCACAGCCAAACAAAGCAGTGAAACTATTAATGGGGCTAAATGGCGAAAATCTGTCATTGAAATCGAGTCAATTTTAAAATAAAACGGGGATTTTCATACATGAATTTGAAGCATTTTTCTTTATTATTCAGCGAAAATGAAGCATTTTCCTATATCAGAATTCTTATTATAAGAACTAAAATGTTGCACATATAATTTGGCATTTTTTATTTCCCCAAAGATTAGAAAAAAAAAGGTATCATTTAGTATCTGAGTGTCGTGCAAAGAAATAAAATGGATAAATAAAACAATCGTTTGCAGTTTGAAATTTATTAAAATAAAAGCAAAAAATTACACGTTTTATTTTTTCTTAATAAAACATTTGTTTTAATCATTGAAAATGTATAAATTACGTTGTCGTTTTGATATAAAGTTTATCTGAAAGGATATTCTTTGTTCTATTCTGCGCTGTAAAGACTGAAATTATGCAATATTTAGAAACAAAGATACAAATGGTGAAAGAAAAAATGTCTAATGCAAAAACCCAGTAAAAAAATCTTTTAAAACTTAATTTAAAAAAACTAAATCGTATCTTGAAAAAATCTTTCCGAGGGGTTCTCGAGTACAGCTTAGAGTACTTCCATGCCCAATGCCGCTGCGCTGGTCTTATCCATCATAGCATGAGAGCGTACACAGACAGACAGACTCCCAAACTCTTTGTTTTTTTTATATATAAATTTTCCTTACGTATATTCGATTTATGAAATCTGTTTTTAATTCGTATGTCTCATAATTCATAAGTCTGCAGATTCTAATTCAGTGGCGTAGTGTGAGTTTTGTGCGCATGGGGCAATTAAAAATATTGCGCCTCTTCTTTAGTGGCTACTAAATTTTGTATACTGTAATGTTTTAGGCAACAATTTTCTGGTGCCGCTAAAAATTTTACACCTGAGGAAACAGCCTCCTCCCCCACTATTCACCCATATTTTACGCCACTATTGAAATTTCATAAGTAAATTTTTGTACGCATAAAAACAAGTTTTGTAATACTGTATTTTCCGGTGACCCCTTAACTTACTATCGAAATAAACGATTTTACGAAAAAATAATGTGTTGGAGGGGAAACGTTACACGTAAAAAATCATCAAAAGAAAAGCTAATACTACAATGATTTTCCTGTGACTGAACTTGTCATTATTCCTTCCTTTCCTAGAAAAAGAATTTCTAAACAGTGTAGCATAGGAGGCAAGGGAGGCTTAGCTTCCTTCGTAAAACTCATTTGAAATAAACAAAAACTAAATTAAAATATTTCTAACATAAAGGAAATTTAAAATGACGGTATAGAACACTTTAGCATGATATCACTTTAATTTTTTTTAATTAAAAGTCCGTGACAGATAATGGAGCTGTGTATGAATATATTTTTTTCGAAGACGGAGGCTAGAAATCAGTTAGCCGTCATCAATCATCATCGCCGTTTAATGTGTACGAATTCCAGAGTGAGGGGGGGGGGGGAGAGAACCATAACCATTGCGCGTCCATCACGATTGAAGATTTCTACGGCTTCTTTTGTCTTTGGACCCAACTGCAACTGCAGGAAAAGTTTTGGGGCTCCCAGTTACTTTCAAAGATAAAAGAAAAAATCTTTTAGTTTCATTAAGGTCCCTACAAGTGGAGATCCCGAAAGCAAAATTTTGGGAGCGTAACATTTTATAAAATAGGCTGAAGAAAGTCTTTCAGTGTTGTGCGGGGGCCCCCTTATATAAGCGCTAATCCAGGTGCATTTCACCCTCTCCTATTACCATTATAACCCACTATGAAAAACATTTTTATCTATTTAATTTAAAAAGACAGTGTAAATATTAATTAGTACTTTTATTCAGACGTCGTTATGTTTTTCATGCTTCTAAAAAATATTTTTAAAATAAAATATATTGTACACGATTTTTAGGCATTCTAAAGCAGGCTGTACACCGACGCGAGCCAAGAGACACAACGCGAGACGGGTTTTAAACAGTTTGAAACAAGCTTGAATTTCAGAATTTGTCTCCCAAATCGCGCATTTTGTCGTTTGTCGCCTCAGTGTGCGGCCCGGGTCCGACTAAGACCCGTCCCGTGGTGTTACTGCGCGGGACGCTAAAAGCCCCGATTTTTCATGATACACAAACTCTCTTAAATTTCTTTTAGTACTATGCTATTCATTAGTCTGCATCGAGTGTAACTTAATAGAGTAAAATCTGTGTAAGCAGAACCTATCTATAAAGAAAAAATTTTATGATCCTGCCGGAAGGAATATCGTACAAATCTACCTTCTAAGACGAAACTTGTCTAAAGAAAAAATATTTTTCCGGTTCCTAGCGATTCTGTTTTTATACGTTTTAATGTATGTGATTTAGTAAAACCTGGGTTAACGGAAGTTGTTTTTGTATCGCAATCTTGTCTTGAAAACATAAAAATTTCATAATCCCTACTGAAGGAATACTATTACAATATCATCATAACTGCTCAATCGGAAAGTTCTACAAAACTGAATTTGGTTTTGGTCCCTAGCTATTCCGCCCTCACAGATTTTACTGTGTTCTCAGATTATTAGGTTTATTTAGTACAGTAAAACCTACTAAGAGGGAATCTCAAATGACGAGAGAAAGATTTTATTTTTTGTGCTGCTTTTTTGTGAAAGTGGGAGTGGCAACTAGTTTCAAACCTATACAATTGCAAATGCTATGCTGTGTACTCAATCACCGCAAAGTTAGTGGTCCTGGTAGAAACGGGGTGGGGGGGTATCAGTTTTTCTAATTACAATCTCCTCTTTGTTTGGCTCACCGGTCGCCACTGATAGTATGGCATCTCCAATTCCTTGAACGGCGAGGAAGATGATATTTTGTGGAGATTCAGGTAAATAAGATAAAATTGAATGTGTTGAAGATTAAGATCTGCACAATTCTGTAAATGCGGACGATTTCATTCAGCTTTGTCAATCTAATAGTGATCAGGTACGAGGTATTTAGAAAAATGATTTGCAAGATCAGTGGTAGGTTAGAACTAAAATTGTCTTAGTATTGATATTTTTCCTTAAAATATTTGAAAATACAATAATTTATGCTTTTATTTGTCTAGTTCATTTCATAATTATAAATTTTCTTCTAAATCAATTATTAATTTTTTTCTTAAAAAAAAGTTAATGTTTTTATAACAATAATTATAGAAAATAACTACAAGTTTTTAATTCTTATGCAAAACATGTCAGAAATTATAAATTTTGTGTGGGTCATAATAATAGTCAGGAAAAGATCGATGCTTTTCTCATAACTATCACTATAGCTACAAACTGCGATCGTCGGATGCCCAATTTTATACTCGGTGTATAAATCGATCTCTATTTTTTTTTTTTTTTTTTGCGTTTGAAGGATTTCTAAAGTCGACTTATACACCGGAAAATACGGTAAATAAAATACTGTACTTATAACATAGTGTTAATCGATAGCTCTAGATAATGAAAGTGTCCTTGATGCTGTCAAGTATAAGGCTCTTTGGGAAGCTAGTGAGAGTGAAAAGTTTTCTCTTGAAAAAATGACAAAGTTGCTGGCTCAGAGACTAGAAGACATCACAGAGTTAGCCGAAGAAGCCGAGAAACATTGTGCTGAGAATGAGGAGAAACGTCAAGAAATAGAACAACAGATTGAGGCACAGAAAAAGGCATCACAGGTGTCAAACAAGTATGTATTTTCGTAATGATGTCTAAATGTATCTGAAAACCACTAATAATACTACTCTAGAAATTAAAAAGAAATTTTCGAAACAGAAACCACAACAACTGAATTTTATGATTTTGTCGACACTGAATCTGAAAATGAAATCAGCTTTTCTTCAACATTTTTGTTATAAAACCTTGAGAAATTGCTGGAAAAATATATAATTATACAATAGGAAATTAAATAAATTTCCGTAACTGTAAGAAGTATAGAGCACTTACTAAACACGCAGAATTTAACACGGATTACACAGGAAACCACACCCGCCAATGGCTTTAGTTGCACTGACGGAGTGCGTGATGTCAAACAAGTTCCGCAAGGATGACTCATTGGTTACAGCGTTGCTCATTGGTGCCGGGCCCGTTATTTGCTGTTGCGTTTCATCGCGTAGATGAAACCACAGTTAACAGTTAACATTTCCTTTCTATTATGTGCCAAAAATGCCATATGAGTCTTTAAAGTTATATAACTAGAAAACGTGACGTGATATAAGATTTTTTATTATATTTTCTGTTTTAGCATTAAAAAGTCCTTCCGGCCTTTACCGCGAGGAAAAGATAGCTTTCTATTCTTTGGTTTTAGAAAATCTATATATATAAAAGCCGTTCTTGGTATGTATGTATGTTCCTTATACAAATCTACAGTTTTTGTCCGATTGGAACGAAACTTGATGTACAGATATGTTATATTAACAGATGTGTGATATGTTTTAGAACACGAGTAAAATTACTGTCAACTTTAAAATTTTCTCAGACCATTCTTTACCACTTTTTTTAAACATCTCCCATATTTTATCATTACAGAAATCTATTTTTTTTCAATTTCTAATGCAATAATTCTTTCCTGTTGCCACACTCTAAAAAAGGCACAAAAATTTTAAAACAAATGATAACACGTTTATTTTCTTTTTATAAGCCAATAAAAATTCAGAATCACACTCTATATTTTTTAATTTCCGAAATTGAAGTTATTTTAAGAAGAAAATGCGCATTTTTTTCTATATAAATAGAAAACGATAACTTTAAACGCGTTAAAATGATGTAGTACCTTAATTTAAATTTATTTGTAGTTAACACATCTACTTTAATACAGACGTTTCAATTTCAAGAAAACAATTTAGTAAAAAGGTAAAAAAATAGCTAGGTATGACATCACATTCTATGAAAAGTTTTGATTTCAAACTGAGTCTAAGAACAGGGTGACCATAATTAAACTGCAAGTGTTCAAGGGGTGCTGGAGAGAAAACTACCGGGTATATTCCAGTGAAATTTGGTATCTACACGTTTCAGAACATGCGCAAGTCAAATATGCAAAAAAAAAATCGCCATTTTCACCCGATAGATGGCGCTGTACCGTATTTAAACGTTCACCGGTGGCATATACAACCTCCAAAATTGATAGACAGAGCATAATGACATTCTAAGAGGCATATAAACATTATAAAATATCATTTACAGTCTATCAAAATTCCATACAATTAGCTTCAGTAATTAAATTTTTACAGTATCATGTAATAAAAGCTAGCGTAAATAAGATCACAAATTAAACAATCCATAAAGACGCTTTGGAAAACAAGCCATTATTTATTCAATGAAATTATTACATGATGTGCTCAATATGTGAACCACCAGATGCAACCACATGCTGAAAACGTAAAACAGCATGGTCCAGCGTCGCATTTAAAATCTGTGGTGTAACACACCTCACGTGTCTCGTTATGCTAGATTTCAATTCAGCAACAGAAGCATGTCGTTCTCTATAAACCATATCTTTCAGATGTCCCCACAGATAAAATCGTAAGGATTAAGGTCCGGTGAACGTGGGGGTCAAGCGTTGTCGAAACCTCTGCTTATGACTTGGTCTGCACCAAAGGTATCATGCAGTAATTTTTTAACATCTTTAGCAATGTGAGGGGGGTGCTCCGTCCTGCATAAATACCGTGGTTTCTAAACAATGTCTCTCATGCAATGCCGGAATCAATTGTTGTCTCAACATCGCACCGTAGCTAGTCCCTATAACACTACAGCGTTTGGGACCAGTTGGAGTTGGAGTCTCAAAGAAATATGGGCCCACAAGAAAATCACAAGTCATTCCACACCATACAGTTACATAATCGGAATGGAGGGGTTCTTCACGTTTAGCGTATTGTTTGTTCGTTCCCCATATCCTGCAGTTATGCGCATTTACACTACCTGATAGTGTAAAATGCGCCTCGTCTGTCCACAGTATTCTCTGTATCCAAGTGTCATCTTCACTGATTTTCGACAGGACAAGGTTTGCAAAATCAAATCTTAGGGTGTCATCATGAGGCTTCAATTCTTGAATAATTTTAATTTTATACGGATAACGCCGAAGAATGTGGCGTAACACTTTATGCACAGTTGACCTAGGAAGAGATAATGTTCGAGCCACACTTCTTGCGCTCACTTGTTGCAGAATACTGGCTCCTGAACTGCTACTCGTAGTCGCAATGGCGTCATAAATTTGTTGCACTATTTCCGGGACGTCGCCCTCTTGTGCCTGGAATAACGCCCAATTCTCCTGATTCTTCAAATTTTAAAATCATATTTTTCAATCCATTGACACTCATTGGACCTCTTCTTAATCATTTCATACGCCGGTATTCTTTCAGAGTAGCTGAATAATTGCTACCATTCTGATCGAATATCTTCACTAACAATGCACGTTCCTTCTTATTCAGAGTCATGACTGGCCTTTACTCAATGTATTGATGTTTTTATACTGTTCGATGGGCTTAAAATTTGCATATATGCCGTCGATAAGCACAATTAAGCACAATAAGCACACGATTGAAACACGTTATAGCGCCATCTATCGGGTGAAAATTGCGATTTTTTTTTTTTTTTTTTTTTTTTTGCATATTTGACTTGCGCATGTTCTGAAACGTGTAGATACCAAATTTCACTAGAATATTCCCGGTAGTTTTCTCTCCAGCACCCCTTGAACACTTGCAGTTTAATTATGGCCACCCTGTAATCGTCTATGTTTTATTCGTACTTCGGTTGTACAATACTACAGCTGTATCTTATAGCTATACGTTATATTGCTAAGTGTTTTATTGATTTAGAAGCAGTGGTAACATTTTCTTTGATTTATATTAAAGAGAGGGTCATTTCTTTCGTTTTTCAACAAAAACTTCACGACTAAAAGTATATATAAAATTGACATGATTTTCATGTAATCATTATAGATTTAATTTTTACTAATAAAAATTTAGGTTTCAATTTTAAAAGTATGTTTTATTATGAGTGAAAAGTCTTGATTTTCTGAAATTAACGTTTATTATTATCCATAAAGGCTTACCCACAATTACGTTTAAGCCACACGAAATAAAAAAATTTAATGTTACTGTAGTGGCTCGGTTATGCAATTCAGACCCAACTTAAGAGCCTACGCTAGTCATGCGAAGAAACGCTCCAGCTAATGTTAAGTCTATGGGAAGGTTGTTGCGCGATTTCTCGCTCGCATTTTAATATTTTTAAATGATTCTTTTTGCATAGGATAGCTGAGGTCGATCTCTAACGTTGTTAGTTTTTACTTTTTCGATTTTGGTTCCAGTTTTTTTATATAAAGGTAATTTCACTTTCAAAACTGGTTCCAACCGGTTCAAAATTAAAAATGTCCGCTTATAAAATAACCGTAACTAAAATAAAAAAAGTAAACACTAACAACGTTTGAGATCGACCTCAGCTATCCTATGCAAAAAGAATCATTTAAAAATATTAAAATGCGAGCAAGAAATCACGCAATAACCTTCCCATAGACTTAACATTAGCTGGAGCGTTTCTTCGCGTGACTAGCGTAGGCTCTTAAAAGTAAATAAAGATACTCCGTAATGTCATTTTTACTAACTCCATGTTTCCATTATTTTATTTTATTTTTGCTGTTAAAATTATCGGCACGCTATTTAATGAAATCTGGCAATTTTCCAGTTTTATAGTTTTTTTTTCAGAATAATAAAAAAAATAAAATGTTTTCTTTCATGATATTGATTTTGGTGTAATCAATAAGTGATATTAAAACATTTAAAACTATGAAATTAATATATTTTGAACACTCCTTCTAATATTATGCGAGGCTTCCATATTTTCTTTCTTTATTTTTTATGTTTTAATTTAATTTGGCAATTTAGTTCTGGAATATTACACTTAAACCAAAAAATGCTGAACTATTTACATTGTTTTAAGAGCAAACCAGATAATCTTTTGTAATTGAGTCGCACACAGATTTAAAAATATCCATTCTTGAAAATTACTTTAAAATCCATAAAACATCAGTAAATTGAGATAAGCTTTTCAAACAAATAACATTGAAAGTACATTTTTTTTTATTTGATCGCATAAAAATTGAATGTGCTATATTTAGAAGTAAATGTCTTTACTTTATAAAGATCAAATAAGTTAATCTTTCGTAATTGGATTGGACACAGATTAAAAAATATACATGCTTTAAAATTACTTTAAAATCCATAAAAAAATCAGTAAATTGAGTTAAACTTTTCAAACTACATTTGAAAGTGCATTTTTTTTTTCTAATTGACAGTTTAAATTTAGTAGTTACACAAATGCAGTACAAGCAAAATTTAATGGTTAAGTTGTTGCTACCGTCAATATGATGTCGACATTACTCACGGATATGTTTTTGTTTTATAATATAGATAGATGGCATATGAAAGCAAATTTCGCAAAATGTTACGACATTTGGTTGATTTTTTTTCATTGTCAGGAAAATCGTATATTTTTATATTGTATGCGCAAAGAAAACGTGCATTCTCATTTATAAAGCTGAGAAATTTTACTATGACTGAGTCAAAGTAACGCTATTTTTTCTAATTGTCTTTGTTGTCGATTTATGGTCAAGAATGCACAAAGCTTTGTCATTGTTAGTGTCACATTATTGTATTTTAATTTATGTTAACCCGGGCAAAGCCGGGTGGTTCTGCTTGTTTTATTTAAAAACACGAATGGTAAAATGCATGAAACCAGATTATAAAAGATTCTCAGTTTTCGTCAATACTGAATTTGAATGGGAATTTCAAAAAATTACTCAGCTATTGCCAAGTTTGCTTTACGTTTGACAACTTATTTTTGTCATCAAATTTGGGGATATTTCGCCAAGTAACGTCAAGCTTGGCGAGAATTTGATGGTGGCGGACATGGTACATAGTATGTGTGTGCATATTTGCAAATATTTTATAAATATCAGTATAGTTTTCCTTTAAAATATGATGTCATTTTATATATGACTAATTAGAAATGAGTTCGGGCTCTTTTTTCGGAATTTGAACCCGACGATATGATATCTGTACTCGAAAAATTTTGTGTTATCAGAACTCGATCTGCCCTAGTTCAATACCGAAAGAACGCAGAAAAAAAAAAAAAAAAAAGATATTTTAAAATTGTTTCAAGATTAATTTACTCATTTAAAAATATCTACTTACATAGAAATAAGGATTAATTCTAAATTCTTCCTCATGGCAGCGTTTCATGATTTTCATATCCCTGAAAATCTGTTTAAAATAGCAAATTTGTGATTTGTATCTAATCACTGCAGAAATCTACAAAAGTCGCAATTCGTATTCTTTAAAAATATCATAGTACGACTATGGAAGAAAGACACAACTTCTGTTTCCCAATAATTCTGAAAAAAAAAAGAGACTTCAAATATAAAGAGAGGATAGACAAGAGATACATCCCACGGCTTCTTAAAGCAAGATGACAAGGAGGATTTCAACTCCCCTCCGAAATTTTACAAACTTATTTATTTAAAAAATATATTTATTTCATTTTTAAGAAATTTTTTCTTGAAGAGAAAAGGTGGATTAACATTTGTTGTATAAATTATGTAATTGGAGTTAACTAATACAAAATCTATGAGATATTATATTAAAATTTAAAACTGAAACCCTACCCAAAACATTTTTCTAGCTTTGGCAATGCAGAAATCTACACATCTTCTGAGGAAAAAAAATTGTAGATGTAATAGGAAGTAAATGTGTTTCATAAAAAATAATGAAAATGATTGCAAGTAGAAATCTCTTTTGTAAAAGATTTGAAGTATGAAGCACACCTTCACATAAAAAATGACATAATACATGTACAGAATATTTGTGTTTTGTAAAATGTTATTGTATCTCAGATTTTTCTCTTTATTATGGGTAAGGTTTCTTTCCTTTTTAATATTGTTTTTATTTTTTGAACTTTATGATTTTTTTACAGTTTTTTTTTTCTTTGTTATGATGTGGTAGTCCCAAAATCATATTCTTTAGCAATGTTATGGCTAATATGATGATGAAACCACACATTTTATTTGTGGTATTAGGCATTTGGGACTTGATAATTCTGTCTAAATTCCACAAATTTCATTCATTCAATTTTTAATTTAATTTCTTCTTCTTATAAATAAGTATATGGTATTTACATTCAGAGTGTTGGGGAACACTATCGTTGTCAATTAATTATTACATACTAATTCATAATCTCACAGTTTTTGTTGGTGTTATGGTAATGTTTCATTAATGGTTATATATATATATAAAGTTTGCTGTTTGACAGTTCGAGTACCCAGTGTTCTGCCACATTGAATTTAATGCGATCGTAACACTTTGCATTATATAATGTCACCTATTTGCAGTGATTTGTCCACTGAAAATATTTTTTTTAAGTAAATAGTTAAAAATATTTTTGCATTCTAATGTATATAACAATCATAAAAATATTTATTTACAGATCAAAAAAGAAGGCAAAGCCTAACAAAGAATCAGCTCAATCTGGAAGTTCTTTTGTCCAAGCAGAAGCTCAGCTGGATGCTGTGAGAGAAGAAAATTCATTTTTACGCAACTTTGTCCTTAAAGCCATTGAGACAAAAGTAGAAGACATAAAAATGTATCAATTTACTATGAACAGCATTAGAGAACAATATATCGAAACACTCAAAAAATTGAAATCACCACCTCAAGAGGATGATCAAGAAATTAAAAAAACAGCTGATTAAAAAATGCTACCCAATTAATATAAATTTGATATGGAATAACTGTGAAACAGATTGTGTATAAAATTCTTAATTTTTATAAACATTTTATGTGCCTTATTACATGGTTTTAAATTATAAAACTTTTAATGCAAAAATATGTGTCTGATTTAATCTTGTTAAGGTATTCTTACAGCAATTTCAAAAACTGTATAACCAGAAAATTATCAGACTTTCAATAAAAATGAGATGAACTTTTTGTTATAGGGTGATTCCATCGTTACGTGTAGTGTATGACTTTTAGAGAGTGTTTTTTGGCAAATTGAGATAAATTTGGAAGTGAAATTATTTAGATAACGTTTTACTTTTTTTATTGCTATTACAGGACACATACAGAATCATTTTTGTAGTAACACCTTTAGTATAAAATAATAACATTTAAAAAAAAATAGTAAAGTCATTGTTACGTGTGTGACACGTGAGTCACACACGTAACAATGACTTTACTATTTTTTTTTTAAATGTTATTATTTTAGACTAAAAGTGTCACTACAAAAATGATTCTGTATGTGTTCTGTAATAAGAATAAAAAAAGTAAAACGTTATCTAAATAATTTCACTTCCAAATTTGTCTCAATTTAAAAAAAAACACTCTCTAAAAGTCACACACGTAACGGTGGAATCACCCTATATATATTTTTAACAAACTTCAAACAAAGAAGGTTATAATAATTCAACAATATATACTATTAATATTGTTATTTTTTCTATTTCATATATGGGTACTTTTCTGTTAGCCCGGCGATATAACACTGGCGCCAGAAGAACAGAAAAGTACTCATATATGTTCACACATAATTTTGAACAGATGAATTTTAAACTCATTTTTTTAAATAATTTTTGTTGGAAGTCACATTTTCCTATTAATCTCATGTAAACTTCATTAGGTTTCAAAAATGGCATAAAATAAGATTTCAGCCATTATGTTTTAACAAATAAAGCAAAATCTACAAATCATTTAGTATTCATGAACTTTATATTGTAGCATGTCACCTAAACTCAATGTTTAAATTTTAACTTCAATTTTTAGTTTATAGAACTATTAAAGAAGAACAGCCTTAAAAATTGTTATGAAAAATTATTTTTTTAAAGTTGGAGAGAAACTATTATGACAAAGACGTTTGTCATATATCTTGCTTTCAGTTCAAACCCCCCCCCCCCCTCAAAATTGTAACAAGTTAACATAAGCTTTTCCATTCCTCTTCCAACATCTAGCATACATGTATTGATTGCATGCTTCTCCTCCCCCCCCCCCCCAAAATAGAGATAAAAAAATAAAAAAAAAAATAAATAAATAAATTCATAAAGATTCATTTATTCCCCCCCCAAATAAATAAATAATTATAAATAATTAAAATAAACAATTATAGTTTATAGATTTTAAATGTCTGTAATCCCTCCCCCCCAAAAAAAAAAAATTCAATATGTTAACTAAAACCTATTTCTGATTTAATTTAGATAACGAATCTACTTTCTTCATTCTAAAATGCAAGTCACTCGCATGCATCAGAAACCTCTCTGCCCTTAACTTTGCGGTTATGCTAAAAATAAGTTACTAATGTTCACATATTTCTAATTCAACCGTTTCCTTCTCATGAAATCAAAAGTGCATCTGTCTTAAAAGTTAGACAAAATATATAAGCAGCTGTGCTCTACTTATTAAAATAATGTAACGTATAACCGATATTCTTTATGCAAGCATTTGCACTTCTCATCCGCTCTCAAAAGAATTAATTAAAATATCTCTCGCCCACATGTAAACTGTAATATGCAAACTCATATCTTTCACACCCTGTTATTAGATTCGAGTCATATGTAACCGTTAATTGCAGCTGTCTTTTAGCAAAATCAAACGCCAATCCCAAAATTACTTTCTTTTCTTTTTCCTTTTCTGTCTCCATGAAAGAATCTTTACAACCCTTCCCCCCATCCTCAAATGAATGCATTATCATAGACAGAATCTAGCATTTATCGTTTTTTCCCATACGCGTCCGTCTGCAGTCTCCAAAAACTCCCTCGCCAAGTACTGGCGATTTTATCATGCCTTCCGCGCCAACACCCGTACATGTAACTTTTAGAACATAAGCACTTCGGCCGTTTGTCTTGACCAGAGAAGTCGTACAAAACTTGTCATTGTTTGTGTAGGTACCTCCCCTTTGCTTTTTAACTATCGATATTGCCTCATCGTAAAAATAAATATATATTGCATCTAACTATGTGATTCTTCTTTCTACTGGATTTGCTACATATTTTTCATCTCTACTTGACCCTGTTTACTATGCTCCGTTATACCAATAAGCACTGACGCCATGGTAAATAAACGTCAACTGCTCCATGTCATAAACTCTGGTGCTTTCGCCGGTTTCGCTCGAACTTAGAGATTCATTTTTTCTTCCAATAAGGGGAGGTACCGAGGTACAATAATTATAAGAGGCATATTTCCTTTCATCTGCAACTATGTGGAACTTTAAATACAACTTCTCTGAACTGCCATTGGAAGTGTAACTCTGCATCCGCTCCGCTTCGCTGATTCCAGACTGCGCGTCACCCCCCCATCTCTTCGCAGCACAATGTACCTGACTCCGGAACTCGTCATCACAGCCCTCCCACCTGCCATGCTGGATCGCTTTTCTACCGGGAGTCTTTCGCCACCCCCTCATCTCTGATGACAACCTGCTCTTTCTGGAAGTGCTACCCCCGCACCCTCTTCGCCGGATTCAAGACAGTCGGTCTGTTTATCTGCATAACTGGAATTCTCTCGCCGATCCTCATCTCTTCTAACTCAAGATAAATGCAATATTGTGGTGTTCCCCCAGTGCTTTCCCCTCATCTAAAAGTGTCAGTGTGTTGTGTGAAAAGTAGTGTTTTAAAAAAAAAGTGTGGTTCGTTGAAAACCACAAGTGTTTCGTTGCATTATAAGTGTTAAGTTCCGTAAAATCAAGGATCCTCCTCTTCCCTCCATCTGCGTGTGCGATCTGTGTGTTACTAAAAGTAATCCGTGTAAGTTCATCCAAAGAAATTTCTTCAACATTAGTGCTTCAGAAAAGTGCAATTTCTTCAAAAAAAAAAAAAAAAAACTACTGTGGTGATCGTAATTTTCCGGTGTGTGTCAAGTACGTAAATAGTATACTGGCTTTAATTAAAATATACATTTCAAACTTCATACTTCTCTTGTAATATATTTAATTTTTTTTTCTCTACCAGTCAGTAGTGAATTTTATTTGGTTAAATTATTGCATTTCTATTCTTAAAAGAATATATTTAATAACAGAGTTTTTGTTATGTTCTTTTTGTGTTTGCCTTTTACCAAATCCTTCTTAATTAAATATTCAGGTTGAAATTAAGTTAATTTAATTTTTGTACTTTCTCATCAAATCATATAAATATGATTATTTTTCTTGCATTTTTTAGTTGTAAAATATGATATTTTCATGAATATTTAAGGCAAGATTGTTTTTTTAAGGTGTTTTGGATACAAATATTAATCTGAGTTTTTAATTTTTAGTAAACCGGTTTAAAAAAAAAAAAAAAAACTTAAATTGTCTTGCAATATTGGCTTCATTTTTTTTTTAAATGAATAAAAGAATTGCTACGTTCCATTCTTAACAATTTGAATAATTTGCATGAATTTTTTTTACTTTTTATACTGGTGTTGACAAATCTCAGGTAAGATCTATTCACAGTATCTTATACTATACAAATTGATTTTAATGTTATAAAAAAAAGGATATATTTTTTTTTTCCCTCTATTTTTCTCTCATTCATCGCTGTTTCTTTTTAAAAATGAATTAAAAAAATGAGCGTTAGGGATCTATACGCTAAAAAGAAACAGTGATTAGTCATTATTATTTATTATGATATAAATCCAGTTTACATTTTTCTTTCATGTTATATTTATTATCTGCTAGTGTATATTGATATTTTTTTTTAGTTATTTTATTGTGCATGCAGTGTTTCCTTGAATTTCATAGATTAGTTAATAGTATTTTTGGCCACCATGGCTTCTCGGCAAATACCAATTAATTTACCGACTTTTGACGGTGATCATGAATCACTCAAATTCTTTTTCGACCAAGTACGGTCTGTTAGTCAAATAAATAAATACAGCCCGCAAGCAACAATTGCTCTCTTGAAAAGTAAATTATCTGGTCCTGCATTAAAATATTTAACACAGAACCCTGATTTATTAATCTCAAATGACATAAATGTAATCGAAAAAGAATTTTCCAATTTTTTTTCCCCTCCTAGCAAATCACAGGTAGCAGTCGAACTTGCAAACTTAACGCTCTTACCCGCAGAAACCATTAAAAACTTTGCCCATAGGCTTAATGTTCTGGCTGCAACAGTTTATTCGGACATTCAAGACGCCAATGCGCGTGACAAAATTAAGTACATGAAATTCCTGGAAACCATTCCATCCAATTTACGAATTAAAATCCAAGAGGAAGGAATTACAGAGTACCAACCTGCAGTTTTGAGAGCCCAGGCGCTATAAGATATTTTGTACGGAGAAAAAATTTTGCATGCTTACCCCACCCCTTCCCCAACTGATTCAATATTTGCCGACCAGCTGAAACAGCTAACCGAGAAAATAAACGCCCTTTCTGTAAATACCCAAACACAACCAGAAATTAAAGATGACGCGGCAACTTACAAAACTAAATTTGCTGGCATGCACAACAAACGGAAATTTCAAAATCGCAATTTTAACAAACGCCCCTCTCCACATAAGTCGTACAGATTTCACAGAACTACTTGCCAGCTATGTTTCAAAAGTGGTCACGAAGCGCAAGCCTGTTTTAAGTGGAAACGCTTAAATACACAAAGACGAGGACAATTTCACAACAACAACTACCGACAACAGGAAAACTAAGTCAGAGGTGTAATTTTGCTGATGGCTTTGCACCTCACCCCCCTACTGATTACACATCAGCCAGTTTTTTCCCAGATCCGTCCTTACCAAAAATTTCACTTAATAGACTAGTAAACTCTGTAAGCACACAAACATGTGATAGTGTAAAAATTTCTAAGCATGAAATGACACAAACAAACACAGAACAATATGATGACACTACTACAAAAATTATTTACAATGTCATTAAAGACTCAACATCACTCCCCCTTGTAAAGGCCTCAATTGCAAAAAAAGATATTACTCTACTTTGCGATACAGGAAGTACTATTTCGTTACTATCACAGTCTTTATTTGATGAATTAAAAACAATTTTAAAATATAAGAGATTATCAACTGGTGTTGTCATCAAAACAGTCAATTCTGATGTAGATTTTTCCGCATGTATTAGAACCTCCATTAAATTACAGCACAAAAACTTTAATCATCACTTCTATATTGTAGACATACCAGATTCATCTAGTTTCCAAGGTATTATCGGCTATGATTTCATCAAACGATTCAATATTGTTGTAAACACCGTCAAAAACATTATCCATATTGACAACACTTTATCGATTCCTTTGGTAAACAAACAAAATACTTCATCTTCTGAAATAAACCAATGTAGTACACAACCCACCTCCTTCAAAAATCAAACTGTAGCTTTGACTCGTAGAATTTCCTTAAACCCTCAGGAACAAAAATGGATTTCAGTTTTCACAGATTCTATTAGCACAGACAAAGATTATTTATTTCAATACAATTCACCCGTTGACAACTTAATAGGATTTGATGCTATAATAAAATCAAAAAATCCAAAGCGAAAAAGAAAAATTCCACAACAATATACATTTTTCCTGATTTCGGTTAAAAACAATTCTGATAATCCCATTCACCTTCAAAAAAAAGCTAAAATAGGTCAACTTTTTGAGGTCGAGGAAATAATTGAGTACTCCCCAGATAAAATTAGTCAAGATAACTCAGATCAACAATTTTTAAATCTCATTCAAGCTTCTAAAGACATTCTCAAAAAAAGAAAAGAAGACTTATCTGCAACTGATTTCAATCTTGAACACTTACCATCCAATGAGGCTGAAATTCTAAAAGAAATGTTACTCAAATATTACCCTGTATTTTCAAAATCTCTAAATACACTTGGGCATACAGATAAAATTATTCCAGATTTGAAATTTATTAATGACTATCCTATAAAAACACTTCCTTTTCCAATACCTCAGGCATTACAAAAAGATGCATTAGATCAAATTAATCAATTACTTGAAGCTGGAATTATACAAAGACATTGCTCCGAATGGTCTTGTCCTATGTTACTTGTTAGAAAAAAACCAGATGGTACTGGTAAACAAAAATTTCGCCTCGCTCTTGACCTTCGAATGTTAAACACTGTAATTCAAGGCTCATCTTACCCACTACCAAAAATTCAAAACATCATCGCTAATCTCTCTTCTTACACATTCTTTACAACACTCGACTTTCATCAAGCATACCATCAAATTAACTTACCAGAAAAATTTCACAATCAACTAACTTTTACCACCATGTTTGGATCTTTTTCCTACCGCAGACTTGTCTTTGGTTTAAAGACAAGTGCCTCAATCTTTCAAGCTCTAATGGACTCTTTAATTGACGAACTACACCTACAAGGTGTGTATACGTATCAAGATGACTTTATTATAGGTGCGAATTCTTTTGATGAAATGTGTTCTAAACTCGACAAAATTTTTAACCTCCTTTCCAAGTACAATCTCACTCTTTCACCTAATAAATGCAACTTTCATCAAACAAAAGTCAACTACTTAGGTTTTCAAATAGAAAATCATTGTATTTCACCAATCCATTCTAACATTGTAAAAATAACTTCATTTCCTACACCAACTACAAAAAGACAACTAAAAAGGCTTATTGGTTTGATAACTTTCTATAAATCATTAATTCCAACATTTAACAAACTAGTGCAACCACTTATTGATTTAACTACTCCTAAAACTAAATTCATCTGGACAGAAAAACATCAGGACATACTTAAAACAATACAGAAAATTTTCTTCGGTTCACCCATGGTTAGGTTACCAGATTGGAATAAGAATTTTTATTTGAATACAGATGCATCTAACATTGCCATCTCTGGCGTTTTAATGCAAGAACATAATGGAAATCTTCTACCTGTAGCATACTTTTCTAAATCCTTAAATTCCTCTGAAAAAAAATATCCTGCTTTAAAACTAGAACTCATGGCAATTTACAAATCTGTTATTGCATTCAAATATTACTTATACAACAGAAAATTCCTAATCTTGTCAGATAGCAAACCTCTAAAAAAATACAAAAAAACTACAAACCCAGCAGACATAACCACCCGTTGGCTAATTGACCTTTCAGAATATTCGTATGATTTTGAACACATTCCAGGATCTTCAAATGTTTTAGCAGATTATTTCTCTCGCTGTAATTTTGACAACAACCAAGAAAATTTACTAACCAATCCTAACCTTATCCATGATCCGCAACCACTTCCAATAGTCGATCATGAAACACCTGATATTTGTAAATCTGTTAATAACAACAATTGTCAAGTAAATTTTCTCATCTCAGGTGAACGAACAAAACGAGACCCATTATTGGAGATATCAAATCAAACTTTTTGCACTGAACAACAAAAAGACCCTACTTTAGCTAGTATTTATGATCATATATTACAAAATGGACCTTCTTCAAAATTCCCGAATTACTTCATACATCCTGATTCTAAAATATTAATGTTCAAAAAGGAAGATATCATAAATAATACTTTCTCATATCACATTGTTGTCCCTGATTCACTTAAAAGTAAAGTTTTAACTATATCCCATCTGTCACACTTTGGTATGGCCAAAACTTATGAATTTCTTACATCCAAATATTTTTGGAAAGGCATCTATGTAGATACACTCAACTTTGTAGCTTCATGTGTCAAATGTTTACAGGCCAAACACCATAACACTCCACCCGCACCTCTCCAACCTACATACACACCAAGATATCCTGGTCATACAGTCAGTACAGATTTACTTGGTCCTTTCTCAAATAATAAACATGTCTTAACTGTAACCGATCACTTCTCAAGACACATTGAACTCTATCCTCTCACTGATACTTCTGCACCCAAAGTTGTAAAATGTTTATTTAGTTACATAACTACCTATGGGAGACCCGTCTGTATTTTGTCAGACTTAGGCCCACAATATACTTCTCATATCTATAATGCATTTAATGATGCTCTTGGCATAAAAATACATCACAGTTCGGTCTCGCACCCACAATCTAACAGTATTGCCGAGCGAATTAACAAGTCTATTAAATATTCTGTTACCACATTACTACAAGAAGGACACTCTTTTGAAAATGCTCTGTTTATTCATAAGTCACTTTATAATGGTTCAACACACTCTTCTACACTATTTTCACCTAACTTACTTCATTTCGGTCGTGAGCTTTCATTAATTTTTGACACATATGATCATAGTACCAACCAAGCATTTCTAGATAAACATGTTGAAGTTTATAAATTACTAGATGACTTAAACAAAATATATGACAAAGCATATAACAACATTAAAACTGCTCAAGATAGACGTTACAAAATTCACAGTCGAAAAGCTAAATTAAGAAATATATGTTTAAAAGATATTGTTTATTTAAAATCAGTCGACAAATTTAAACCTAAATATACCGGTCCATATATTGTAACATTTAAACACTCTCCTGTTTCATTTTCAATTAAAAGATTATATGCTCATGATGATACTGCATTTAGGGTACATATTGATAGACTTCTTCTAGCACCACCTCGATATGGACATTTATGTGATCCTGCAAGTCATGTTACAAATAATAATTCTTCTAACACCATTCTCGCCCCTCGCTACAATTTAAGAAAAAGATAATTTGTAACAAATTTTAAAAATAATAATAATAATAATAATAATAAACTTTAAAAAAAAAAATAATAAAAAAAAAAAACTTTTAAATTTTTAATATGATCTGATACTAAGTGTTTTATCCCTGGCCAGGATTCTACGTATACTGTGCATAACTTGTCTTCACCTGACTTCACGGCTGGTCCATGTCTTCTTGTGAAGACCACTTTTACACAATATTTTGTATCGGGTCACACCATTCTTTTAATTTTTCATTCAATTTTATAAACAGTAGATAAATATAATCTTTTCACATTCTTTTCTCTCACACTTTAAACTTTCATTCATACTGAATACAACATTGCAAATATTTTAAATAAATAAGAGTTTTTTTTTAAATTAAAAAAAAAAAAAAAAAAAAAAAAGTTCTCTTAAACAAACTTAAAGCATTTACTTACATGACTTGTACAGTTTCACTTCATCACACCCGATTATGACATATTTTAGGTCTCTCAACACTCTAGGACTGTCAATACATTAGGATTTGCATAAGATACACTTGTATCTGTTTTTTTTAATTTTTACTAATTCTTCCCCTTCAGGCTAGTGGTACCGTTCTAAATTTTTGCCCTTAGGTTACCACCCCTCACCAGATTGTGTTTAGAGAGACAATTGTGATTTAGTTTACTAATTCACAATATTCCCTTTTCCCAAATGTATATGTGTTCCCGAATCGTGCTCCTGTGTGGGGATCAGTGCGATCTTCATTGGGGAGCAGGGAGTTCATGTTGTAATGATGTGGACTCTCATCACTGCCCTCCTCACCTAGGTCGTAAGGCCCTAAGCCTGAGACATCACACTTGTCATGTATTGACAAGATTAAGGGCGGTCCCTTTTTATGGGCGTGCCACATGCACCTCTTTTTTTTACCGTCCTGTGCTTGCACGAATTTTAAAAACTTTTTCAAACAACTTTTCAGTACACTACACTTGAGTTAATCCATTTTCACTTTTTCATATAATTCAAGTTAATTTTTAAGGATATATGTTTATGTTACGTGTTATTTGTGTTTATTTTTTTATTTGTTTTCATTTGTGTTTCATATTATACTTAAGTAGTAACTATAGTATTTAAGTGCAACAAAATTGAGAAAATGAGTACTGTTTTGAGCTCAGTTATCATTAGACATGTCTAGTTAAATAGTAACTTTTTAAAGCTGGTACCAGACAGAAAGAAAAAGAATAAAACAGAAAACAAAAGGACGAAGATTTAAAAAAAAAAAAAAATCTTCGAAGGTAGTGCACTATGTTTTATATTTTATGGCCTGACGTTACAAACTATTGAGGTAACAAAATCCTTTATACTGTTGCAACTCATATAATTTACAAGTATTTTGTGTTATATTATGTATGTATTTTTTTTTAAGCTTGGGGAGAGTATAATTGTATTGTATATTTTTTAAAACTGTACTATAAACAGTACAGCTTTTCTGGTCAATGGGGTGATATATATGACAAAGACGTTTGTCATATATCTTGCTTTCAGTTCAAACCCCCCCCCCCCTCAAAATTGTAACAAGTTAACATAAGCTTTTCCATTCCTCTTCCAACATCTAGCATACATGTATTGATTGCATGCTTCTCCTCCCCCCCCCCCCAAAATAGAGATAAAAAAATAAAAAATAAATAAATAAATAAATTCATAAAGATTCATTTATTCCCCCCCAAATAAATAAATAATTATAAATAATTAAAATAAACAATTATAGTTTATAGATTTTAAATGTCTGTAATCCCCCCCCCCCCAAAATTCAATATGTTAACTAAAACCTATTTCTGATTTAATTTAGATAACGAATCTACTTTCTTCATTCTAAAATGCAAGTCACTCGCATGCATCAGAAACCTCTCTGCCCTTAACTTTGCGGTTATGCTAAAAATAAGTTACTAATGTTCACATATTTCTAATTCAACCGTTTCCTTCTCATGAAATCAAAAGTGCATCTGTCTTAAAAGTTAGACAAAATATATAAGCAGCTGTGCTCTACTTATTAAAATAATGTAACGTATAACCGATATTCTTTATGCAAGCATTTGCACTTCTCATCCGCTCTCAAAAGAATTAATTAAAATATCTCTCGCCCACATGTAAACTGTAATATGCAAACTCATATCTTTCACACCCTGTTATTAGATTCGAGTCATATGTAACCGTTAATTGCAGCTGTCTTTTAGCAAAATCAAACGCCAATCCCAAAATTACTTTCTTTTCTTTTTCCTTTTCTGTCTCCATGAAAGAATCTTTACAACCCTTCCCCCCATCCTCAAATGAATGCATTATCATAGACAGAATCTAGCATTTATCGTTTTTTCCCATACGCGTCCGTCTGCAGTCTCCAAAAACTCCCTCGCCAAGTACTGGCGATTTTATCATGCCTTCCGCGCCAACACCCGTACATGTAACTTTTAGAACATAAGCACTTCGGCCGTTTGTCTTGACCAGAGAAGTCGTACAAAACTTGTCATTGTTTGTGTAGGTACCTCCCCTTTGCTTTTTAACTATCGATATTGCCTCATCGTAAAAATAAATATATATTGCATCTAACTATGTGATTCTTCTTTCTACTGGATTTGCTACATATTTTTCATCTCTACTTGACCCTGTTTACTATGCTCCGTTATACCAATAAGCACTGACGCCATGGTAAATAAACGTCAACTGCTCCATGTCATAACTATGTTGTGTTTTAAAACGTTATCAACATTGCTGTTATGGTAAGAATTTATACTATATGTGAACCCACAATGTAAATTTTGTATGTAGAAGGCAGTTAATGAAAAGTTTATAAGCTTAAGGTTCCAGAAATTACTGCTACATTTACATTCGTCATGACATCAATGCTACAATATTCAGGAGTAATTGTAATTTCTATAAAACCTTGAAAATTCTATACATTAAAAAGAATGGTCAGTTGTTTTATTGATTACTTAAAAAAAAAAAAAACTAATATTAAGCCTTGCGCGGCAGCGCAAGGCTTATTTATTTCCAGTGTGACATCCTAATGTTAATTTAACACAGGAAATCCCATTGAACGAGTTAATTTACTAGAGTTTTTCCCACTTTTTGTACGCGCTTCCACAAATTTTCTTCAAAACACCTAATTCTGTAAAAAAATAAATCCTCCAATCAAAAAACTCTAAATGTAGTAAACGTGGAGTCTTTAAATTAAAGTCCAAATACTGATTAAAGTGATAAAAACATAACACGGAATATTTAAAATAATTAGCTAAAATTTGGCACGCGATGATCGATAGATTGAAGAAGCAATAAAAATAAAAACAAATAATAATTTTTCACGTTTCCCAGTTTTGGCCAATTTAAGCACCTGCTAGCCTTGGACATGCGATCTCGTGGTATATGTTTACTATTTCAAAAATATACGAGAATATTGTATTTATCTTTAAGATCCGAAGATGTCACCAATAGTTGTGAACGATCTACATTAAAAAGGTATTTTAAATATTCCGTGTTATGTTTTTATCACTTTAAGCAGTATTTGGACTTTAATTTAGATGTTACTGTCTTTATCAAAATTGGATGAATGTTCGATATTTACTTATCTAGTGATACTGTGATGTTACGAAATGCGTTTTTAAATTTCTCTCTTAATCGATGATTACTAAAATTCAACATGGTGAAAAAATGCAAATTTTCTGGTTGCAAGAGTGATGCACGATACTTTTACAAAGACTATATGCTGGGAGTTTTGTTTTTCCCTTTTCCTAAACCACAGAAAAACTTGAGTAAATGTAACGAATGGCTTTCTGCTTGTGGTATAACAAATAAGGAAAGGGCATGTTTACAAACAAACAGTTCCATCAACCAATCTACCACTGCATTTTTGTCGAAGCTATCATTGCAGGAATCGTCATGGCGACGTAGGCCAATCATATCATAGACCAGTTTAACATAGACCAATCAAATCCCACCATCTCATGTGTATTGTAGGAGCCGTAAAGAACGAACAGGTTTTTCTGCCAAACCAACAGTAGTTTAACCAACAGTGACGTCAGATGCCCTTTCCTTATACAGAAACGATGACTAGAGACTGGTATGTTTGCTCTCGGCATTTCATTGATTTAAATGGCCCAACTGAAGAGTATCCTAACCCTATACAAAGAGTATCTCTGTCTGAACCGTTAAGTGATACATCAAATAAATATTCACGATATTATCGAGGAAATCGTGAAATTATCAAAAATAAAAGAGCCGCATACTATAAAAAATGTAAAAGCCAGATACAGAAGCGTAATACTTCATATTGTTTGCGAAATAAATCAAAGGCTAATAAATATAAGCTAAAATACTGGAAAAAAAATACTCAAATCATAATAGGATTCTCACCTCTAAGAAAATTAATCCTTCAAGATATCGACAGCTTGCTTTAGTGAAAAATCTGCTAGAGAGTTATAAATCAAACATAGCTCAGCAAAGCAGAAGAACAAATATTCAATTTGTAAAAACTCAAATAAAAGCTCAATTACTTGCGCGTAAAGCTATTCATACTAAAAATGTTT
This sequence comes from Maratus michaelseni, assembly GCA_963931845.1. Lineage (NCBI taxonomy): Eukaryota > Metazoa > Arthropoda > Arachnida > Araneae > Salticidae > Maratus > Maratus michaelseni. The sequence goes on along the minus strand of OZ007591.1, from coordinate 107,247,104 downwards.
TGTATGCAAAGAGTTCATCGGCTTCAGAAAATTTTTCAAACAAATTTCAACAGATGTTATCAAAATCAACTCAAAATATCACTGCAGAAAATTTATGTGAAATAATTGGTGGCGAAAGAATTCACAACTCCAATGCAGAACCCTATTTTTGGGAAATAGCATATCACCCATTAGTTCACATACATTTAGATCATAATTATAGTAGTCATTCCAATTCTAAAATAGAACATATTCCTTTAGGTGATTTACATTTCGAGAAAAACATTGATGGTCATCATCCCAAAACTCTAATGTAGAAATGTGGACCTCTCTGTAACATTTGAGAGAATTCAGTTCGAAGGTTATTGCATATTCTTCATATATTTGCTTCTTCTCAGGGCAGTTCTACAAAGGAATTATTTTCAAACATAGATTGTTGTGAGTATAAATCGTATTACATAAAAGAAGATCAAATGTGTGCTGTTAATGAAATTATTGTTATGAAATTATTGTAACAAATGAAAACGAGATCAATAAATGGACTGTTTGTGACGATAAGAAAATAACAGATCGTACACGTTTTGTAAAAAATCTTGCAGATGTTTACATTTTGCTTCTACAGAAATGTTAAATTAAGAAATTGTCAATATAAGGTAAAATATTTATTCAGCTACAAAAAGAAATATTTTGCTGAAAATTTTATCCTCCATAACTACACATTTTATAACAAAATCAGAATACAGTTGTTTCATATATGCTCATTATTATTTTTATGCTTCTTATGTGATAAAACAACATAAGATGTTATTAATAGCTTTCACACACGCTTACTAGTGCCTCTTTCCAAAGTGGTTGCAAATGTATTTTACACTATGGCATAAAATTATTTGCAAAAATGAACATGATTCGTTTTATTATTATCATTATAAAGATGAGAAACAATCCGTTAAAGTCCGTTATATACATTTTTTTGTTAAAAATTACTTTTATTATTTTAATTGTTTACAGAATAATCAGTGTTTGAACTGTATATTTCATATTACCAATACTGATTTTGATACGTGCAGTCTTTTACATACTTGCCTCGTTTGAATCTTGTCTGCTTCATATTAAATTGTTATTAAAAAACTTGAGATATTAAAAAAAAGGAACCTGCAAAGCAAATTAAAAAAATAAATTTATTTCCATTTTGTTAAGCCCGAGAAGGGACAGATATTAAAATTATTTTATTTAGTCAATGCTACAATAATGTTGCATTTTTATATTAAATCTTGCTCAGTCTATTTAATCTTAAAAAATTAAATTTTAATTTGAAAAATGATATTAAAGCAACTTTGAAACATTTCATTTAGAAATCTAAATAAATCTTCAACTTTTTTTCAGTTTTACATGCATTATACAAAATTTGTATTGTAGCAAATTCTAACAGACAAGAAACATGAGAAGTTCAAATAATTTTAAAAAGTTGAAGATTTATTTAGATTTCTAAATGAAATGTTTCAAAGTTGCTTTAATATCATTTTTCAAATTAAAATTTAATTTTTTAAGATTAAATAGACTGAGCAAGATTTAATATAAAAATGCAACATTATTGTAGCATTGACTAAATAAAATAATTTTAATATCTGTCCCTTCTCGGGCTTAACAAAATGGAAATAAATTTATTTTTTTAATTTGCTTTGCAGGTTCCTTTTTTTTAATTTAATAAGACATAATGTAGGGGTTTTGCAGTGCTACCTTTGATTGCAATCAATAGAATAAAATATATGTAACAAAAAACATTAAAAATACAATTAAATTACTAAAGACATTTCCATAACTGTTATATTATGGAAATGTAGAATGTTTCCACTTTTCCATAATATAACAGTTTTCACTTAACAGGTATTGTAAAATAATTTAAAATATTCCTGAAATCAGGAAATACATTAAGCAAAAATTCCTACTAAAAGAATTGCAATCTGCTTTTTCATAATTTTTTTTTCTATAAAATTAAGAAATATATAACATTAAAGGAAAGTTTAATAACTGATAGAACTTAGTACCATGTTTACATCGCAGTAATTTGGAAAGTTGCAAAATATAGCTAACATAAAAAAATAAAGTTTTTGGCATATCTTTATAGTCTACAGTTTTTCAAAAACTACCTACAAATTCACTTGCCCTGTCAGAAAATTCACTCGCCAGTGGTAAATAAAATGATGTATTTCCCCACCACTGGTATTGCAGATTAATTTAACAGCTTAAAAAGAAATGCTGGGCTTAAAAAAATACATATACTTTGTCTCCACATTTATTGTATCTGTATTTTATATTTCCTTTTAAAATGCAAATTTTGCTTATTTTATGGGTTACTATTATTTCTTATGATAGTACCCTTAGTTCAGCATTGTTGAGCTGCAAATAAATTTTGGTTTGATGCAGACTGACATAGAAAATTCTGCTACTAAGAAAAGGAATATACTTTGATTAAACATTAGAAAAGACGTATGCCAAAGCTACAAGAAAAAAAGATATGACATGGCAAAGTACAATAATTAATTACATTAAATGCAGAAATGATGGTTAATATAAATTAAATTTAAATTATTATTTCCATATAGCCTGTATTTATATTTTCTCATATTCAGAAACATAAAAGTCTTATTGACTGCTCTGTCATTCACCTATGACTCTTTCTGCAGTACAAGTCATGAAACCAGTTTTTAATTGATATCTTGTAAATTAATTTAAATTTCAAAATTACACCATGCTACAACAGAAAATGGCCTGACTTGGAAATCTAATTAATTAGTTGCATTAACTGCAAAAATAAATCCTTTTTTAAGGTAAATTCATTATTATTATTTTCGTGTTTAACTGTTTCAGAAACATGGAAGTCCTACAACTGTTTGATCACCAAGTTTGACGTCCTTTGCAGCATACATCAAGAAATCAGTTTTTAATTAGTGTCGTGGAAAATAATAAAAATTTTGAAGGTTGTGATAATATTCTTGGATTGTTACAAATAATTTATGTTAATTTCGGTTCACAATGTCATATTCTTAGAAGAGTAGATGTAAAATATGAAGGGGAGATTGGTACACAGTGGACCACTATTTCAGTTAATTTTTTTTTACTCTTTAACACTAGAAACGCAGGACATTTTACTCAAATTTTATAAAAATATTTCACACCAGAAATTTGTTTAAAACTGTTTAACTTCTTTTTTAAAGTTATTTTTGGGTAGCATATATTTAACTTATTTTATGAAAAAATTTCTGATGCGAATTAACATCTACTCATTTGATACAGGTCAAATTGACCCGTCATCGCGATTCTAGTGTTAATGGACAGACCGATCTGCCTGAAAATATTTTTGAATATTCCTTAAACTTTTTTACACTCATCATAATTTTCTGCGAACATAGTTTTCAATACATTTAAAAAAAAAAAATATATATATATATATACCTGTAAAGTGGGCCAGCGTGCCCCAGAAGCGGGGCACAGTCGACCGCTATTAGGTATTATCCAAAATGCAATATAAATCTATTTTTCATTAATCTAATTCTTCTTTATTTCCCCTTTACCTCCAAAATAACATATTAATATAAATTTGAAAGTAACATTTTGAAACAAACAAACAAACAAAAAAAATTATCAAAAAATTTATTATATTTTGAAAATAATAACATATTAATAAAGGAACAATTACAATTTAGATGAACTTATTACTTAAGTACAAAAAAATCAGCGCACAGCACATTAAAATTTGGAAATGAAATTCCAAAATAGTTAGGAGTAAGATTGAGCCTGAAATTTTCCTGAAATACTTTTGGGTCTGGGAGTAACATTACGAAATCGTTGACATCAACAACAGATTCCCTACAGTTTCTTGAAAAATAAACTGATTTCCATTCAATTTGTGTCTCATGAATCTTACTTGAACAGAATCATCACCAATTATGCTAGTTACATTTTTCAAAGGCAGTAAATACAAAACAAAATATTTGTTACTATGTTAAATAAATTGTTATTTTTCTTTGATTACTTTATTTTACAGTTAAATAACTACTTTTAAACAATATTTCTTTATAGAAAATAAGCAATTATTAAATATTTTGAACATTCTGCATTACAGGAGCAGAGTGGATTGTGGACCACTGTGCCCCATGAAGTTCAATAAATAATCACATTAATAATATTTATAGTTTTCTTTTAAATATATTAACTTGAAAGTTACATAAAAACAAGTATCTTACCTTTGCAAAATAGCTTTTTTTTTGTCTTATTTATCTACAACCTTTAATTACTAAAAAAAGAAAAATATGATGATGGAAAATTTTACTTTAAGAACCTCAAAACAACCAATCAGGGTAAAATGGTTCACTCTGAGCTAAACATGTTCTCTGAAGGCTATAAATAATCAATCCAGTGCTGTTGTCTATTAGGATAGAAGAGAAGCTTAATTTTTTTTTTAAATAAATAAAATATTAGGAGGTGGTCCACTGTGTCCATAGGTCAAGTGTGTACCAGTCTTCCCTATACACATTTAGATTTTAATATATATCATTTTTAGAATACTTTGTTTTATGATAGTTCATACTTTTGTAGAATTTAGTATAAATGATATATATTGCACACCATTTGTATTTTTATACTTGCCTTAAAAAACAGAAAATAACTTGGAAAAAAAATTAAATTTTGTTTTAATACAGAACTAATTAAAATCATAAAAACAATGTACAGTCGAATCTCGTTAACATGAACCTCAAGGGGAATCAAAATTTTGTTCATGTTATCAGTATCAAATCTTTGTACTCGTTTTTGTAGGGGACTATGAAAACAATTCATGTTAAAAGTAGTTCACGTTAAGAGTGTTCATGTTAACGAGGTTTGACTGTAATAGTTTTGTGATACACTTAATTCTTATGGCAAATGAGTTGGGAAATAATCATTTAGACTAAACAACAAATACTTTTCTTTAAAAAAAAAATAATAATAATAAAATCAGAAAAATGTACTTATTTATTAAATATTTATTTCTAGCAACCTGTACAATCATATTAATAAATAATACTCATGAAAAATCTGTGATGAACTTAATCAGGAAAACTGAAAAAGAGTGAAACTATTCATTAAGATTTTTGCATCGTACCATCTTATTAAAATAATATTCATCAGTTTTGTACCATTGCTGAACAGAACAATTTGCAATGCATACAACTGTAAGACTGCTGTAAGTAAAACATCACAAATGTCTTTGTTTCAGAGATAGTTTCGATAGTACAATTATTTTATAAAGTTTGATCATTTTAAATTCTGTAGTTCATCTTCAAATTCTTTCTTTCTAAAATATATTTTTAATTGATTTAATGCTTTTCTACGATGAGATACCTTATTTTTTTCCTCAAAAGATAACTGGGCATATGTTTTTTCCTCTCCTTCTGGAAGAAAGCAGGAATCCCATCCAAATCCTTGATCTCCTTTTGGTGCAACTATTGTTCCTTTTGTTTCACCATGACATAATATAACATCTTTTTCAGGACCTTCCATAAATCCCAAGATGCATATAGCTGTAGCAGATTTATCTTCGAAACCCTTAAAAATTATAAATGTTAAAGTCAACAATAGGGACAATAAATCACTGCATTTTAAAGCATAATTCCAACAATTACAAAATATGTTATCATTTACCAGCTATTTTAAATTTAATGAAAAAGGAAAAAAAGTGTAACTGCCATACTCATTTTTATTTTAGCAAATATTTTACCCTTTGAGAATTAGGCAATAGTTTGGCATATCTCTTTAATATTTTACAGAATAATAACTGTATAAAGTATAAATATGCAGAATGGTATTTGAATATCTGACATATTTATTAATTATATGCAATAGTAATTTCAACATAAATTTCACAATTTTGTTAAACCAGCCTTCTAATTAATTCATCAACTACAAGATGGAAAAAATGGTCCAAAAGTTCATAGAGTTACTACCATAATCAATACATACAGTTTAAAAGGTTAAAAGAGAAAATAAAACTAAAAAAAGATTGAAAAAGAAGTTTTTTTAAAGAAGAATTTGATACTTTTATAGCCAAAACGCACACACAATATATATATATATATATATATATATATATATATTCCTAGATACTAAAATGTGAAAATATTGTTGTCAGATTAAGAAGCAAAGGTATTTAGGGAAGACAGGGTAGTGAGCAAATGCCTTCCTCTGTAAAGATAAAGATTAGAAATTTTGTTCAGTGGCCAACAGGTCACTAGTCTCTTTTTAATGATCACTATCTGACAAAAACAAATAAAATCATTTTTTTAATTTAAATTTTTTTCAATGCATAATCGCAACAAATTATAAAAGTATAATGATAGTAATTAGCTTTTTTGAAATCATCCACAATAATACATATGAGATTTAATATTTACTAAATTAACCTTTGCAGGATGGGTGGTTTAAATATTGGCCAGAAGGCATATCTTAAAGGACAGTAATCCTCTTAAATTCTGCCAAGTACTTCTTTTCTCCTCAGTTATTGTTAAGCTGTCCTTTGGAATAGTATGATTAACAATAACTGTGAGAAAAGAAGTGCTTGCTAGATTTTAAGGCCAGTGAAATCTCAAATTTATTCCCCTCGCTAATGTTAAATCTATGGACATTCATATTTTTGAAATATCTCCTCAGGAAAAGTAATATTTTTAATTTCTTTTTTCTGTGTACTCTTCTTGAAGGATATCTTCTTTTTTTTTTTTTAGTTATAAAAATATTTCTAAAATATATACTTAATTTATAATTTTGTATGTTATAAAATCTTAGCAAAATTGAGCAAGATTTTAACACTTCATATAAAATTAAGTATATATTTTAGAAATATTTTAACAACTAAAAAAAAGAAAACGCCCTTCAAGAAGAGTTAAAAATATTTAACTCTTATCCACAAAAAAGTTTAAAATAATTTCCTAAGGAGATATTTAAAAATTATGAATACATCACACGCATATAGGTTTAACATTAACAAGGAACTTGAGATCTCACTGACCAACAGCCTTAAGCTACATTTTTGATTTTTAAAAAGGAATGACTCCTCGTCAATGATTCAAACATTCGTCCTCAAAAGGTTAAGTATGAATAGAAACTGATGACCGTACTTTTTGAACAATGCAACAGAATGGCTACTGTCATGTGACCAATGGCAAATTTTTTAATGGCCACTTTATAACATTAAATCACTATGTAGCAAGTAAAGACTGCTAATTTTTATCTTTATTCTTCTGAGGTTTAAAAAAAATATATATTTTTTAAAAATCAGTATCCATTTCAATATTTTCTCAATATTAGTTGATTGTTTTCATTTATTTTTACCAATATAATCAAAACTGCATGTAAATAAATAATAAAAGTAAAAATATTCTTTTGAAAATATGCATGAAAAATGAATGCAAGAAAAAAGTTCATTTCTGGTGGACAGAATATACAGTGTGTTTCTAAATGAATATCGGGGTTTTAACAATTTGTAGTATCTATTATATAAAACTTAAAATTATACTTATTACATAAAATGAAAGAGCAACTCAAACAGTTTTACCTACAAGCTTACAAGTAGTCAATGTGAACACCTTTCAGCACACGGCACACATCAAGGCGACAGCTCAGTTTTTCCCAAACGCCACTCCACGCTCACCCGATCTGACACCATGTGATTTCTACCTGTGGGTGTTCATAAAGGATCGTGTGTATGTGCCTCCACTACCAGCTGACCTACCTGACCTAAGAAACATGATTGAGGCAGCTGTTGCAACAATTACCCCACAAACACTAATTAACGTTTGGGAAGAACTGAGCTATCGACTTGACGTGTGCCATGTGACGAAAGGTGTTCACATTGAACACTTGTAAGCTTGTAGGTAAAACTGTTTGAGTTGCTCTTTCATTTTATGTATTAATTATAATTTTAAATTTTATGTAATAGATACTACAAATTGTTAAAACCCCGATATTCATTTAGAAACACCCTGTACTTTGAGAGACTTAAGATATGGGTATTTGAAAACAGGGTTGAATGGGGTTTATGAATTTATTTTTGAAGGGATTTCAAAGATGAATAAATTAATAAATATTTAAGCAGGAAGGTAATGACTGCAGCAGCTTTATGACATATTCATAGAACTGCATGAATTGATAAAGTGAGAAACTTTTAAAGAAATTTTTTCTGTAGTTACAGTTTATTAAAATAAGGGTCACGACATAATTCCTCACGACAGGCTGTATGGTCTAGTTTGAGGCCAAGTTATCATGAATGATTATGTTATATTATGATTTCAGAACTTTAATGCTGCAATTATGTTTTTCAGCACAAAAACTTGTACTAGATCACATATTTGCAATAAGTAAGGTTTTTTGTAACATGAGCAGTAAGATGACAAATTTGATCATTTTCCTGCAACAGTGAAATAGTGAACTTTACAAAAGCACCCATGCTGTCCCAACTATACTACTGCTGACTTTAACAGCTTGCAGATGTCCATTTCAGACTTATATGTATGTCCTGTAGCAATTGCATTAAAATTGAATAAAGTCGAGCAGAAGCCACTTGACATGGAATGGCCCTGTATTACCTTTTTATATCTTTATAAGAAGAAAGTATTGGATTTGTAAAAAAAAAATTCAAATTCCAGTTTTCAATGGATATATACATTTTAGAAGATCTTGAACATGATTTGACTGCTTTTAGAAAATGTCTGTATGTGACAAAATATTTGTAGGCACTCTACCTCAAGAACTAATGCACAGAATTTAATAAAACTTTAGACTCAGTTAGACCTTGATATAAATTGATGCTGATTAGTATTTTGGTGTAAATCGTCCAACAGGTGGTGCTGCATTTTTCACAATTTTCGCAATAATTCTAACTCAAGGACTAGTACATGGATTTTTATCAAACTTCAGATTAAGTTTGAAAGTTGACATAAATTGTTGCCGATTAGGTTTTGGTGTAAATTGCCCAACAGGTGGTGCTGCTATGCTGCATTTTTCAGGATTTATACGATTTTAGCAATAGTCATATCTCAAGAACTAATGCACGGAATTTCATCAAACATCATATTCTGTTAGACCTTGACATAAGTTGGTGCTGACTAGGTTTTCATGTAAATTGTATAACAGGTGGCACTGCTACGATGCATTTTTCATGATTTTTGCAATAGCTATATCTGAAAAACTAATACACAGAATTTAATCAAACTTCATATTCTATTACATTTTCACATAAATAGATCCTTATTAGGCTTGGGTGTATACTACCCAAAAGGTGTTGCTTTCATGCTCTTTGGGTAGGGAATTTTGGTTGCAGACAGAAATTCAATGATTTGTTTGAAAAATGCTATGCTTATATCTCCTATTTCAAGTTTGTCTAAAATTTTGTTCACAATTCTCTGTATATTCATCGGTTTTCTAAAACTAAAGTAATTTAATGGCAATATAAACTTAGCATAATTAATCCATACATAAAAAAAAAATTCAAAAGTGGTTAATTTGTTCTCATATCATGTTTTTGCTTTCTTCTATCTTTAAAAGAAAAAAGTATTGGATTTGGGAAAACGACTTCCGGTTCTTAATGGATTTATACATTTTAAAAGATTCTGAACACAATTTGACTGTTTTAAGAAAATGTCTGTCCGTGAGTCTGTATGTGGCACTAATATTGTGGGTGCTCTATCATACGACCTAATGCACAGAATTTAATCAAACTTTAGATTTGGTTAGACTTTGACATAAATTGGATCTGATTAAGTTTTGGTGTAAATCGGCCCACAGATGGCATATTTTTCATGATTTTCAAGATAACTATATCTCAAGAATTGATGCATGGAATTTTCCTAAACTTCATTTTCTATTAGACATAGATAATACATCCTTATTGGATTTGGGTGTACACTATCTAACAGGTTTCGCTGCTACACTCTTTTTTTTTTCACAATTTCTGTGGTAGTTATATCTCAAGAGTGAAATAGATTGTCATTTAATTTTAGATGCAGAGAATTTGATTTATATAGAAGAAAGTTTTGTGATGGACCCACAACATACTAGTTTAATTTTAAAATAATACAAATATCTAAAATAAATATCTTATACAATTTATATATATAAAGTACAAATAAAGATGCAAAATATTTTAGTGCTTTTATTATAGAGAAAATTTAAAAGGTAACAGTTGACGGAAAATTATTCCATTAGCTATGTTGAATACCAAAATTATAAAGACACTTAAATTTTAAGCACCAATGGATGTTGAAGTTGCCTTAAATTAATCTAGGACCTAGAACACAAATTTTATTTTTTGCTTAATAAAATAACACAGTACATATAAGAAAATAAATATATTTTTCCTCACAACAAAGCCACAAAAATAATTTAGGAAGTGATGTTAACATATTATGTATGCCCCATTTATATTATATTATTGCTAGATAACAGGTTTGTTCCTTATTCCAGATATTTTGTGACAAGTTTGATTTTATTCTAAGATGATTAAATTTATAGAGAGTCCATTTTTGAGATGAATAAATTTTCTGAAAAATGATGTTTTACATAGTATTTTTAAAATATTTTTTTTACTCACAACAAAATAATTCCAGAAATAATTCAGGAAGTGGTGGTAAACAAATTATGTATGCCTCACTGGCAGAGTTATAATTCTTAATGAAACGAAAATAGAAGACATGTGACAAAACCATTTCTTTACAAAATGTCACCAGGTATAAATTACTTTAATCTTTTAAATAACTTTTTCTTTACTGCTTTATATAACTTTAACATATTTTAAACACTTTTAAGCAGGATTGGCAAGTTTTTGACAAATGAGTTTTTACCGGTTTTAACCATGGTTTTTACCGTCATGTCAAAAATATCCTTGTCAAAAATGTCAAAAACTGTCAAAAACCCATTTTTTAGTAACTTGTTTTTACATTTTTTTTTTTTCATTCTATCTTTAATAGTAAGTTGTTTTACATGAAATATTCAGTATCAAAAATATTCTAAAGTATATTTATCCATCCAAGAAAACAAAAAAGAATTGCATTAGAATAATACATGTACATCTCTGTTAGAAGATCTCTACAATAATCTTAAGCTATTTGGCATAGTCTAAAAAAATTAGATTTTTTGAAGAAATCCTGTAACCGATAAGTATTAGATTAAACAATGTGTATAATTTCGGTACAATTTATTACATGGTTGAAAACAAAACTTTAAGATTTTACTTATTGAAGTGCAAATGAAAATCACCATAATTGTATTTATGAGATACATAAGATATGCATTTTAAAATATTATATCTAAGAATATTCAAATTTATTCACTGCCAGTCTATGCTTAACATCTATTGCCATATAATGTAACAGCATTTTTGCATCTCTAAAATAAATTTTAATATACTTTATTAAAAATGTATATTGAATGTTATTTAATAATTATAATAACCTTGTATCATTTAATATTAATGTTAATTGTAGTTAGTAGAATCTATATTATTGAAGATTATGACAAATATTGTTCTTTTTTTTTACTACTCTTGTATTTTAAAATATTGCCCATATTAGGAAATGATCTTCTTTTAAATAAATTTAACAAATGTAATTGTAAATAATAATAAGAAGAACAACAAGGTAAAATCAATCTAGAAATGTATTGTATGCTACACTTACACCATAAATTGGAGGACAATCGAATATGACAGGTTTTTGATGGAATAAACCGGTAAAAATAAGGTTTTTACCACTGTCATGTCAAAAACCCAATACTGCTTTTAAGCTACACATTACTAGTGAGAATAATTTTATCAAGCTTTTTTCTGTGCCCATTCACGTTTCTTACATGAACTTGTCTGCTTCAAAAGTTCAGTAATTCCTTTTATATATAAATGAAATTTCTCAGATACATGTGTTTACAATTATACTGAATAAACAGAATTTGCAGTCAAGCTATTCCTTTCTTTAGACAATCAATTACTTTTGCATAAGAAAACACTCATAAAATAAATATATTTTGTAAACACTCTTACAAATATTTTCTCAAACATGGAAGAGAATAAGAATGAAATAATTAAATAGTAAAAAATTGCATGTAGAAAATTATTGTTAGATGTAACTACAAGAATATATATAGAGAGAATATGGGTCCTTTAAAGGATCCTACACAATTTTTTTCATCACAAAACAGGACTCTTCACAAAATTCCTATGTTTAAAAAAAACATCTTTCAGAAAATTTATTCATCTCAAAAATGGATTCTCTATAAATTTAATCATCTTAGAATAAAATCATACTTGTTACAAAACAGCTGGAATAATGAATCAACCTATTATTTAGCAATAATATATTATAAATATGATACATAAAAAAAATATATATCTAAATTCAATGCATTTATATATATATTTGTTAATTAAAACAGGAACCTATTAAAAATGTCTAAATAGGATGTTGTAAAAAATGTCTAAATGAATAGCTAAACCTGAATATAACTGTAATTTTAGATTCACAAAATTATGATTTGATTTTTCACAATCACAAAAAAAGACATTCACAATTTTTCAAAAAAAACAGGACTCTGACAAAAGTCTGAGCAAATTTCTGGACCATTTATTTCAACTTCCTATTTTCCTTTAACTGATAAAAATCCAGACAATTTCACTATGGGAGAAAGTTTGCCCAGATGATTATTTTACTATTTAAAAAGAGAGAGTGTCTCGTAACACTGCTCATTGGTATAAAATGGAAAGAGTGAAATAGTCTATTGAAGTGTAAAACAATGCGTATGAACTAGGGCAAAAAAATAATACAAATAAGAAATAATAATTGATAAAGACCAATGAAGCATGTAGCTTCAAATTTACAAGTGTCTCAAGAACAATATAAACTATTTCAAAAACTAGTGCAGTGCAATGTAAATCACATAAAGTTCTTTGTTCTGTTGTGTTTTGTAGTTTTTCATTTAATTCGGTAAATAAAATTTACCTTCTGAATGTATTAAAGGGGGGAAAAATACTCACGGTTAATAACTTATGGAGACCATCAGATCCTAACTTCTCATAAAACCATTTTATATAAGGACCTGGTAATCCCTTTAAAGCATTAAAACACAGGGAAGTATCTTCAACAATAACTGGTCCATCTGTGATTGCTGCAGCAGCTTTGCACTTAGAAGTACAAACAAAATCTGGTTCACCTTGATGCTCTGGTAAGTCTAATTTTTTATACTGAAGCTGAAAAGAAAGAAAAATTAAAAAATATATATTCAATTGTTAAACGAGATTATATTATGTTTAAAAATAAAATAAAGGGGTCATTCTATATCAGGTGGCTTCAATTTGGATATGGTCCCCAGTCGACCCCCTTCAATTTTGATGCAATTGCTAAAAGGCATCTACAGACAATTAGAATCAGAAGTAGTATAGTTGGGTCACCTGGGGGGGGAGGTCTTCCGTAAAGTTCACTATTTACAGAAGATTCGGCCACCAGAGGCAACCGCATTTGTCCAGCCCTGATATAATAATAAAAAAATCAGTACTTTTTTGTTAGACGAACACCATGGCAAAGTGGAAGCCATTTATTTCAACACTGATTGTGTAAAATAATCATGCTAAACATTGTGTTTATTAGGAAAATGTTTAAATATTTAACATTTTACAGTAAATCACACACATAACTGTGTTGACTCTGACAATAGATGCCATACTCAATCAGCTGAGAGATTATGGGACAGTGCAAAATGGCATAATAAACATTAGTGTGGCACCATTCGTCAACATTTGTAATCCTATCTTATAGATCATGTGACAATGTTTTCATTCCAAAACTGAAATGTTTACTGCAATGACATGAGTCATCAGAAAACTGAAAGATAAAGCTTGCAGTTTAAATTGAGTTACATTCTTTAATTTTATTGTATACTATTTATTCTTTTATTTTGTGTTGATTTAATGAAATAGTTCCTGAAAGTCTAATTTTCAAATGTTAATTTTTTCAAATGTTCTTTTTTGCACCAATTATTGTATTTGGTAAAAATTGGCATTCATCTAATGGACAAGTACCAAAAAAATCTCTCTTTTATCAGAAAATTATCATATAAATATCCAAAACAAAATGAATTTCATGTACAAAAATAATTATTTTGTTTCATATTTGAGGCACAGCAATTATTATTTTACTTTAACATGAATTACAGCTAGTTTTGCAGGAATATACATATACAATTAACTCATACTAATTTTTTCACCAAATATGTGGCTGAAAACAACTGGCAAATACTTGTAAAAATATCAAATGCACAAAACCTCAATTTTTCATGTAACATGCCACCGATTAAAAACCTAAAAATGAAATATTGATAACAATTTTTCACTTTTTTTTTCAAATTATGCACAAAAGTTGCATTTGAAATATAAATATAATGAATTTTACTTGCAGATTAAAGGTATTATCACTACATTTAAATATTCAATTTTGGGTAAAAATCAAATTTTTTTATTTTGTTTTATCCGAAAGACATTACAATTAGTTGTACAAAACAGTTTTTGTTTTCTTCTTATAATCATCGAAAATATAGTGTACTGCTTTTCTTCCAGCTCTTAAACCAGAATATAGGTGCAGATTCACGGTCGCCAGTCGCCACGTGGCGACTAAATTTTTTGCTGTGGCCACTAACTTTCAGTGTTTAAGTCACCATGTGATTTAAAAGTAATCAATTTCTGGTATTCCCAGTCCCCATCATGAAATGTATATATTGTTTTTAAAGACTAAGACCAAAACACATAACAATATATAATTATATATATTGTTATTATCTTTATATATTAAGCTTTATTATCTTTTAATAAATTTCAGAATCATCTATTTAACACGGCAAACTATTAAATATATTCGAATAGCAATGTTATTCGTAACAGTTTGAATCTGATAATTTTACATAGACTGTGATTTAAATATATATATATATATATAAACAAATGTTTGAAGTGTGTTTTTATAGTGTAAAATAATCTCACAAATTCAGATTTTCTTTCATATGTACTTTTGTCTGGCAAAATCAAAATAAGTAATGTTGTTTTTCTGATATTCCCCGCTGTCATGATTGCTTAGCTTATACATATTTTTTTTAAACCGTATCTTGCCCAACTTTATCTTCTGACTGTACATGATTTAAGATTTAATTAATATTCAAATTTTGTTGTACATGTGTTTATATTAAATAAATTACTTTACACTTTAAATTCCTGAGTTTTTTTTTTTTTTTTTTTAGTTTTTTACCCCATATAAACACTATTGTTTTTATGTGTTTGTTTTACAATTGTGGCCACTGGATTTTTTAAGTTTAGGAGCCAATGACTCCTTCCAAATTTTGGGAATCTGCACCTATAAACCAGAAGTGTGTATTTAAGTAACTACAAGTAAAAAGATTTTCTAATATTGAAGTTAACAAAGGTAAAAACTTGGACTAAATATTTCTAATAGATTTTTAGAAATAAAAACTTTAAATGCATCTTCTGAAAAGCATGAATTTATTGAACATCAGTTAAATATCCTTTCTCCAATAATTGTGGTTATCTATCTACTATATATATAAAACACAAACGGAAATTTCGTTCCGTTCCTTTATAACTCAAGTTCCGCTAAATGGATTTTGATGGAACTTGCACTGTTCGATAGATATTTTTTCAGGGAAGGTTTTAGTATATAACACAACGTTCTACGTAGATTAGTTATAGAATTATAATGGAAAGTTCTGTTATTTTGGACGATAAGGTTACCATAGGTCATTTTTTTGGCGACCGTTATCGTTGGCGAAAGAAATTAATTTTATTTAAAATTCCCCCCTGCAAAAAAAGAAAAAGAAAAAAAACTGTTTTAATGAGGGATAATATTATAAAGCGAAAATATTTAATTTAAACCCAAAGGAATGTTTGTAATGCTTAAAAATATTCAATATTTGGCGATTTATCGTTTGCATCAGGTTAACAACATCTGATCATTTGATTAGATACTAGGACTTCCCTCAAAGGGATTAGTCTGAGTGATATTGCTGAGAACATAGGGTTAACAATTACAATATAAAGAAAAAGAACAAATTAACCTTTTAATTTGCTCTTTTTCTTTATATTGTAAGATAGTTCTTTATATTGTTTTCTTTATATTGTAGAATTACAAAATATCACATATAAATTCATATACACTGTTAAAAAAATAGAAAAGAAGTACCGTTCATCAGATGTGTTGTCATAATTTTTTTTAACATGTGGCAAAGAATCTCATTTTCTTAAGCGTGTATTGCGCAAAACTTGAAAAAAAAAACCGCCGGATCTTTTAAAACGCCAAGCTTTTTAAAGTTACGTAATTGGATTTAACCAATTTGCAGCCAATAGATTATTCTATCAAGCGTGGCTTAACGCAAATTTAATTTCATTGTTGCACCTTTTTTGTGTGTGAATTTAAAATTTTTCTTCCTTGATTATGTATCTATTATTTGTATAACTGTTTATAGAAACTCTTACACTTCAAACCACATTGATAGCATGTTTTGCTACAAACCAGATTGCAAAACTATAGTCTAAATTACTATTAAAGTATACAAAAAATCTTTCGATGACTTCTGTAAAATAACTTTTACATTAAATCTCCATATCGGCAAAATTGAAAAATTATATATATTACAAAGTTAAGCTTAACAGATACTTCTTGATTATTCTCTAGGAGGCTCTGCCCCCTGCGCCTTTACTGCGCCAATCCGCAGACTTTTCTTTTGCCTGTCTGTCTGTCTCTCCACAATCTGTCTGTTTCCCTATCCGTTTTTCTGCCCGTCTCTCTAACCGATTGTCTCTCTCTACACGTCTCGCTACCTGTCTCTATATTTCTCTACCGGTCTCGCTACCCGTCTCTATATTTCTCTACCGGTCTCGCTACCCACCAATCTATTTCTCTAACCGTCTGTCTATCCGTCTAATTACTTGTATGTCTAGCCGTGTCTCTATCGACTTCGCTACCCATTTGTCTATCTGTCTCTCTACCCATCTTCTTACCCATCTCCGTACCCATCTACTGTCTCTCTACTCGTCTGTATACCCGTCTCACTATCCGTCTGTTTTTGTACCCGACTCTTCACCCGTCTCGCTATCAATCTCATTACCCGTCAGTCAACTCGTCTCGGTACTCATCTCTCTACTCGTCTCTTTATCTACCACGCTACGCGTCTCACAACCTTTCTCGCTACATTCCTGTCTACCGGTGTCGCTACCCGTCTCGTGACCCATCTCGCTACCCCTCTGTCAACCCTCTTTTTACCTTTCTCTCTAGCCGTCTGTCTATTCGTTTCGCTACCTGTCAGCCTACCTATGTCGCTACTCGTCTCTCTACCCATCTCACTACCCATCTGTCTGACCGTTTGTTTACTCGTCTTTCTACCTCTCGCCACCTCTTCCCAATATTTAAACAGTTCATTTAATATACAGAAGCCGTTTATCAGTTATTAAATGCAAACAGAAGTAATTTATCTAATAAGTGTAATCAGATGCATTTTTTTAAATACATGCATAAACCTGAATAATAATTCATCAGTTTTGTGTTCATAGTTGTTTATATCATTTGACAGTAAATCTCAACTTCTTAAACCTGAATTGTCTCAAGCTTTTTAAAAAAACCACAAGGTCTGTATAACTGCAAAGTACCCTGAGGGCTATATTAGCTACATGTTATTAAGTTAGGTGAAAGTTTCGTTATCGTGTTTGCAGCCAATTGCTTATGTCTGAAAGCGTGGCTTAACGCCATTTTAAATTCATACTGTAACTTTCTTTTCTTTTTTTTTTTTGGGGGGGGGGGTTAGGGGGGAAGGGTTTCAAATATATAAATTTAAATTAAAACTTTTGCCTCCATGCCATTAGTGTTGTTTGTATTATTAACTAATACCTTGTAGACCGAGCTTCATTTGAAACAAATGTAAAATACTTCTACAGTTTTTTTAGGAGAAACTTTTGTAATTGGGCCCAAAGCCAATCGGAGTTACAATAATATCATTATTGTAACTCTTATAGAGTTAAAACAATATTGTTGCTAGCTTTACTTTTGTTTGAGACCAGCCTTGCATGTGTATCTGAATGGGAAAAAGTTTCGTATTCTATATCGGTTGGCGAAAAAAATTTTAAATGGTGCCAAAAGGTAGTTTTAGCATCTTACAAAATTTTTCAAGAGAGCGGTAAAACATGTTTTTCAAATATTTACAAACATACGTTTATTAAAGCATGTTTTTGCGCCATCTTAAAAATTTAAGCACGATGCTAAAATGAAATTTTATCGCCATATTCGATATTTTAATAAGTAATGAAAACACATAAACAAACTTATTTAACAAACCTAAGAGGCATTTTTGTGATAAATAATTGTTATTGTCAGGGTAACCCAATTGTAAACAATTAATAAACGGCTAGTAAATAATAAATAGCATTTAAAATCTAAGGTACTTTTCGGTTAGCCGGGTGCCAGTGAAATGTATATATCTATATATACATATATATGTATACATACACACATATATGTATGTGTATATATATATGTATATATACATACATGCATATATAAATGTGTGTATGTATAGATATATGTATATATATGTATACATAGATATATAAATTTCACTGGCGCCCGGCTAACCGAAAAGTACCAAATCTAAAAATGGAGAAGTGGTCCGTATAAAAATTAAACGCTTGATATATGTAAATCTTTTTTTATTTTTTAATATTTCCGAAGGCACAGATAAAAAGGTAAAAATCTCTTTTCCAAATGCCAAATAGAAAATATACAAAATAGAAAAATATCTGCAAAAAAATATATTTACATAATACTACATCTGCAAAAAAATAAGATTTAGAAAAAGTAAGCCAAATCCTTCAGATCCCAACAATCACATCGAAAAACTTATCACCAAAAAAGAACTCGCCAAATCTTACGGCACAGGAGATGGATTTTTCCCTCTGAATGCAGAATATTAATTTTTTTTTCCTTGCACGATGGGTGATTATAATTGTTTCATTTCACATACTACATACCGAATGATATATTGGTACTTTTATCTTATCCTGGCGCAGTTGATAAATCGCCAAATATTGTTCCTATAACATTTTCATATTGAATTCATTTCATTTAAATATAAACCTTTCACTCATTTAATTTAAAATACATGCCTTTCATTAATCCCATTTAAAATGCTAAAAAGAAATAATGCCATAAATCGAAACCTTTTATTTAAACACCAAAGAATTTTTTTATTATTATTTACACATGCGAAATAAAAAAAGCTGCTATTGCTGAGATTTGCGCCAAATCTCTAATACCAAGTCTACTAAGTTATTGCGGGGGTTTTCTTTCAAACAGAAAAAAATCCAGATTAATTTTCGATTTCTACTCAATTGAAATATATTTTATTGTGCTGAATATTAGTGCGTGCATATTTTTTTTGCTCCATGTACTCCATGAACTTTTCAATTCCGATTGTCTACGAAAATCTCCCGCCGGTGAAAATGACGTACCACAAAATTTCGTGACGTATGTACTTTAATTGTGCTTTTTTATCTATTTTTTTTAACATAATTTCCAAACAGTTTAACATTTATTCTTGGTAATAAATAGACGTCGTTGTCACCTTTATAGGTACCTGCTGTAAAAATTTGAACGAAATCCGTTAAATATTTTTTCAGTTATGCTTGACGAAAGGTTGTAATATCCATCGTAGCTATATATGGGGCAAAGTAATACTGCGCTGTGTATGAGTCTTCGTTGCACTCAGACAATTATATGAGTGGCAATTTCTTTTTGCTTTTCATTTTTTTGTCTTTCTGTTATTTTTTTTTATATATATAACTCCCCTATCATGTGACTTACAGGAGGAACTAGCACATGTAATTGTAAAAATGACTGCATTTATGAGTTACATGTTATTTGTTGATTTATGATTTTGATTTTATCTTTGGCGCCAAACAATGTGAATTTAAGCCAAAAATGCATAAGCGTGATATCAGCTTGAGCTTTATTAGCAATAATAGTGTTTTTTCGGGTATAGAAGATCCTTTTTGGAGTAAATTTTTATATTCAAATGCAAATTATATAAATAGCAGTTATTATTATAAATATGCGATCAAATATTTAAATTTTAGTGAATGTCTGCCACCCAAACACATATTGTAAAATAGTTAAATTTTATACATTTAAAAATTTACTACGGAAACATGCCGGTTTGTTTTCACCAAACATATGATTTTTATAGCCTCGAATTCAGATCAGCGAATATTGTCTATTCTTTTATTTTTGTTTTTTTAATATATCGCCAATTTCACTTATAGAAATATTCACTGCGTCAAAAGTTAGGAATTCTTATATTCTTAAGAAGATGTGTGCAATTATGCGTTATTACTATCACAAAAGGAAACATTTTGTAATAAAAATTGCGTGCTGAAATAAATTTTCGATGCCCTTTTTGATTCGTCATTGTTTTTAAAATATATTGGACTAATCGTCCGTATTCCGGTCACCTGCCAGTTGGCATTTTTACTATATTGTTGGAAGTTTCGTTTATGTTTCAAAGTTACTCTGGAAGACGATTCAGATTACAGAAGATTAGACGACTTTTGAAATTAGCGATGCTAAATTTATGGGTTTTTTTTTCATTATGAAGCAAAGTTTTACCAAAAAAGCAATGCTTCCCATCAATGTACGGAAAAACTTTGTAATGTCAATGGTGGCAAATGGAATAAATAATATTTGTCGATTTATCATTTCAGCCTGGATAAGAAAAACGAGTAGCTAAAATTCTGATTAGATAATTGTTCGATCATTATAAAGCATTTTCGACTTACACACCTCTAGCAGCTAAACATAGTGGCAAATGAATTTATTTCTGCGTGTTATTATGCTCTTTAGTCAAATGCAAAGAAAATATTTGGTTTAACCCTTTCCGGCACAGACAAATTCTGTTCGTAAAATGCGAAATTGCTGACTGACACCGGAATTTAAAAACGACGTTTTTAGAAAATAAAAACTCCTTATTTTAAGCTTTCATTGTAAAAGCAAAATTTTATTAAAATATTCTTGGTGCAGAATGTAAATTTGGAATTAAAATTAGGTGTGCCCGGAGTGGGACCACTGTGCCGGAAAGGGTTAAGTATTCACCAAAAAGATTATTACTAAGCATTTTACATAACTAACTTTATCATTGTCAGTTTTGTATAAGGTATGGAATTTTGCTAATGAAATATCTATAATTGAATTAACAGTAATTTGACATTATTTAATGGAACATAGTTTGGCGTGTCAATAACTTCGTTTTGTAAGTAACTCTGGTACATTAGTAACCATATCGTTTCAAGCACTTCTAATGTTTGACGTCAAACTTAGATATCGACAAGATTATGGAAGATTAGGAAGATTTTATTGGATGCAAACTAGAGGTTTATTCTTTTACCGGATGTAATCATCGGGGGCTTTTTTCAGGTTAACGGTTACACGAATGCAACGGGTCTAAAAAATGGAAAGACAGTGAAAATGGTGTCATTTTAATTTTATTCAAACTATTCAGCTTTAAAAAAGCACTTTTTATGTTACACCAGTTTTTTTAAATAGGAAAGTTAAACACTGTTCTTTATGTGCAAACAATTTATTACGTTTTTGACTGTATTTACTCTGCTGGAATCGAAAGATGAAACACCGTAGTAGACTTGCCTGAAGAGGACGTATATTACGAAATATAACGTAACATGGAGTGAGATTGTACTTACGTTACCAGAACCTCACATAGAGACAAGAAAAGAAAACAGAGTTTAAGAACTTACAGACGAAAATGAATCACCCGAACATTATTTAAGTTCAATGGTCAATCTATGCAATCGTTGTAATGCTCTCTTTTTAGTAGTATGTTGACGAGAGAACATTTTAGTTCCTGTTGCCATAATGGTCTTATGGTTATAATGGCCTCATTTTCCATTCATTCATGATCAACTAAATGAGTTGCTTCTTATTAGCCCAAATTTTGTCCAATGTATAATATAATATAACCAGGGGTTGATGCAGGTTTTTTTTCTTGGGGCCCATTTTGTGAAAAGTAAAGGTTATTTTTGTGAAATTTTATTATATTTTTGTGAAAAATAACATTTTGTAATGAAAGTCGAAATCCAGCTACTCAAATTCGAACCAAGCGTTTATTAACAAAAACTTTTTTAAATACTTTTGCTGAAGTTTTCCTCTCTGGTGATCTTGTTTGTTTACAAATTATACATTTTAAAAGTCAAAGAATAATAAATAAATAATAAATAGTAAGTTTTTATAAAATGTAATTTTGTGAAAGTGCCTATTTTGTTAAAAGGAATTTTGTGAAGGGGCCCATTTTATCAAATTGATTTTTGTGAAGGGGCCCATTTTATCAAATTGATTTTTGTGAAGGGGCCCATTTTATCAAATTGATTTTTGTGAAGGGGCCCATTTTATCAAATTGATTTTTGTGAAGGGGCCCATTTTATCAAATTGATTTTTGTGAAGGGGCCCATTTTATCAAATTGATTTTTGTGAAGGGGCCCATTTTATTAAATTGATTTTTGTGAAGGGGCCCTAAACAGGCCCCAAATTTTGTCTGGATCGACCCTTGATAACGCAATGTCGTTCGCATCGTTTACAGCAATATTGAAGGAAAAACCAGGTGAACGTCCCTATTGCTTTAAAATACATGCTCAAATCCATTGATATAATTCGTTTGAAAGTTTTGACTAGGGCAGCATCCATCTTCCTTTAAAATAAAAAGCCATTTCGTATGATTTAAGGTACATTTAGAAAAATGGCCCAGCGCAGCGGGCGTAGCATGCTAGTATTTATATACAACTTACCATCTACAATTTATATTATGTTAGTGTAATGAACTACTGGTTTGAAAATCTGAGAATTTCCTGAAAATTTGCAGCTGTTTTTAAATATTAACACACAGAAAAAATATGAAAAAATATTAAAGTTATTATTTGGATGGGTATATCTACAGATGTTTTTATTTTATGACTTAGACTAGTGTTTCTCAAACCTTTTCACCTCACAACACATGGATAAACTTGCATGACACACTAAAATTAGAATGATGAAAAAACATGTGAAAAAAATATATACCATTTTTAATTTATTTACTAACAAATAAAATACTCCATTCCCATTGGAACCAAAAATTAAAAAATCATGCGTCAATTGTACAGATTATGAAACATTTTCCAATACATTCAGAATAGGAAAATTGTAATCAGCTGATGACCTTTTCATCTGCCAATCACAATTGCCCAGTTGACCTCCAGCCACACCCACAATACTCTCAGCTACCAATCACAACTGCCCTCCAACAGTTGTTTCCAGATCAGGTCAGGATACAACTGTGCCAATTATATTAATTACAGAAACCCTCATTTTTTTATATAGTTTATTTATTTATTATAATTTATAGTTTTCTTTTAAATTATTATAGTTTATAGTACAACCATATGGCACTAATGACAAAAAAAAATCATAATACAGAATTATATATGTGAAATTAAAAATTAGTTCTGTTGATTTGTAAAACTTTGATAGAACTTGATTGAAACTTTTGCAACATACCTGAAGTCCTCTCAGGGCACGCAAGTTGAGAATCTCTTGCTTAGATTGCATTTCATCAAATTCTTAGTGATTCGACTTGTATATTTATTGAAAAAAATTAATAAACTATCATTATTTTTCTCATGAGGACATTTCTGGTAAGTATTACATTAACTTTTCTCTAAATTATAAAAATTAAAAAGAAATTGCTTCAAAATAATTTAGTTAATGAATAAAATTGTCCTTTTAAAAATTATTTTTTTTTTTTAATTTATATTTTTGTTTACTTTATTTTTAAAATATGAGTGTTGAGCTTAACAGAATACCTTGAAAGAAATTTTACTACATCAGGACTGCCACTGGCGACTATTTTTATATTCTATTTGTACCACTATTTTAAAAAAAAAAGAAATTTTGTAGTATATTTCTCTTGAACATGTTGTTAGAGTGTACATGAAAAAATTTTTGTTTTGAGAAAGTGGTGCAAGATAGAATTAAAATAATAATCGTCAGTTGCAGCACTAGGTGCATGGATCTTACTTTTGATCATACTCTCACCCTTCTGGACATCATGCCTAAAATATCGATTTTTGATACTTATTAAAATAGAAGCAAAAATTTGTTTAACTCAAATACCCATTTTTATTAAAAATCTAAGCAATTTCCAAGTCTTTTAAAGGAATCCATTTCATATTGTTCAGCTGAACTAAATTTAAACTACCGAATAAATTTCATTTATATATATATGTGTAAACAGTTTATATCTAAATTATTACACAACAATCCAATTAATAGAAATTAATTCTTAAACAAATGAAGATGAAGTATGTTATACATTTAAAAGAAGGAATTGGAACTCTAAAAGCTAAGTTTACCTATTTTAAATAAAATCAATGATACAATATTATTTAGTAGTAAAATATTAAAATCATACTTTTATGTTAGTTTCTTGAAGAATAGAATTCACTTCATCTATCTTGCTTTGATTACCACAAACAAAAGTTATAGATCTAATTCTATTTTCCTGAAGAAAAAAAAAATGAAGTTTTAATAACAATAATTACATACCCAGATTATTAAAAAATAATACAAACAAAATATATTTTTTTGATTGATGGTACAAAAGATTTCCTTTTTCATAAGAAAATTGGGAACTTCTTTGTTATAGTGTCCCCAGAGGATGAATCACCAAGCTAGGATAAATGTGTCATAATTGACACTTTCAAAGTTTTTGATTTATAAAAAAATAACTAATAAAAATTCAGCTTTTATTATTATTATTTTTTTGACAACTTTCCCTTGACTCTTTTATAATCTGGGTTTTGGGTTTTGTTGACAATCTTAATCAAGCCAGTCGGTCCCAAAGCAGAATATTTTGCAATGTTCTGCAACGAACCTTCAGCTGATCAAAAATGTTCTGCAAGAATAAAAAAGTAACGCACGGGGAGATTTTCTTGTATATGTAGGAGTGTGATTTCATCTTGTATAGAAATGCTAAAGACATTTCGTAAAACGTTAACATACACACAAATTAAAGAAATGACGAATTTTGCAATTTTACTTGGATCGAATTATGAATTTCGAGTTTTTTTTTCTCATTATCGATTGACGATTTTTGCAATATTTATTAGATTTTTCTCTCGGGTAACTTTCTACCTATGATCGACTGACAAATTGCGAGAGCTTTTTCTGCGACCAATAGATGAATTTCACAATCTTTTTTAATGAACAATTGAAGAAGTTTTTCCGGTGATTAATAGATGAATTTACTGTTTTTTCCAATGAATGAATGGTGAATTTTGTTGAAAATGAGAATTTGAAATGTTCTGCAGAGAAATTCATTGTTCTGCGACATACGTCGCACTTTTAAGCATATTCTGCTTTGGGGCCAGTCGGGAAGCAGAAAATAATGTTTTACAGTTCTACTGTCTTTCAGTGAAAGTTTTACTGAGCAAGCTAAGAGCTGGTTTTACTTAACTAATTTACATCATATTTATTTTCTTTCAAAAATTACATGTTTTCATTTTGATAGTAATAGAAAACTTTGAATTGTATACAAATGAGAATTTACAAAATTTCATTTTTTTTTGGACCAGTGTCCATTACTAGAATGTTTAATTAGTCAGTTACCAGTAATGGACACCCTGTGTGGCCATTACTAAAAGTGCAATTTCAGTAATAGTCATAGAGCATAAAATTGTTTGATTTAACTGAAAAGCTAAGAAATTAAATTTGGTTTTTAAAAAGCATTTACCAGAATGTAAAAAGAACACATTTTTTATAAATAGCTGCTATAAATTAATTTTTATTAAATAAAATTTTAATATAAACCTGATTATTATTATTTTTTTTTTATATAACTGTGCCTTGAATATTTGATAATCTGGTAATCAAACAAATCAGGAAGCAGAAAATAATGTTTAAGGACATAGGAAAAGGCCTCAAGCCTTTCCCATTCACATAAAGACAATTTGATGACAATGAGTTATTAAAAATCTATTACTTTCTGTCTCCTATATGTTTGATTATTTATCACTAACAAAACATATCCACGTCCACACATAAAAAAATACTATAAATATTAATTACATTTATAGTAGTAATGAAACGAGAAAATCTGCAAATCAAGGACCTCAAATGTTACTTCTGTAGTTTTATTTTGAAATAATTTTATTTAGTTTTTAAAACATCCAACTCACAGTTTCATTTATTTCATATTTGTATTACTAATTAGTATAAGTAATATATCAAGTAGTTTCAGGAAATTTTAATTTGGGAAATATGATTTCATGCACTAATACTCCATTCATTTTTTTTTTTTTTTAATTATAGATTTTTCTTAATTACTATCCTCCCTGAACTCTCCATTGTTACAATAATTTGATAACTGTAATTTTCTGAAATTCAGCATTTTAAATCTTCTATTAAAATATTGATCTTGTTGCCTTGTTTACATTAATAATTAACTCCAATGATTATTCTCATAAATATTTTATTTTGTTTTATTTGTATGCTGTCGTAAGCGTTGGATCCAAATATAGACCTAAAAACAAATATTTATTACTGTGTGTATGGTGTCATTACTGAATTTTTGGGTGTTTTGATTTTTTTTCAATTATTACAATAAATTTTGCTTAATAATGAGGAAATATGATTGTGAAAATAGTTAAATATTGTTGCTAAATTAACATAATGTAAAAAAAAAAAAAAAAAAAAAAAGGAATGTAATAATTATATAGCTATTAATAAAAAAAAATGAATTTTATAAGGATATCCATTCCCCAGCATGTTTTCTTTACATCCATAAAAATAGAAAATACTTATTTTAAACACTAAAATAAAATGAATTAGCAATTGAAATAAATGATAATTGAATGACACAAAAACAGTATTTGCGGAAAATCAAAATCACAAAGGAACAATAAAACACCGAGAATTATCATCCCTCAGATTGAGTCAGATTGAAAAATGGATATTTGTAAAGTCAGTATGAAGTAAATTGGTTTTTGAACTATATCTTTAATATCTACAAAATATAAACTATCTTTTTAACTAAATATCTATTTAAAACTAAACTTGTAAGAAAAAAGGATACATAAATTTGAAAATTCAAGTTCATCAAAAAAGGTTGAAATACTGACTGCATTTGAGTTTCTCTGAAAATAGTAATTAATTATATAGCACAGGCGCAATTTTAAGTATTATTTCCTAACAACTAGAATTACTAAAATCATGCAGCCCAGTGCCTGGATCCACTTTGCTTTAATTATGTGAAAACTGCTTCTTCATTTGTTCAACGACTCTGAATTATGCATAACCAGAATTCTTAACTTTTAAATGAACTTTTGAACTAACTTTTAATGAATATTTCTAACAGAAATTATACAACATGTTATAAAAATTTAGCAGATTACTCTCGATCTATCAACTTCTTTCATAAATAATTGTAATTACATACTCGATTTTCACTCATGATAATCTTCAAACTACGCGCTAGTATTTGTTTTGATAAACACCTTTTTTTATGTCAGGTTGGTTGGTTAGTTTTTTTGTAGGCTCATGAAGATTCTGTTACGATTTTCTGTAAAAAAAAAAAAAATAATAATCAGACAACCAATCTATCACATATTAGGATCCCTTTAAGCCTTTAATACTAGTAAAAGAATTCTCTAATAAAAAATCGAGCACTGCCTATGAATTTTATTTTTCTAACTCCCTCAGTCCTGGACATTTTTATGACATTTCTTCTTGGGATTGGCAACAACTCTTCCACTGCCATTCATCCAGGTTTGTGGCAGACGAATCTTTTATTTATGTTTTTGTTTCTAATCAGTTTGATGACATTTTATAAATAAGTCTACGTATATTCAATTACTACTCTATATTCATGCTTATATTTAATAAATATTTACTCCTATTTTGTTGTATTTAGGCTGTGTACCTTTAAGTTTGTGTTGGGCAACTTCTGCCAATATGGTAGATGAAGGTACTCGGAAAACTTTAAGCAAATTACCGCTGTTAAAAACAAAAGCTGGGCCTCGAGACAAAGAATTATGGCCTCAGCGGTTGAAGGAGGAATACCAAGCATTGATTCAGGTTTACTTTATTGTTATTCTGAATGTGTATTTTAATAATTAATGCCATTAGAAATTATTTTGTGTGCTGCCTCATCTAAATTTTGATACATGTAATTTTTTTCAATAAACAGGGATCGTTGCAAGGTTTTTCTCTTCGGTCAGCATTTCGTGAAATAGAAATTATTTTTGTGAAATTGCATTTTTGTAAAAAATAAAATGTTAAAACTTTTTAAAGTCCGCCTGCAAGATTTTTCATTTCTGGTGAGCTTGCTTTGTTTGCAAATTTAACAAATTACAGAAATTATGAGGAATTTGAGGTGCTTTTATGAATGGGCCTCTTTTTATGTAATTTTTTAAAGAACCCCAAAGAGGCCCTGATTTTTGCCTGGATTGATCCCTGCCAATAAATCAATATTTATCTTAAAGAATAGAAAAAAAAGATAATGTCACTAATAGAAAGATCGTGTTTCCAGTATTAGAAACTTGTACTATGAACAGCTATTTATAACAGTTGTAGTCTTTACAGCCAGTAATGCTGCTAGACCTTTGAAATACCTAGTCCCTGGGACTCAAACACACACACACAAAAAAAAAAAAAAAACTGGGTCCTCCTTTTATAAATAAGACAGAATCTATGTATTTAAAACAAAATATGCCACTTCTGCGATCTTTCAAGGGGAAAATTACGCATTCTGAAAGATCAGGCCCTTATTATCGCATGGGCAAATCGGGACTTTGCCTAGGGGCCCCCAAATCCATATATTAATTTATAAAATATTTACTTTTTTCTCCCCCCAATTCCAACTCTGAAAATTTTCAAATACAGAATACAAATTTCATCTTTAAAAGATTCTACTAAACTTTCTGAAAAACAAATTTCATTTTGAACTCACAGAGCTCAGTGTTTTCGCAAAGCTAACCTCAACCACTCAGTAGCAAAGCACCGCACCGCTTTGGCTGTAAACACAAAGCATAGAACATAATAGCTATATGCTTTATTAGCTAAATTGCAGTCTTTTTAGATTTATTGAAATAACACTTCCTACTTGTGAAGTAGAATCTTAACAGAATGTTAAAAAAAAAGTAACTTGATTAACTCATATTTACATGTTAAGGTATTTGACACTCTTCCATAAGTTGAAGTTATTAAATTCACCTTAAAGTAATATAACAAGTTGCTAAAGTTATATAAAAGTATAAAAGAGTTTTGTTCTTTACTTAAAAAAAAAAAAAAAAAAGAGAGTATTTTTGTCAATTAAGGTACTTAATTTAGAATTGACGGAGCTAAGAATTTTCTTCTATTTAAAATCCAAGGTGCGAAAATATTGTTTATGCATTAAAGATATGACTGACCATCAGTTCTATTTGAATAAATTTGCAACGATTCGAATGGGGCCCCCTAATTTATCTTTTCCCAGGGCCCCAATCAGTCATGATCGGGGCCTGTGAAAGACCCATGACAACTTTTTTTATGCATTCTTTCTCTAATTTTTTGCTTAAATGATGTGCTATAACGCATCACTGACAGTTATTCAAATATATGAAAAACGTTTAGATCTTTAGAAATTTAGAAATTATTTTTTCTTTTTTGACAGTCATACCAAGGGCTTGACAAATGTGGTGGCCAGGTTGCCACTGGTGACCAACTTTTTTTACCTGACGACTCAGTTGTTTAATCTGACTCTTTTTTTTTTCTTTACAAAAATTGAACTAAGAAATGAGCAAAATTGTCTCGCCAACAGCTCTACTCGTGCGGGCAGCAAGCAGTGATCTCTCTCTTCTTTTCCATTTCATGCACATAAAATGTCATTCTCTAGTCGGCTAGCATGTCACTTGATTATAATGTTGGGAGAGGGGGGAAGTTTCAATAAAACATTAAGAAATATTGTCAATCCAACCTATGTGACATCTAAAAATTGGAAGCAATGATAAAAGACCTACGCTTTTTGTAAGTTTCAAATCAGATTTTTGTGTTCAGAATTAAAACTGATTAACCTATTACATTCATTTTAAAGAATAATAACATATAAGTGATTATAAATAATTCATTTGAAGTAAATCTATTAAACTTAACTGAAATTTCAAGAATAATTCATTTTAATAAAAAATAGGTATTTTTTAAATACACATAAATAAATACTGATAATACACATTGTATAAAAAATAGCTATCAACTCGTCAATATTTTGAAAAATCTTAAATGTGTTAACAATATAATGACATATGATTTCAAAGATCTATTTAATAATATAGATTTATTAGATCTACATAATATTATTAATGCATTATTTTATAAGTATCATCATTCACTTAATTTACCAATTCATATAGATACAGCTTATTTTAAAACTTTAAAAAATTTCATTATATATAATAATTATATAATGCATGATAACACGTTATATTTACAGAAAGTCGGTATACCACAAGGGGGATGTACATCTAGTATACTTTCAGACTTATACTTGTATCATTATGAACGTACTTTTATTAATAGTAATATACATTTACCCAGTGGCAGAAACACCGCGACACGGCGACATAGTCGCGGACAAAGAAAATCTCTTGCAGACAGTTTCTGTCTGCAGTAATGAAATTAATTTAAACCATTGTCCGCAACTTTCGGGCCGCGGGATTGCAGTAAAAACACACGAATTTCGGCAAAAGAGCGCTTTAAAAACACACGAATTGCGGCAAAGGATCGTGGTAAAAACATTGAATTTCGGCAAAGGATCGCGGTAAAAACACGCGAATTTCATAAAAAGGTCGCGGTAAAAACACGCGAATTTCATAAAAGATCGCGGTAAAAGCACACGAAGGATCGCGGCAAAAAAATACGAATTTCGGCAAAGAAACGCGGTAAAAATACGTGAATTTCGGCAAAGGATCGCAGTAAAAACACGTGAATTTCGTCAAAAGATCCCGGTAAAAGCACACGAAGGATCGCGGCAAAAAAACACGAATTTCGGCAAAGAATCGCGGCAAAAACAAGTGAATTTCGGTAAAGGATCGCGGTAAAAACACGTGAATTTCGGCAAAGGATCGCGGTAAAAACACACGAATTTTGACAAAGGATTGCGGTAAAAACATGCGAATTTCAGTAAAGGATCGCGTTAAAAAACACATGAATTTCGGCAAATGATCGCGGTAAAAACACAGAAATTTCGGCAAAAGATCGTGGTAAAAACACACGAATTTCGGCAGAAGATCGCGGTAAAAACACGCGAATTTCGGCAAAAGATCGCGATAAAAACACACAAATTGCGGCAAATGATCGCGGTAAAAACATTGAATTTCGGCAAAGGATCACGGTAAAAACACGTGAATTTCATAAAAAGATCGCGGTAAAAGCACACGAAGGATCGCGGCAAAAAAATACGAATTTCGGCAAAGAATCGCGGTAAAAATACGTGAATTTCGGCAAAGGATCGCAGTTAAAACACGTGAATTTCGTCAAAAGATCGCGGTAAAAGCACACGAAGGATCGCGGCAAAAAAACACGAATTTCGGCAAAGAATCGCGGCAAAAACAAGTGAATTTCGGTAAAGGATCGCGGTAAAAACACACGAATTTTGGCAAAGGATTGCGGTAAAAACATGCGAATTTCAGTAAAGGATCGCGTTAAAAAACACATGAATTTCGGTAAATGATCGCGGTAAAAACACAGAAATTTCGGCAAAAGATCGTGGTAAAAACACACGAATTTCGGCAGAAGATCGCGGTAAAAACACGCGAATTTCGGAAAAAGATTGCGATAAAAACACGTGAATTTCGACAAAAGATCGCGGTAAAAACACGTGAATTTCGGCAAAGGATCGCGGTAAAAACACGCGAATTTCGGCAAAAGATCGTGTTAAAAATACACATGAATTTCGGCAAATGATCGCGGTAAAAACACAGAAATTTCGTCAAAAGATAGTGATAAGAACACGCGAATTTTGGCAAAAGATCGCGGTAAAAACACGCGAATTTCGGCAAAAGATCGTGTTAAAAATACACATGAATTTCGGCAAATGATCGCGGTAAAAACACAGAAATTTCGTCAAAAGATAGTGATAAGAACACGCGAATTTCGGCAAAAGATCGCGGTAAAAACACGCGAATTTCGGCAAAAGATCGCGATAAAAACACGCGAATTTCGGCAAAAGATCGCGGTAAAAACAAGGGAATTTCGGCAAAGGATCGTGGTTAAAAAAAAAAAACGCGATTTTTATCAAACCATTGTGGAAAAAAATAATCGTGAGCATAGACAAAATTTACTGTATAAAAAGGCTGCTAAAATATTGAAACCCAGTTCCTTTTACTTGTCTAAGGATCGTCGGAAAACGAGAAAAAATGCTAAAGATTGCAAAAAAATTCAAAAATAGATATAGGAATTTCGGATTCCTTTTACTAATGTGGCAAAATCGCTGCAAAAAATAAATAAATAAATAAAAATGCATAAAAAATTAAGAAAATTAGTCCAAAAGCGGGCTTTGAAGTGCATAACTTCAGACAAAACAACACTTCAGACTCTTCCTGCCAAATCTTGCAGCTCTACACTTAGCGGTCTCTTCAGAAAACATCACACACAGACAAACATCTATGTTTAATACATAAATTTTTAAATCTGAAATAATATACAGAACCAACTTTTAAAACATTTGGTTAACCCGAACCCAACCTGCAGGAATATAAACTCAGTTCGAACTGAAAACAGAATTAACCCGATCTGCAACTGATGCAGGACTTCAATTAAGACTTTTTTCTCCAGAAGGAATTTCTGCAGCTGCGGCAGGAGAGGGAAATTTCTCTCATCCTCCATACCTCTCACCCTGGATCCTTTCAGAAAATTCTCTGTTAATTTCAGAAAATATTCTTTTACCCTTGGTCTTGGGATAAGCGTATTCTTCCCATTTTAGAAATCCTACAAAAAGTGAGATGATGAAACGACATGTAACATCAAAAGTTATTAATAGATTTGATGAGAATGCATCATGCTTACCATGTTTTAAATAAAATGATGAAAAATCCCTAGTTTAGTGTATTATTCATTCATTAAAATTACCCGCAAAATTTGCAGACAGATTATGAAACATTAAAAGCTTGTCGCAGACAGCTACAGAACTTTCTGCCACTGGGTACATTTATATCGTTATATTGATGACATAATTTTAATTGCCACTGATCACACTAATATTTCTATATTTCTAGTTGATTATCCTACTAATTTAGAATTAACGGAAAACCTCCTTTCTAACAATACTATTAACTTTTTAGATCTTAAAATTACACTTAAAGAAAACAAAACAATGATTGATCTATTTGATAAACATAAAGAATTTAAAGTTAAAGTTAATTCATTTACTAATTTTAAATCATGTCTTCATAATTCTGTATATCGTAATATACTCCTTAATCATATTTATAGAATAAAAAGTTTATGTTCCTCTCAACTAATTAACAACAATATTAAAAAACTTATCTATGATGCATTGCAACATGGTTTTCCAAAAAAATTCATATATTCCTTAATATATAGTTAGTTCTTATTTGATCTTTACAACCAAATTAACACATGCGTTTAAAAAATGTATAAAAAAATCATATAATCTTATTAAAAAAAAAAAAAAAAAAATCATAATAGGATGGTTGGGTGGGTAGACGCTGGATTGAGGAGGTGTGTGGCGGAGTTGTATGGAAAAATACGCATGGTTAATTTATATTATTAATTAAAAAAAAAATGGGGGCATTTTGATTTACACAATTGTTTGATAATACACATTTTATAATGGACTGCAATGTGATATTTTTATATGTATATTAATTTAGTTAGATATACATATTCATTATTTAATTAATTTAAATGAATTTATATTCATTAATATTAAGAATGTTTCTGATCTAATGATTTGGATTAATACCTATGGTGGACAATATCATACAGTAGAATCTCGTTACAACGAATGTCACTTTAATGAATTTTTCAATTTAACGAATATTATTTAGATTAGAAAAAATCCCCTATACTTTGACATTATAAATATCTTCACTTTAACGAATTTCAGATTAACAAATTTTTCAATTTAACGAATTTATTGAAGTCTTTAAAAAATTCGCATTTCAGTTTAACGAACGCCGACCTCACAAGAAGAACAATCTTTATCGAAAAACTACATTTCTGATAAAACACATTTTTGTATTTTCAATACCAGATGATCTTTAAATTTTCAGTGTATCACGCAGCTGTTTTTCGAGAGACTGGTAGAAATTGTTGTCCCATGCACATCTCTAAAACTAAGAAACTCTTCCTGTACATTCACATATAATCTCTTTTCTTATAGTTCCTTCGATTTGTCTTTACACTTGTTACAAAAAATGTAGGAAGTCAAAGAATTTATTTTTGGAGTAGTCTCTTACATTTGAATTTGGTGATAAATATCTACCTATTAGTGAATTTCTATTCTGCAACAACTGAACAATTCACATTTGGAATTAGATTGTTTTCTTTTTTTTAAAGATAAAGAACAGAAAAGAAAGCAATTTTCATTGAAAGAAAAAATTAATATTATGTAAGTAGTAAGTTCTGAAAGAAGGCAGGTAGAATTATGTTGCATTGGATGTCATTTTAAAAGAAATGGATAAAAGTTTTAAGCTTTCTTTGGTCTAATTTCTAATATGTGCCCAAAGTGGAAACCAATGTGACTTGGGGACTGCAAAGCGATTTATGAAAATGGTTGGACACATGGTTTAAAGACATAAAACAAAACAATTTGCCCATTCCAAAACTTATATTACATGGTAAAACAAAATATGTTTCATAGGCAAAAGAAAATCGAGAAATTTTAGGGGAATTCTAGTTGGCTGTTTCGTTGTCGTGATAGGCATAGCATAAAAATAAATTTCTGGCGAAGAAAAAATTGTCAATATGTTGTGAGAAGAATTTCAATGCCGATGAAATTGCTTTTGTATCAACTTGTTCAACTTTTAAGTCGCACTATATAGCAATAAAAGTTGAAAAATGTAAAAACAAGAAAAAAAGCAGATTTCGGTTTTGTTTTGTTGTAATGTTCCGGGCACAAAAAACTAAAACCTTTTAAAACCATGTAAAGCTCTTTTGGGACATCTGCAAGCCACGCTGTTTTAAAAATGTGAAGAAACTTACATGTCTTTATTAAAGTAATAGTCGCGTCTTTATGACTAAGAAAGTCTTTTTTAAGTGACTTAGGAATTTGAATGAACAAATGAGCGAAATCAAAAGAAAAATAACTTTAATGGTGCTGTACACAGCAAATTTATCTAAAGTAAAAGTAGAATTTTGACCTAATAACTGTACTTTCATTTTGCAGCCCAAACATCAAGGCATTATTAAAAAAAAATTCCGAAGTTAATTTCGGGCTCCTAATAATATAAAGGGCTTTTTCTGACAACAACAAAAAACAAAATGTTTCTGCAACGGTGAATGTGAGATAGGCAATTGACGTGATACAGACTGCTTGGCAAAATGTATCCCCTACCACAATTAAAAACTGTTGGAGAAATTCTGGCCTTATACACTTGGCAAATAAAGCATAAACGACTGCAAAAGAGTGTACTTATTGCATCCAATTGCCTGCTGTTCTCTGGACCACATCTGCAGAATGTTTTTAACTTACATTATCAATTAATGATTACATATTGAATGGGTGAAGGAGTAGCCATGTATTCTGACATAACTACAAATGACATTGTTGAAATTTTAATAAAAGCAAGGAATGAAAACAACAGTGAATGTTAAGATATTGTTTGTTCATCCAATACTAAAAATTTTGTTTTACGATCTCAAGAATCTCTCTTTCTTGAACATTGGAACTTTTAGAACTGGGATAAATGCTTTTGTATTTATTCCCCAGCAAAACAATGCGCCAGAAACAGTTTATACAACATTGAGTAATTTTGAAGATTTTGTATTGAAAAAATTGTTGTCAACTTGAGAAAAGAGGAAATGATCTGATTTTTTCCTAAAAAAAAAATAATTAAAAGTTATATGAATGGATCAGTGTGGAATTATCAGCTGTTAGGTGTGTAAGATCAATTATAATTCCTTAATGGTAAAGACTAAAATCTTCAAATTAATTTAATGAATTTAATATTTATCTTTTAATAAAAATGTGCACAATAATATACTGTAGATTAATTATTTATTAACATGTATGCAGAAATTTAATTTAACTTTAGTAATAATATATAATCTTATTTAATATGTATCAAACTTTAAATTTTTTAATCTGCCATATTGGAATTTCACATTAAAGAATATTTCAGAATAACGAATTTAAACGGTGGTCCCTACAAATTCGTTGTAACGAGATTTTACTGTATTTACTTCTTATAATGTTTACTTTTCTACAGTGTTAATATAATATGTTTTAATTTTATTAAACGTTCCACCCTTAACACTTATATTAAGTGTTTATATTTTATTTAACTTTGTATGAAGGAACATTATTTGTGACTAATTCATTTCAATATTTAATCAATATTAATTTTAAATTCTTTGTATCTTAATTCAAATATTTAGTATTTTATTTTAATTTATTTAATGTTGCATTTTTGGTATAGTTATCTAATCGTTTTTGTCATTTAATGGTACATATATTTTTATGTTGCTTTAATTATTAATTTTTCCATCTTACTACTTATTTATAACATAGAATTATTCATTAATACATCCATTACTTTAATGTAATTCAATATTCTATTTATTAATTAATTTCATTTATTTATTATTTAACTAATGGCTATCATTAAGATAGTAATTTGGTTTAATTATTAAACAGTAACTTCCACCCATTACTTTCTATTCAGATTATATTCACTTTTACCAATAGATGGCAGCAGTATTTTATGTTGCTTTAATTATTAATTTTTCCATCTTACTACTTATTTATAACATAGAATTATTCATTACTACATCCATTACTTTAATGTAATTCGATATTCTATTTATTAATTAATTTCATTTATTTATTATATAACTAATTGGTATCATTTAAAATAGTAATTTGGTTTAATTATTAAACATTAATTTCCATCCAATACTTTCGATTCAGATTATATTCACTTTTACCAATAGATGGCAGCACTAATGTTCATGTTTGCTTTACAATCCATATTATTCTAAGATTATTTCTGGCATCATTGTAAAGCATTTTATATTTCTAAAACTGGCAACATGTAATGATTTTTTTTGCAATTCATTCCCTAGTCATGGTTGAGTTTCATGCTGGTTCTTGAGGTGCACAGGTATCTTTTTTAATCTTTATGGATTTTATACTTACTGACTCTATTTAATGTTTTCTCTGTATATTATAAGTATGGCTTCTTTCCTTTTTAATATTGTA
The DNA here is from genome assembly GCA_963931845.1 of Maratus michaelseni. Classification (NCBI taxonomy): domain Eukaryota; kingdom Metazoa; phylum Arthropoda; class Arachnida; order Araneae; family Salticidae; genus Maratus; species Maratus michaelseni. Next base: position 107,209,550 of record OZ007591.1, on the reverse strand, counting down.
TTTTATTTTTTATTTTATCACTGGTTTGCTTCATTGTTTATGAGATGTAGTCCCAAAATCAAATTTTTTAGCAATGTATGGCTAATATGATGATGAAACATCTCATTTCATTTTATTTGTAATATTTAGGCATTTGAGACTTGATAATTCTGTCTAAATTCCACAAATTTCATTTCATTTCATTCATTTAATTCCATTTATTCAATTTTTATTTAATTTCTTTTAATATGTTTTTGTTTCCATATTCAGTGTGTTGGGGAATCTTTCATTGTCAACTAATTATTACATACTTAATTATTATTTCATTGTTTAAGTTGGTGTTATGATAATGTTTCATTTATGGTTATATATATATATATATATATATATATAATTTTGATAAGTTCCCTTAGAAAACTTAGTTTTATTATCTTTTTTAATTATGTACTATTCTAAACTATGTAACTAATAATTCTAAACTACCTTTGTTATTATTTTTTCTTACTTAATTAATAAAAGACGTTTATGCTTTTTGAAAATCAATAACGGGGATGAAGGAGGGGGGGGGGGGGTAAATTTTTTTTTACTGGCAAATAGAATTTATACCTGGCTACCAGATTTTTTCAAATAGATTCATTCATTCCTGCGTATGTCGCTAGGAATGTGATATTGATTTTTTTTTTTATACAATTTTAAAAATGCCAGAAATCTTAAACAATTCAAGAAAAAATAGTTTTATCTTGTCGTATTCTTTTTTTTTTTTTTGGGGGGGGGGGGGGCAGAGGATCTAGATATGTATTATATTTTAGAAATTCAGGAAATATATATATAAATATATTGTTAAGTCAGTTCTCAAATCCAATCTGCTAACTTTCTGACAGATTCGCGAAGTAAAGCTTAGACGCACGAAATTCGAAAGTGCACTTATTAAAAAGATGCGAAATCGAATAGCATTTACCATTTTTCGATAAAATAGAGGATCTATGAGAAAAGGGTGTCGAAAGTAAACATTTTGAACCGATTTTCATAACGCGATAGCCCGAAGATGGCCATTATGAGACAACAGTCGCTTATAACTTAAAATGCAATACATTTATCATAAAATGAAAAATGCTATTAGTTTCTAAATCACTTCAAAAGCCCAGTAATTTCTTACTTTTGGATTTAAAAAAAGTCTGTGAATCTGCCAGAAATTTTCATGTGAAAAAACACTTTTTTTCAGAACCGCTCTCAGAATTTATTTTTTTTTTAAATCATAATTAATTTTTTTTAATTGACTATTTCTTAAGCCTGCTCTACATTGCTAAAAATGTGGTGTTGATTCTTTATAGAGTTTTGAAAATGAAAAAAATCTTCTATTCAAGATGAGTTTTTTTTTCTTTTTTTTGGGGGGGGAGGGGGATGCAAAAGATTTACAAATATATCTTATTTTATAAATTCAGGAAATAAATATATATAATATATTGTTAAGGTAAATATATATAATATATTGTTAAGGCAGTTCTCATATCTAGTCTATCAACTTTCTAACACATTCGGTAAGTCAATCTTAAGCTTAGACACACAAAATTAGAAGGTGCACTTATTAAAAAACTATGAAGTTGAATAGCATTTTCCATTTTTCAAAAAAGTAAAGGATCTGTCAGAAAAGACTGTCATAGTAAACGTTTTGAACTGATTTTTGTAACGCGACAGCCCGAAAATGGTCATTATAAGACTCGCTTATAACTTAAAATGCAATACATTTATTGAAAAATGAAAAATGCTATTCATTTCTATATCACTTCAATAGCATACCAGCAAATGGAGATATGGGATAGGGGGAGAAAAAGAGGAAAAATTACTTCTTTTTTTGACAGTTTCGTTTTTCACATTCTAGGATTAATTGGAGAATAAGAAATTGTGTTGACTAATGAATGAATATAACCAGAGCCGATATATTGATATTAAAGGAAGATTGAAATTGATTGTGAAGATATGTTATAAAAATTGATATATTGCCCAGCCCTAGTTGGTTGTATGCTGTGTAGTAAGTGATAATTTACATCCTTTGTTATATTCATTAATTTCCAGCGTAATTTCAGCTCTGCTGAAAAATTTAATTAGGTTTTATTGTGTGTATACCAGGGATGTTTAAATAAATAGCAGGGGTTCAGTCTATTTAGGTGCAGGAATAAAGAAAATTCCATTACAGTGAATAAATTTTCATGATTATGGTGTATGTATTTATTTCAACAGGATTCGACTCTACTAGTTAAATATTATTATGGTTTGACAAAAGTTGCCAGCAATGTAATGATTGTGTCAAACTTTGGTATTTTATTGTGTGTCTGTGATAATGAAGAAATACCATTTTTTTTTTTTTTTCAATTTATAATGTAATCAAGAAAAATAATTGGTTGGGTGTACCCGTGCATTTTTTCCAAAACAGATATTGCACCACTTTAAATATTTCACTTTAAGGTAGTATCTAGGTCTCAAATATGACATATAGTTCATATAAACATCAATGAAGTTATAAATCCTATTAAGATTTAAATTAATTGTTATTTATGTATTTTTTCAATTGTGCTAATAATATTGCAACAAAATTTTTAATTAACATTGTTGTAATGTATAAACTAAAATATTATGGAATTTTGTTTTATTAGTATGTACAGAACAATAAAGAAAATGATAATGATTGGTTTCGGCTAGAATCTAATAAGGATGGCACACAATGGTTTGGAAAGTGCTGGCATATACATGAACTTATGAAGTATGAGTTTGCAATTGAATTTGATGTAAGTTTTATTTATTTTTTCTTTTCATTTTAAGCCAATACCTAGATTTGAAAGATACTACTTGTTTACAGTATGGACTCTGCTATATTTTTTAAACAAATATTTTTGGTACTTATGTGTATAAATTATAGCTGTGCCAACTGTGGTTCTAATAATACTAATTACAGTAACTCTTATTTTGTGACAACTTATTGTGAGTTTACTTATTACAGTTTATAGATTTTTTTAATTATAGTTTATTATTATTTATTTATTATAGTTTTATTTTATTTATCATTTTTAACAATGTTATGTATTTAATAATGTTAAATTACTGTTTTGAATGTGATTGGTAACGATAAACAAGATTGGAAATTGGCAACCATTCTAAAATCTATCTTCAGGACATTGATAAAACATAAGTATCATATTTGTACCAAGATATTATAACAATGATGCCTATTTTTTTTCTTTTCTTTTTTCAATACTTATATAACATATCTAAGGAAAAAAGTATAATAGAATACATAAAGAAATAATGGAAAATATATTAGCACTTTTTATTCAAAACATCTGCCAGAATTTTTTAGTCATAATCTTTGCTTAATTACAGAATGCGTTTCATTAAACAAAGCAAAAATTGATGTTGAAAAATCCTGGTAGATATTTTGAATGTAAAAACGTTCTAAATTGGTCACTCTGCCAGTTAAAGCTCCTGTTAAATTATATCTGGATCTATAGCAATAAATGCCAATGTCCTCTCTGTTTAATTTATTTCTCAAGTAAGTTTTTTTTGTTAGCAATAATTATAAAAAAACTAAAAAAATTAAATTGTCTTTTTTGTTTTTGAAAATTCCAAAAACTTTTCATACTAAGAAACAAATATAGCTCACAATTATTTTTTATGCATTTTTTGGTAGCTGTTTGGTCTTTGCGTTTGATAAATGCGCTTAAAACATGAGTCAATAATAATTTTTCGTAATGGACTGTATCATTTTATTTATGCGGTGCTCAGAGAGCTGCGATTTTCTTAATGCCTTGGCGGCAAGATTACATCTACCTCAGACTGATGATGAAACAAATGAAACAATTATGAGTGGGCAGATAAAATGACGTGGTACGTGACGTCAAACAGTGACGCGCCAACAGTAGCTATGAGGTTTTATTTATATCTAATATGCAATAAAACATATTAGCATTTCTATGCAATTGATTATTGATGTAACATAAATTCAAAATCATATGAATCAAAGTGTTGATGAGTAGTTCATCTTTTTTATTCTGCTATTTGGCCTTTTTTTGAGTATATGCTGCAGTCAGTAAAATAAACTTATACTGTGTGCTCAAATCCAGTAGCTTTTAAGTCTTTAGTTTTATGTATTCTTTATGAGTAACCAATCTTAAATCTGTATTATGGCTAATCTTCTGTAATTGGGTCCACAGCAAATGTTGGTATCAAACATGAATGGTGTGGCAATGACGTAGTTTCACGTGTATGAGAGTTACAGCAATTAAAATAATTTCATATCAGCCATGGTTGCTAAGATACAGAACTTCAATCTGAAACTGAACCAAAACCAAAAATTGAACAGAAACATTATTTTTGATGGAATAAAATCAGAACTGTTCTAAAACTGAAACCACAAAAGCCTTTTTATTTTTAAAAATGTAATTTATGAAATTTAAATTATTTAAATGATAAAATACAAACCATTGGATCATTTAATTTTAAACTTATTGATACATGACCTGTCAGCAGCTAAATAAAAAAAAATATCTAAACTGAAATTGATCAAATTGCCCCCTGCCCCCCCCCCCCCCCCCCCCCTGAAATTCTGAATTCACATTCAATATTGACAAGAACTGGGAATGAATGTTTTTTAATCTGGTTCCAGGCATTTTAGCTTAGTGTTTTCTAGTAAAATTAGCTAAAATTTTAAAACCAAAGAATATGGAAGCTACCTGTTCCTCCCAGTACAGGTCGGAAGGACTTTTTTAAAATAGCATTGTTACGTTCAAGATTAGTATGTTTCAGCTTTAGATTTCCACAGAATTTTATATGTCCAACATGTTTCTTCATTAGTTCTCACATGTTTGTTCTGTTAAATGAAATGAGCATGGCTGAAATCAGCTTCATCCATATATGAACTTAGAAATACAAATGAATAAAAGCCACTTCAAAAAGATTTAGATATTGATGCAATATTTGGATGCATTCAAAAATAATCAGAAGTTATATTTTAAACAAGAACGAAAAATCATGCGTCAAGCATAGATTATGTAACACTTTCCAACGCTTCCAAAATAATTTTACAAATCATTACCGTTTAATAAGCTGAAAGATAACATCTAAGTAAACAATTTGGAAAACGCGTGACATATTTAAAAATGTAATTTCAGGAATTTCCAACCTATACAATATTCGGAAAAATATCTAAATACTTTTATTCAGCCCTGTATATGATCTATAGATTTGTATAGATACTACATAGGATGCTAAATTTTAGTTTAGTTAGGAAACGCGTAGCACATTTTAAAATTCTCCTTCTGGAGTTTCTGTCAATAAACGAAATGTGTTCGCGAACTTTTGTGCTGCCCTGTATATGAAATATAGAATTTTTACACACCAAGTAATAGACAAAAAGTGAGTTAAATTTAAAATCGCATTCCGCAACTTAAAACGCACTTTCAGGAATTATTGTTAAAGTGACAGTAGAGAATTCTTTTGTGTGTCCCTGTAAATGAACGCTGACTGCTAAACACACGATATTCTGTAGTAAGCCTCTTGTAATGCACCTTAGTGATATATGTAAATTTCAATGCTTTTAAAATGGTGAAACATTATTTAATTAAACCGCAGACGATTTTTCTCCATAGACGTAATGTAACGGAATTCTTTTGACTGTCCCTATAAAGTAACTATAAGTGCTATGCACACCCTATTCCATATTAAGCTTCTTGTAATGCACCTTAGTGATATATATCAATTACAATGTGTTTGAAATTGTGTAACATCATTAAAATAAACCACAAATGATTTTTCCCCATAGACCGTAATGTAACGGAATTCTTTTGATTGTCCCTGTAAAAAAACTATAGGTGCTACACACTTCAGTTGAAATAGGGAACATGCTATAGATAACGACAATAACATATAAAAATTGCAGGGCAATCCGAGCATATTTACGGGAGTTAGAGCACGGACAGACGGCCAGACAAACCAAAGTCATAAACACTTTTCAACTAGGTTGGAAAGTGTTAAAAAGTATCTTATTTTGAAGATAAATTGATAAGGCAATGCATTCATCTTGTAAGTAATATTCAATATATAAATATATCTATAACCAGGGGTCGGAAAAACTACTTTTTGTTTGTAGCGAACTACAACTACTTTATGAAAAATGTAGTTAACTACAACTACAACTACTTTTTGTAAAAAGTAGCGACTACAAACTACTTTTCAAAAGTAGTCACTACTTCGCTACTTTTCGCTACTTTAATTATCATCTTAACATCGTATCATTCATAGCATTATTAAAATGCATAGCAAACCATTTTTCACCATACATCATAATATAGTTGAATTCTTATGTGCGTCCCTGTAAACTGTCTTATTCAATACTCCCAAGAAAGTATGACGTAGTCCACATTATTGATGTATACCAGTCTCATTATGGTTGAAATATCCTAAAGCTAATTAAATGCACCGCAAAAGATTTTTCCCCATAGACCATAATGTAACAGAATTATTTTGCATGTCCCTGTAAGCGAGATATAAATCCTACACACTTCATTTTCAATACTGAACATTCTATGGTAAACTTCAATAACATATAAAACTTCCATGGCAATCCGAGTATATTTACGAGAGTTAGAGCACGGACAGACAGACAAAGCGAATTCATAGACACTTTTTAATTATGTTCGAAAGTGTTAAAAAGAGGAAATTTGAAAACAAAAATTATAATAATCTTAAAAATTTATGCGAGTGATATAACACAGTAGCGCTTAAGGTGGTTCTCAAATTCCTTGCTCAACAACGCGAAACTTTTTGACACATTATCTGACTCATTTTTAAACACAAAGGCATAAAATTGGCAGGCCTGACTATGGAAGCGATTTGGAACCGAAATGAGTTTTCCATTTTTTGATAAATAAATTATTTATCCGGTTTTAACTGATTCGTGTCACGTTGTTACCCTTTCCTCTGCCGCGGCATCGGAAATTCCGTTGAAAACACCGAATTTGACAATGTTTTCTGAAAAATCTCCTATCTTTATCAAAAAATAAAATAAAATAAAGAATAATGGAAAACGTCTTTCAGTTACAAAGTTTCTGAATAAGAACACCTGCATTTTCATGCGTTTTCAAACAAAAATGAATTAAATAATATGTCATAAAGTAGCCAGTTTGGATTTGAGAACAACCTTAAGAGCGGATAACCCTTGGTAAATTTGAATATACATTATTTTTTAAAAATACATCTAAATAGTCCTATTTCTTTACAATTTAAATATAGTTTCAGAAAGCAATTTAAAAATTGAACAAGATCATATAGACTTGCATAAGTTAAATCCTAGCTTTACTTTTCCTTTCTATCTCTTTTTGTTTGTTTCCCTTTGAAAACCCGAATTTCAACATAACGGACTTTAGATTCATTCTGGAGACAAAGATATTTCATTAAAACCCCAAGCTAACCAATATCAAATCAAATATAAAACATTACAAATCAATTATTTAGCGATAAAAAACCTGTGCAGCTATAAAGTAAAAATAAATATAGCCATAAAAATAAAATTAAGCATTCTTAGGCATTTTTTAAAGTAATATATTTCTATTTCCAATCACCTTTGTTTTATCTATTGAAATCTTCGAAGAGAAACATGTAGTAAATTAATTTGTATGCATACGTTGGACAAATTTTTCACAATGATCAAAAGACGTATTAATAAAATATTTTTTTGCGATAATAAACAATTCAATAAGAATATTTTCTGAACCAGGGATCTTAATTCGAAAATACTCTTTTTAATGATTTATGAAGTTTCATGAATAAGGATTTAGATATTCGGTGCAAGATGCGATCCTGTAATCTATATATTTAAAACGCTAAGCGTTTTGTTTCGACAATCCGTGAGAACAAATTATATCATTCTTTTTTTAAATGAAAGATATTTGATCACAGATTTGTTATCGTACATTCGTTTGTTCGAAAATTTAATTAATTAGTCGTAATCTTAAATTAAAATTTTACTTCTGCTTATGACGTCATAAAGTCGGCAATCGGATTAACGCCCACTGTTGCGACAAGTTTATTTTTTGAACTCAATGATTGCGAGCATAAAAAATAAATATTAAATATTAAAAGTACGTGACTTTTAGGCCGAATTTTTTAATTTGTAAGTTAAAATATAGTTAAAATGTTTAAGTATTTTGGTAAAAATATTTATCCGTGTGTTTTATAAGCAAATAAAAATTCATATTTACTGTGACGTCACGGAAATATTGTCCATTGGGTTCATTTTATCATTAAGCATTATAACTTTGTTGATGCCATTTTTTTTTCATTACAATTAAATGCTAAATATATTTTTATTTGTATGCATGGTGCTTAAGCATAAATGTACGTGTGAACAGTTTGTACCGGTGAAAATGACGTTATGCTTAGCTTGAAATGCATTTTAACATTGATAAAACTAAAAAGAAAAATTTATATGATTGTGTAAACATGGCGTAATATTAACTGATATTTCAATTTTTAATTTTAAAGATTAGAACTGGAGCCTTTATTGGTTGTTTCATCTTGATTGCATACCTTGATTACATGTTACCAATTACTTTTTTTAAATTATAGGATTAAGTTATAGGAATTATAGGATTTAAATTATTAAGATTTTCTTTTTTAATAAAAAAATTCACAAAAGTAAAGAATTTCAGGAAAAAAAAAACTTGAAATAATGATTGTATTTTTAGCTAGAATAAACAATGTAAGGCTAATATTTTATAGGAATTATTTTGGTAGGTTGTTATAAGTTCATTTAACAGTTCCTTATTAGCGGCAAAGTCTTATTTCTTTCACTGTGAATTTTTTTTTCGATGTCAAAAAATGGTAGTCTACTTTTGGACGCCAACCAAAACACAGTGGCAATATTTAGAAATGTATAACGATTGTGACAACAAACGGCACTATCGCTTTAGCTTTCATCGCGCTTACATCACTTCTAAATACTAAAAATTTAATTTTTTTACTACATTTTACAATTTTAATTCTTACATCCTCAATTAGAAAAAAAAATTAGCTTTCGATTGAAATTTATTTGAAATCTGCCGCTTAATTTAACGAATTTTTAAATAATTTTCAAGCATGAAATATTTTTCAATTCTATCTCAACAATGACCATCCATTTGTTTTAATAATGTAAAATAGCCCCTTGGAAAGTTGCAACAATTGAAAATAGGTATCCCTAACCTTCATGAAAAGTGAAAAAAAAATAATAATAAAAACCTGATAAATCATAAGATCAGATTATCCATAAGATAGAGTATTTTGGCGCTAATATAAAATCTGTCAAAAGAAAAAAAAACTATTTTTAGTTTATGATTAACATAAAATTGATATGGTGAATTCGTTGATGTATATGTTGAATCAGAATATGCTAGAAACTGTTATTTATTATTTTTTTAAAGATCCATTGGATATTTAACTGTATAAGAGACCGACTGTGATGGAAAAGGAATAATTATCCTGATTATGTAAAGGGATAGAAGAAACCATACAAATAAATTACAATTGAAAACATTAAAATTCTCCCTCATCTGCATATTAATTTATTATTTTTAACAAAAATTCTTCATTTTTACATAAAAATTGATTAGCTTAAAACAATGGATGCGTTTTAGAAGATATGGATTTGAAACGAACAATGATTAAAGAGGACATTTTAAAACTTTTAATTTAAACATTTTAAAACTTTTTTTAACGTCGAATTTCAACGGTGCCTTTGGGCAGATGCAATACATATGCGCATAGGAGCTCATTCGATTGCATTATCACAGGGGGTGGGGGGGTGCTTATACTATGTTCTTTTATTTACTGAATATGAGATGAAAGTAGGAAATTTGTATGATACTTTATAAGTCCATGACCTTTTTTTTTTTTTTTTTTTTTTGGTCGTGGGGAATATGGTGGTAATGTCAAACTGATTTGCATTACACATTTGTTTACGGAGTGTTCATTTGCAGTTTGCATAGGAAATAGCATTTCACTGGCGGGGGGGGGGGGGGGATTTTTTAAAATAAAATATTTGAAAGAATAAAGTATTTCATACGAAGCCCTACTTAAATAATAAAGAAGCTTATTTTACTGATATTGTTATAGTATTTTTTTCCGTCACGTTTTGACGGGTTCCATCTAGTTATTATTAATAAAGAAAATGCTAACTCTATGTGAAATTTCAACTTGTATGCAGATGATTTTGATACTGATAACTTCTTATTAATTGGACAAAGTTTACATGCTACATAATAATTACCACTTTCTTGTTGTTCTATAACTTCAACATATTCATTATATGCCGACCAGGGCAGTTCTATACTATTTTTGTCTGTCATTATATTACATCAATCTCAAATGAAGAATCTCACAAGATCTAATAATGAGTAAGAAGACAAAGGATTGTCAGCAAGAAAATTAACTTTTTCACTTTAAAAATCTATATAAACCGCAGATCAAAGTTTTACAAAAGCAAAATGCGTGCCTGTCTGTTTTGTCTAGTCTTAGAATTTGTTTCAGGAAGTTAATATAAACATACTTTTTCAACTACTGGTACGATAACGATTATAGTGAATGCTTCTGCATTGCTGAAGCATTTCTGTTGAATAGTTACAATTCTAATTCTTGATACTTCTAATTTTGTTATGACAAAAAACTACTGTGTGATCTACAAGAAGACAGGAAGGATTATTTAGTGTTTTGCTGCATATTGTATTTCGTTGTAAGTGGAACTTTTGAAACCGCAACTAATTTTAAAGTATATTTAAAGATTAGATTTTTAGTTTTATACCATTTAAAGTCCTGCATCAGGGCAGGTTACCCGCATCCGACCCGACCCGGGTTCGGTTTGGCTCAAGATTTTTTTTGTTGCGGGTCGGATTCAGATCGGGTTGACTTCCACTTTTTTATTGCGGAACAGGCTGAATTTCATTGTTTCGAGGGACAATTTAGACGATCACTTATATATTATTATTAGGTAGAAACAAATGTGGCCATTTTTTTAAAATAAAGAATTTTAAATATTTGAAACTGTATGCTGGAGGAGGTGCAAAAAGGGAAGTGTAAATTTGGGGGACAAGGGATTAATTTTTATTTACTGTCATTAGAGACCCAATAAATGAAGTGAAAGATTTTATTTTTGTATAAAAATAAAGATTTAAAAATATTTTAAATTCCTTTATATGCTACTAGGGGGAAGCGTGAATTTAAGAGGTTAGGGATAATTTAGATGATTTATGTTTAGATGAATCCGTTCTTTTTCTTTTCTTTCTTTTTTTTTAAATAAAGATTTTACATTTCTTTCCTTGCTGGGGGTGTGAGGCAAAAAGGAGAAGAAATTAGAGTCTGATAAAGACTTAACCAGGCGACTATATTTTGGTAAAAACAATTGTAATCGTATAAAAATACATTATAATGAAACGATTTCCATGGATTTAAATGACAATGCACGAAGTTTCTGACACCCAAACTGTGAAAATGACAGTTAATTTGTGACCGTGCCCGTCGTCTATGGAAAAATCTATGACACTGTAACTGAGATTTGTCGCTGACATTCGCAAATTGTAGCAGAGAACATATTTCGCACAAAAGAAACGAGTTATGATCACATGATTTGAAGATTGGTACATTTTTTTCTCTCCTAAAGTAGCGTCAAAAGTAGCGTCGATGCTCGCTACAAACCACTGATATTTTGTATCGCGCTACTCGCTACGCTACACTTTTTTTAATGTAGCGCGCTACCCTATACAAACTACTAGAAAAAAGTAGCAGCTACTTGTAGCGTGCTACTTCCGAGCCCTGTCTATAACCATTAAAACATCACAGAAACATCATATAACATGTGAGGGGAAAAAATTATTAAATATGACAATTGAACACGTACCTGTTTGAACAATATCCATAAATAGGTTGGAAAAAAAAACAATGAATAGAATTTAAAACAAAGAGAATGTAATATAGATTGGAGGGAAAAATGAAAAGAAAATTGAAAATCTGAAAGATGAAACAGAAATCTGTAATGAAATGTATCCAAAATTAACAATTAAAGAAAAAAGTGAAATTTTGAAATAGATGAAAATTTTTGAAAAATTATTGTGGAACCATGGCAGAATTATCAAGCCCAAATTACCATAAATTTCACAAAAAATGTATGATTTCATCTTTGTATGAACTTTTAAGTTAAAATTGTACAAAATTTGGGCAATCATACATTAAAAAAACCTCACAAATAAGATATTAGAACAGGGTTCGTACGGTCCTTGAAAGTGCTTAAAAGTCCTTAAATTTTTTAAAAAATTTTTTGGTCCTTGAAAGTACTTATTTTTATTCAAAATTTGCAAAAATTGCTTGAAAGTCCTTAAATTTTTCTTTGATTTTTTTTCCCTTAATTTTTGTCTGAAAAATTTCAATGATAATCATTTTTCTAAATTGTCTGCCTTCTTTTTGTCTTTATTACTATCGGTAATACTTTAACAAACGCCCTAACCTTAACCAGACAAAGCGACGTCCCCCCCCTTTCCCCTTCCTAGTCGGCGCCTATGCCCTCGCGGCCAGGAGCGCTTTCGTATCTCTGGATGTATGGGTCCGATCACGACGGGGTATGGCTCATTCGCCTCGACATCGATATCCTTAAAGATTTCAGTTATGTTCATATAGAAGAGATTGCGCCCCCTGGTGGTGGAAGGTGGAACTAATGGATTTTGGAGCTATCTCGAGTTCTATGGGTCCGATCACGACGCGGTTTGGCTCATTCGCCTCTACATCGATAGCCTTAAAGATTTCAGTTATGTTCGTATAGAAGATATTGCGCCCCCTGGTGGTGGAAGGGGGAACTAATGGATTTTGGAGCTATTTCGGGTTCTATGGGTCCGATCACAACACAGTTTGGCTCATTCGCCTCGACATCGATAGCCTTAAAGATTTCAGTTATGTTCGTATAGAAGAGATTGCGCCCCTGGTGGTGGAAGATGGAACTAATGGATTTTGGAGCTATCTCTGGCTCTATGGGTCCGATCACAATGCGGTTTGGCTCGTTCGCCTCGATATCAATAGTCTTAAAAATTTCAGTTATGTTCGTATAGAAGAGATTGTGCCCCCTGTCAGTGGAAGGTGGAAGTAATAGATTTTGCAGCTATATCCGATCACAATACGGTTTGACTCATTCGACTCGATTTCGACAAAACTTAATGATTTTAGTTCCGTGTTTCATCACTCGGGGCAATAGATTTAAGGTTATTACACGGACTGGGTATCGCCGGGCGGGTCAGCTAGTTTTCTATATTTTAAAATAAATTTATTCTAGGTTTTTATTTATACTTCAGACATAAAAATAATTACATCTTAATTGATTGTATGCTTACATGTGTGATGTATTTGTAGATTATTTCTGATGTATTTTTATATTTCTTACACGTGGCAAACATTCTAAAAACCTTGAATCTAAAAAAAAAGAAAATGAAAGATTTCTTCTCAAAAACAGCATCTACTTCAAACAATTTAGATGCCAATACATCAGAAAAAATAGATGCTAGTACTTCAAAAAATTCTGAAAAAAATAGAATTGACACATTTGTTTCTAAAAATGATGTACTAGATGCTGAAATATTGTGGACCTTAAAGTGCATTAAAAGTCATTATTCATATAAACCCTGTGAAGATATTGCACAATTACTTTCCAGAATGTTCTCAGACAGTAGCATCGATAGCAATTTTTCATGTGGAGAAAAAAAAATGTGCATATATATGCCATTTTGGTCTTGGCCCTCATTTTCAAATGCGTTTGGTAGATAACTGCAAAAATGCAGTTTTTTACTCTGCTCTTTGATGAGACTCTAAATCAAACTAACCAAAAAAAGCAGCTTGATATTCATGTACGATATTGGCACCAGGAGGAATGTAGAGTCAGGACACAATATTTAACATCAGCATTTATTGGGCATTCAACAAGTGAAGACATTCTCTCAGCTTTGTATGAATGTGTTGTAAAATTGGATTTATCAAAACTTCTACAAATATCTATGGATGGGCCTTATGTTAATTGGAAATTCTACAACAGTTTACAGGAAGACTTATCCAAGTAATATGGCATACAATCTTTGAATTTAGGTTCATGTGGTCTCCATATCCTAAACAATTCCTTCAAACATGAAATTTCATCCATTGGGTGGGACATAACTTCAGTTCTGTCAAGTTTGTATTGGATTTTTAAAGATCCTCCAGCAAGACGTGATGATTTTATAAATATCTCATCAATGAAAAAATTCCCTGTAAAATTCTGTTAGTTACAGGTGGTTCGAAAATGTCCCAGCAGTCGAAAGGGCCATAGAAATAGGGAATGATATCATAACATATGTAAAAAAGATTGATATGGGTATTTTGCTAAAAATTACATCTAAATCATTTTGTATCATTAAGGAAGCAACTAAAGATAAAACATTTTTGATAAAATTTAATTTTTTTCTATCGCTGTCAAAAATACTTTTACCATTTTTGAAGCTATATCAGAGTGATAAACCAATGATTCCATTCATTCTTTGCCACTGACTTGTTGAAACTTGTAAATGATTGTATTCAGCATTTTAAGGATCTGAAACCTGAAAATCAGATACAGAAAGTTGATGCATTATGCAAATTTAATTTTAGTGATCCAAATATGCACAACGATAAGGGTAAAATATATTTAGGTTTTGCTGCAGAGCAACTAATAAAAGAAAAGAAAAGGAAAACAGAAATAACAGAAAATGATATATTTTCACTTAGACAAGATTGTCTAAAGTGTGTTACAACAATGATAAAACATTTAATGCAAAAATGGCCAGTTAATTATTCATTAGTAAGAAATGCAATTAGCATTGACCCACGCATGATATGGCTGGGCATCCCGAGAAAGCAAAAGAAAAAATGAAAAGCATCTTTAGTACTATCTCAAAATAAGCGTGTTTTAGAAAAAAATTGTGATGAGATTCCTATCCAGCCGATTTCCTATCCAATGTTGTCAAGCCGAATTCATTCGATTTTGCTTCATTTGATCCAAACAATCTTTCCTTGGATACATTTTTTCAACCTTACTTTTCTGGAAACAAATATGAAAACCTATGGAAGATTATTAAAATGATTCTTATACTCTCCCATGGTCTGTCGAAAGAGTCTTCTCAGTTAATAAAGCCCTTGAAGTTGAAAATTTGAAAGAGGCATCTTATATTTCTCAACGTATGATTCATGAATATATCAAGCTGTCTGGGGAAATTCACAATTTGCAAATTACAAAAGAAATCAGAATAGCTGCTTCATCTGCTCGTTCAAAGTACATGCACATGCAGCATTTGGAAAAGAAAAAAAACGAAGCTCAGGCTGAAACAAAACAACTGAAACGGAAAACTTTAGAGGAATGAGATCACCTTCCTAAAGAAAAAAAAAGATTTTTCTTGAAAAGGACATGCAAAGTACAAATGTAGAAGCTAATAATTTGGCTGATAAAGCTGAAACATCTAAGAACGTAGACTTGTTTATGCAATATCATGAACTGAGAAAAACTATCAAAGAAAACGAAATTCACATTAATAGCCTTGATCTAAAATTGTTAGAAAAAATTTTAGAATTAAAGAAAATTTAATTGTGTTTCTCGTTTCATAATTTGTATTATTAAAATTATTACTGATATTTTCAATTAAATATATTATACGTTTTTTGTAAAGTTCAATTCGTTGTACATCTAATGTACTTATATTTACTTAAAAAGTTCTATGTATTTAAAAAAATGAAAATTTCAATTCGAACATGCAATTCTTTAGGTGCTTAAATTTTTTTGGTTTTGGTCCTTGAAAGTCCTTAAAAGTCCTTGAATTTCATGTAATGAAATGTGTACGAACCCTGTAGAAATGAAAAATATAAAAACATAAGTGAGGGTAATTTCTCCATAATTAAACTGGAAGAGATGTTGTTAAACGAAAAACGTTTTGAATGATGATTCAACAAAACTTTACCTGTCGCCATATAATAGTTACTAATTCAGAAGATGAATAACAAGAGGAGTGCAAAATGAATTTCATATAGGTTTTATACTAGAAATAAATAACATTATGGAACAACATTGTCAGCTATTGGCTGTTCAAGAAAAAGTATTAAAGTCAGGTAAATAAAGAATTTAGATTCATTTATGGATATGCCAGCTCCAGTTGGTGTCAGTGAAAGAAATTATAACATAAATTAGTTATTGAAAGTGGAATTTTAATTTTTAAAGAAAGTGTTTAATGAGAAATTAATAAATTAAGAAAATTTAATATAAATAATGAATGAAAAGTTTAGAGGAATGTAAAAACGTTATTTAAATTGATATTACATAAAAAAATAATAAAATAAAATAAAAAAATGAACTAATACATTGTCATTGCATAATAATATTATTTCTATAAGCAAGTAATAATAAAAATAAAGTGGTGAAGAAAACATTTAAAAAGGACAAAGATAGTAATTTAAAGAAAGATGATTAATAAAGTTATTAAGATATGACATACCACATGAATCAAAGAAGTAAATAAAATTCTATTCAATGGTTGGGATACAGGAGTTTCCATGCTGTTTCAAGATTCATCATGTAAATGCTATAGTTATAGCTCGGATAAATGAAATTAGCACTGCAGTTCGCAACCTTGTCCAACAAATAAGAGTGAAATATGCCAGCCCAGGATATCGTCGGGATAGCTCAGTAGGGAGAGCGTTGGTATGGCAAACCAAAGTACCCAGGTTCGAGTCCTGGTCCCGGCATATTTTCACTGTTGAAAAAAATCTCAACTATGGTACTCCAACCATTGAATATAATTTACCTAGTTGAATATACTTTCCACTGTTCATTATAAATAAATAAAATTTTGTAGTTTAAACTAAAACTGCCTATGAGATGATAAAAATTCATTACTATTTCATAGAAAGAAAGTATTTTGCAAGAACAATTACTAATTAGTAATTATTAGAAAAAAAATTAGACATAATAAAGTGTGATGATTTATGAAGTGATTAAAGTGACATTGTTCCAAATAAATCAAAGAAGCTAATTAAATGAAATACAAGATAAAGTAAATGCTATAAAATGAATTGAACAAAATCAGCAAAAGAATAACATGCAATGAAAGGATGCAAAGTAAACAAATAACCCACTCTCTCGCTTTTGTCCCCATTGTTTTATATGTTTTTTTTTTGTAATTAACCATTGCATTTTTATTAGCCATACAAAACCTCCACACCTCCATACTCTAAAATCTACCTCCCACCCTTCTTATTTTTTATTTTATTATTTTTATTTAATATTTAATATTTTTGTAATTTAAATTTTGCAATGAGTTAATCATTTTCTTTTTTCCAGACAACTCCTCCATACTCTAACATCTTCCCACCCATCCGTCCTGTAGATTTGATCATGGACTAACTAATATAACAAAGAATATGTGAATTTTTTTGGAAAACCATGTTATAATGCATCATAAATAAGTTGTTTAATATTTTTATTTATAAAATGAGAAGCGCATAGTCATTTTATTCTAAAGATATGATTAAGAAGTATATTACAGTAAACAGAAATGTGAAGACATGAGTTAAAATTGGTAAATATATTAACTTTGAATTTAAAGTCTTTACGTTTGTCATATATGTCTGTAACAGTATTGTTATCGTGCAGTATAAGTTTAAGGTCTAAAGAACAAATAGCATTATTAGATAATAGGTTTTCCGTTAATTCTAAATTAGTAGAATAATTTACTGGAAATTGAGAAATGCTTGATTGGATGGTATCGATTAATATGATGTCATCAATGTAACAATATAAATGAATATTACTATTACAATATGTATGCTCATAGTTATATAAATACAAGTCTGTAAGTAAACTTGATGTGCATCCACCTTGTGGAATGCCGACTTTCTGTAAATAAATGGTATTGTCTTGTAGAATGTAGTTAATATATATGAGGAAATTAGTTAGTGTATGAAAGTACTCTGCATCCACATGTATAGGAAGAGTCAATTGATTTTGAAAATTTGAAAATAATATATTTATTATATTATGTAGATATAATGCATTATGTAGATAAAGTTTCGTCAGCCAGTCGCTAAAAAAAAAACATGAATTTCATCAGTTAGTTGGAGGAAATTTTGCGAATTTCTTCAACCAGTTGTAGGGAAAAAAATTGTGAATTTAATTAATTGGCTGTGGAAAAAATTACAAAATTATTCAGTCTCTAATATAATCAGATAATCTTGAAATTTGCAAGTTTTTTGGCTCTGTACGGAAAAGAAAGTTTTCATTGATAAAGATCTATGGCAAATATCATGATGAGGTCAACAAAAATTGACCTGCATTCGTTCTTTCTTCATCTACAGCACAAATGTCAGAATTTATGTTAAATTAATTTTATTATATACTAGCTAACCCATCTGGCATTGCCCGGGCCCGAAATATTAATAATCTGTTCTATACAAATCTGACTGAAATCTGTAAGGCTATCAAAATCAAGTCGAATGAGGTAAACCCCGTCGTAATCGGGCTCATAAAACCCAAGATCGGAAAGCGCATCCTGGCGGTCGAAAGTGCAACTAAAATATTTAAGGCTATAGATAACAAGTCGAATGAGCCAAACCCCGTCGTAATCGGGCCCATAGAACCAGATATACTCCTATAGTTCCACCTTACACCACCAGGGGGCGCAGTCTGTTCTGGAAGAAGCTTTTTCAGAACACTCGACCCAACCAAATTTCCTAGTAGAATTGAAATTTAACCACGGGTAAACATTGCCAAAATAGCAGAAATCGCGAAAGTGGGTTACGTAAACAATTGGTTGGATTAATGTAGATATTTTTTAAAACCCAACCGTGCGTTTTGAAGTAAATGAACGTGTCTATGATCTGGAGTCTACTGTTTGTCTGTACTCAATGCTGATTTTTAAACCTGGACCAAAAAACAAAAATCGCGTGAGTGAGTTTTGGAAAGGATTTTTTTCGGAGGGTTAAAATTAAAATTTTTCAAAACGGATACCAAATTTAAAAAAAAACAAAGGGATATAGATTAGGCGTGGTATTTTTAGTTTTTCGTATCTTGTTTATAAATGCCAATTCGGATTTTTAAAGATAGGAGAAATAGTTAAAAAAGCGAAATTGACTTACGGTAAAAAACGTTTTCGAAATGGTTAACGTGATTTTTTTTTTTTAAACTAAAGATTTCTGCCTAAACCCGATAGAAAGTAGATGTCTTTAGGTGTATTTGTTTTTTGTTTGGTTATTTTAGAGAGCCGATGCCAGATTTTATATATCGCAGAAAATCGGAATTTGCAAAAGAGAGTCCTGCATACGAATTTTTTGCGATCGGTTAATATTTGTATTTTTCAAAAACAAATGCAGATGTCGAAAAAGGAATAAATGTAGATATTGTCTGGTATTTTTAGTTTTTCATACCTTTCTCTGAATCGCTGATGCAAATTTTTAAAAATTGCAAAAATTGCAAAATGGCATACAGAAAATATACTTTTTCAAAGGGTTAATTTTCATATTTTTAAAAACCAATAGTAGCTTTAAAAAGGGCAAACTCAGATCTTTAATTTGGTGACCTTCGTTTTTCCGTATCTTTTGTATTCCGGTGGATGCAAGGCTCGGAAAACAGGAGAAAATAAAAAAACATGAATTTGATGCTTTTTTATTATTTTTTTTGAAAGGGTTAAATGTAAAATTTTTTCAAACCAACCAGATCGTTCGAGACGTAAAAGTATGTTCTTTCAGAATATGTAGACGGTTATTCCGTGTTTCTAGCCGTTCGCCCATGGCGAATTTAGAAAAACTTAAAAAAAAAAAAAAAAAACGGGATGACTTGTTTTTTCTTTCTTCTATTCTCGAAGATATGGATATTGGTTTCTGAGCATGCACGAGCCAACTTTGGAAGAATGACTTTTTTATTTGTGATCTTTGATCAGTTTTAAATTAATAACTACTCTAATTTTCAAAATTTTAAAATTCTGAGGTTCAGATAAATTCCTAAATCTAAAATTTCAGGCTTCTAGGTGGGCTAGATTTTGCTAGCCATCGCCAACAGACACACACACACACACACACGCAGAGTGAAACTTTATTTTATTAGTATAGATTTATTTTTTTATAGGTTCTGTTTTGTCATGTTAATAAATTGTAAAATTCATCACTGAACTTGTTGAATCTGTTGCTGATTTGCTTGGCTGAGCAAAAAGTACCCATTGTATTTAATGTTTACCAGTAATGTTCTGTACAAAATTTTCTGTATGAAATTTTACCATTAGAAATACCCTGAATCTGTATAGTATATGTAACTTTGCATATGACTCTATGCACAGTAATTGAAGTTGTTTCACTTTTATACATAGTCCTTGAAATAATTTCTATAGATTGTTTGTTTTGAATTTATGCTTGTACAAGTTTAATTGGTATTTCACGTTCCCAATAATTCTTTAATGATTTTGTATTTCAGTTAGTATGCCAGGTAAATGTGTCCTGAAATTTTCAAAAAAGTATGTCCTGTAATTTCACTTAATGCCTCTACTACCTCTGAATTATTAATTTTTGAAATTCATTCACTAATTTTTTTTTTCTTTGAAATACCAAGTAGTATAATATTTTTGAATTTGAATTAGCATAAAACATTAAAGTTAAAATGCTAAAAATAGATGAAGTAGCATTCAAATATTAATCAGCATTAATATTAAATTATCAATAAAGCATATTACCACTAACAAAATAGCTTCTATAATAGCAGTTATAATAAATAACCTTTCACTTGATAATATCTGATAATATTAATTAGAAAAATAAATCATTAAAAGGATTCTTTTCTCTCTTCTTTCTTTTTCCTTTCCTTTTTCTTTTGTTTTGTATTTGCAAGATTAAAAATGAAGTTGAAATACTTTAAAATGCCATCAAATTACATTTTTATGTTTTAAGCAATAAACATGGAGCTTTGAATTTTTTTTTTTTTTTTTTTTTTTTTTGCACTTAATATTAAGAAACACATTGCCTTAGTTGCATATTTAGAGTTTTTTCTTTTTTTTTTTTTTTCACTCCAGATTGTAATTTTAAAGTAAATGAAACAAAAAGTTTTTGGAGAATTTGCAATTCTAAATTCATTGGAATAAAATAGTTAAAGAAAATTTTATTTTTGAAAAAATAACAATAAATTATTTTGTGAAGAAAATGAGATAACTGAAAAAGACATTATTATAAATTTGAAGTATACATTTTTTAAACAAATGTTAATTGTTTATGATGTCCTTAAAATTAAGTTTTAATATGTGCAAAATTATTGTTTTGAAATCTAATGTTATTTATTAAAATAGTTATAACTGCATAAATTTTATTGAGTATTTTTTACATTGTTTTAATTTTGTAATTTTGTTAATTAGTCAGTTTTTTAATTGTAATTTTAATTTCTAGATTCCTGTAACATACCCAACAACTGCTCCTGAGATAGCTATTCCTGAACTTGATGGTAAAACTGCAAAAATGTACAGGTAAAGTCTAGTCTTATCCAGTATAGCTAATTTTATAAGCAATTTTATTGCATTTTTATTTTATTTTTATTAAATATATATATACACAGTCTAGTCTTATGTGGTGCAGTTAGTTTTAAGCAATTTTATTGCATTTTTATTTTTTTTATTAAATATATACACACACTGTTCCTCAAAAGTACATGGCTATTCTCAAAACACTGAAAAATAAAATGGTTTATTATGAAATTATTAAAGAAAATTCGGTACTTTGGTTCATAGTGGCCTCCAAGGATGAATCGCAAAGCAACCAAGATTTATCGCCAAATTATAAAGCATATATGACATTATAATAATATATGATGTATATAACATTTTGTGATGCATATGGCTCAGTTATATATGATGTATATATATGACATGTGTATAATATGTATATTATATATATATATATATATATATATGGCATATAAGCAGGGTTTGCGGTGACTTTTCATCAACCTTAGTAATTTGGCTAATCAGAAATAAAAAAACAGTAGTCAAATGGAAAAAAACGTTAGCATAATAGATTCGTCATGAAACACTGAAAAATTGATCTTTAACCCCTTGGTGTACCATTCGTTTTCATTATGTTCTACAGTCTAGAAGAATAACCTAATTTTTTGTAACTGCTTATTGATCAATTATTCATCTGAATTCATCTATCCTCTACAGAAAATATTAAAAATAAGTACATTCTAAATGTCTTCCGCAATCAAGAAAAAATTCCAAACCCAATTTAACGCATTAAAACATAATGAAATAAAACTTTCCAACTCAAGTTAACTAGGGATTTTAAGATATTATGTTCAATGAATTCTGAAAATTTAAAAATATAAACAACAAGATATATGCCACATTCAAAAAAACTTTATTTTTCTAGAATTCTTTGACTTTTCACTGAAGCTGTTACTTCAAAGCCAGTTTTAAAATTGTACTGTTGTCTATTGGGCCTTTAACACATACTGAAACATACATACGATCTACTTACATACTATCTACTTACATCTTCTTACTTCCATACGATTTCTAAATTTAATTTTTTTTCGTTCATCACACTGATGCCTGATATGAGTAATTTTGTTTGTATTTCTACTATCCAACGCAACGCCGGAGAATAGATAGTTATTAACTGCAGCTTGGCATTGCCACTTGGTACTTTGACATGGTAAGCGACATGAATCGTTTAGTAATGTGAGTAAGTGTGTCACATGTACTGACACACACACACAAAAAAAAATAAAAAATTTAACACTCGCGCTTTGGCGAGTCTAATCGTTTGTTTACTCGCCAAATGAAGCATTGTGTCGCGATTTGGCGCAATAGCGAGCTGCAGCGAGAACCATGCATATAAGACATAAATTATATGTATGTATAAATTATATGTATGCTCATTTGGAGTATATATATGCGTATATATATGATGCATATATAAGCTTTGCGATGACCTTGGCGAAATCGTAACTGCAATATTCGCATAATTGTAACTGTGGGGGCACTGTAACCCAAAAAATTCATAATTTCTTTTTGTAATTCAAACATATTTGCTTGTGTTAAAAAGAAATCAACTTTGGTTTAAATATTTAATTTCAATTTTTGATTCATCTCTTAGTTTATCTTTCTTTTGATTATTTCTCCAGATACGAATGGCATTCTTTTTAACATTCTACAGTTAAGTTGCCTCATTTTGCTTAAAAGAGGCTCCATAAATGTTTAGACAGTGTCTGACATGTTTCTGAACTTTTCTATCTTGCTTATTCCAAAGAAAACTTGATTGTGGTTAGGTTGAACAGTTGTGGCAGCCACACCTTTGCTTTCAAGATATTATCTTGTTCTTATTACTTATCTTAAATAATCCTTAAATAGCTTTGAAGTAAGTTCGAGATCATTATCTTGTTGGATAACAAAACCTGTCACAAGTAATTAATTTCCTGGTGAAGCAGTATGCTTTGGATAATTCTTTCATATTCTTTTTTAAGTTACCGTAATTTTTTTTCTATCTATCCTCTTCCTAAACAGCATAAAACCATAATAGAGCTTTCACAATATTTAACTGGGAGAGCTACGATTTGATTCCTAAAAGTTTTCTCTCTGGTTGACTGATGAATAAAGCTCCTTCATTTTTGTAGCAAAAACTCGAAATTTTGATACATCAAATATTACATAATTGGTATTGATGCCAATGTAGTCAGTCTATAAGTAAACTTTAAACATGTATTAATGTGCAGCTGCATTTATTTATTGCTTGAAAGCTTTACTACATGTCGATTTGCATTTAAAGCACACAGAAGTAAATTAATTATTTTCAGCTAATTTAGTTTTTCATGCTGCTATTGAAGAAAATGTTTCTTTTTCTTGCACAGGTACGAAATAAAAATAAATAGGATCATTGTTTGAAAGCATCCGTTACTAAGATTTTATATAAAACAGTATAATGGGGCTATTTGCTTTTCTTTATGAATGTTTAGAGGATCTCAATGCTTAAAAGTTTTAGAAACGATGATTTAGAACAAAATAAATGTAAGTCATTCTCCTTTAATTTTAACTTTCATGAATAAGAAACTTGTGAAATTCAACTTAATAAAAGAGCATTTTTAAACATTCTTGTTCAGCATTAATGTTTAATACTGTACTATCCCTGTGAAACCCTTGCCATCTATTTAACAGTGAAGTAGAACAGGGACTAGGGATAGGAAACACAGTTACTTTTGGTTAACAGGTTGCATTGTCCCCCTCCCCCCCAACGTTGCATAGGCAACAGTTTCCAACAACCTGTTATAACTAATTGCTATGTATGGTGGCAATGGATGTTTTAAGTAAAATGCCTTTATATAGAATGTTTGAAATAATTTTGGAACATAAATATAGACGCTGTTTTTCCATTAGATGAATCCACATCATTAAAATCAGTTTACAAGATTAAAACTCAATTTTTGCACTATAAACTTACCTAGGTGTGACACTTTGAATTTCATACATTTTCAGCATTTTCTGGCACTAAAAACATGATTTTCTATTTTTGGTGACTAAAACACTGAAAATTCATAAAATTCTAAGTATCATAACTCGGTAAGTTTTGGTGGTAGAAGAATAAATTTTTACTATTTTACTTGTTGGAACATGGAAAAACTATTTCTAAATAAAACTTATAGGACACAGGTATTGTATAAAAATTCTAATTTTTTTTACTATTTAAAAAGTAATTGTACAATATATATTGATTTTTATATGATTCAAAACAAAATTTGAGACATTGTTGAATTTGGAATTATACCTCTAAAACTAGTGGTTTAGAAATTAGCTATTGGCATGGTAAACAATAAGAAGAAACACCTTGTATAAAAATAAACATATTTTTAACAATATGATTTGTAGAAAAATGAAATTTATCCCCGGCATCATTGCGATCCTATCTATCAATGCATATCCAAAGCGAATCTCAGAAGAAAATGAAAATACAGTCGAACCTCGTTAACACGAAATCGCTTAACACGAAATAATACTGAGGTCCCGTCAGATCAGTCTGAAAATCAATGCTAATTAATTCGTTTAACACGAAATGAAATTTCGGAAAATCCCGCTTAACGTGTTTTTTTTTTTTTGCTTCAAAATCCAAACACGATTCCTTATGCAAAGGTTTCAATATTTCAAACTTATATGTCACATCTTCTTTTTAAAAAGGGAATTTTTCTCATGGTTTGAAAAAAGAACTAAAGTGGAAAAAGGTTTCAGAAAATATTGCGCTATCGAATTCCTGACCAATCCATGCTCTTCTTTGTCTTCTGATATGCGAAAGTTTTCTCACACTAACCATATCAGCTATAGATCATCGGTCACAATGAAAGTTTGAGTGAAGGAATTTCTTCTTTGAAAGTGATTGTTCCATTACTTGCTTGACTGAATTGACAGTGACATAAACCGGATTTCCGAAATCCTCTCTTTTCGGATGAAAGAAGTGACAATCCCTACTTTACACCTGAGTTACATAATTGAAACTCTGTTCGCAGTTGTTCTGTAGAATTCTGTGAAATAAAAGTCGAAAGCAGCAAGTTCATCTTTAGAAACCAAGCAAAACATTTTAAACGAAATTAGCGATAAAGTGCTAAAAAAATCAGAAATTGCAGCAATGTATGGGATACCCAACAACACACTCTTGATTTTAAAGAATCGTGAAAAGATTAAAGCGGCTTATGCTGTGAGTCAATTTGAACCAGTAAGAAAACAAATGTGTACAGGAAGAAATGAAGAAATTGAAATTGCTTTCTTGCTGTGAATAAAAGAAGTAAGAAGCCAGAGCATTGTTTTAACTGGTGCAGTTTTGCAAGAGAAAGCGCAGGCTTTTTCTGGTGCTCTCAGTG
The DNA here is from genome assembly GCA_963931845.1 of Maratus michaelseni. Lineage (NCBI taxonomy): Eukaryota > Metazoa > Arthropoda > Arachnida > Araneae > Salticidae > Maratus > Maratus michaelseni. The sequence goes on along the minus strand of OZ007591.1, from coordinate 107,183,647 downwards.
AGAGCTATTTTACACGTTCTAACGGATAACTGATAAAATTCAAAGAGCGTCATAGTATTATCTGCAATCGAAAAACTCTTGTTTTTCTGAGTACATTTGCATAAATGAAGATATGGTGAATTGAAGATCCAATTGAAGATCGGATGTGATGCCAGACGAAGAAATAAATGCTGTGTTAGCTGAAAAAACATGACAACATGAGACACAAGTGTAAGAAGAGCATGAAGAAATCGACACAGAACGGAAAAGTTTAGTGTCATTAAATGAATCTACAGTAGCATTGAAAACTGTACAACGTTTTGTTATGGAACAAGAGGAGGCTTCCCGTACTTTGGACAAATTAGATAAATTACATACGTTCCTAAAAGAAGTACTCAGCAAAAACTGACGGACTCAATAACTGACTTTTTTAAAAAATGATAAACAAATAAATATATTACTGCCCAAATTGATGATCAATTTGTTTTAATTTTTAATTAAATTTTCTATTTCTTATTAATTTATGATTTTAAGAACAGGCATATATTTGTAGGTTAATGCATTTAGTTTTTATATCTAACATAGATGGCGCCACTATTGTGACTGTTAACACGAAATTTCGGATAACACAAAAAATATTCGCAGTCCCTTCAATTTCGTGTTAACGAGGTTCGACTGTATTATTTATCAGTACAAAAACCCTTAACGGGTTAAAAGTTGTGATGCAGCACTTTGTTTTGGCTCTATAAATTTTAAATATGGGTCTTAAAAGTAATGATATCAAATTTAAGTGACGCTATGTTAATAATTTTTTTTTAATCATAATTTTCTTTTTAGTTTTATATATATTCACAGGTGCAATTATTATCTTAATATGAAAAAAATATATAGAACTTATTCGCTGATGCTTTTTCATTCACATCTCTCATGAATTCAAAATATGGGTTTTAAAAGAAATGATATCAAAATTTGAGTGACACCTTGACGTGAATTTAATAGGACTCTTTTAAAATTCAATTTAAATTATTTTTGGTTTGTCTTCTAAAGTATATTTACACATACAAACAATACTTTTAATTTTTCAATACACTTTTAAATATATTACTTTCACTGAGCCTATATTATGTATTGAAATGTATTTATTTCAATAAATTGATTTATCTTCTGTGCCACGCTATCCAAAATCATAAGTAAAATTTATGTAAATGATTATTTTGCGTCATATTATCCACTTGCATACATTTCCCTTTGTTTGGATACTATGACGCAAAATAATCATTTACATAAATTTTACTTATGATTTTGGATAGCGTGGCACAGAAGATAAATCAATTTATTGAAATAAATACATTTCAATACATAATATAGGCTCAGTGAAAGTAATATATTTAAAAGTGTATTGAAAAATTAAAAGTATTGTTTGTATGTGTAAATATACTTTAGAAGACAAACCAAAAATAATTTAAATTGAATTTTAAAAGAGTCCTATTAAATTCACGTCAAGGTGTCACTCAAATTTTGATATCATTTCTTTTAAAACCCATATTTTGAATTCATGAGAGATGTGAATGAAAAAGCATCAGCGAATAAGTTCTATATATTTTTTTCATATTAAGATAATAATTGCACCTGTGAATATATATAAAACTAAAAAGAAAATTATGATTAAAAAAAAATTATTAACATAGCGTCACTTAAATTTGATATCATTACTTTTAAGACCCATATTTAAAATTTATAGAGCCAAAACAAAGTGCTGCGTCACAACTTTTAACCCGTTAAGGGTTTTTGTACTGATATCATTACTTTTTTAAGGTTATTGATGAAAATGTCAATTAGTCAAAATTAAGCATAGGGTATAAATTAATCATTAGAATAAAATTTTAAAGAAATGCTAAAAAAGACCCCTTGGACCCCAATAAAAATATGAGGGTGGTGGCCCAGGGAGAGGAATCCAAGACGCAACTTTTAAATTATACAGCGAGAGAGTAACACAATTAGAAGTATGAAAATGCATGGCAAAACCGGATTGTTCCATCTTCCACTGCCAGGGGGGGGCACTCTGTTCTATACAAACATAGCTGAAATCTTTGAGGCTGTCGATTTGGAGTCGAATGAGCCATACCTCGTCGTGATCGGTCCCATAGAACCCGATAGGAAAGGGCCCCCTGGTGGTGAAACTTGGAACTAAAATCGATATATCCTGTCGATGTCGAGTCGATGAATCAAACTACATTGTGATGGGACCTATAGAAATAGAGTTAGCTACAAAATCTGTTAGTTCCACCTTCCACCACTAGAGGGCGCACTCTGTTCTATACAAACATAGCTCAAATGTTTGAGGCTGTCGATTTCAAGTCGAATAAGCCATACCTCGTCGTGATCGGGCCCATAGAATCCGAGATAGGAAAGCGCCCCCTGGTGGTGAAATTTGAAATTAAAATCGATATATCCTGTTGATGCCGAGTCGAATAAATTAAACTGTATTGTGATGGGGCACATAGCTACAAAATCCGTTAGTTCCATCTTCCACCGCCAGGGGGCGCACTCTGTTCTATACAAACATAGCTGAAATCTTTGAGGCTGTCGATTTGGAGTCGAATGAGCCATACCTCGTCGTGATCGGTCCCATAGAACCCGATAGGAAAGTGCCCCCTGGTGGTGAAACTTGGAACTAAAATTGATATATCCTGTCGATGAATCAAACTACATTGTGATGGGACCTATAGAAATAGAGTTAGCTACAAAATCTGTTAGTTCCACCTTCCACCACTAGAGGACACACTCTGTTCTATACAAACATAGCTCAAATGTTTGAGGCTGTCGATTTCAAGTCGAATAAGCCATACCTCGTCGTGATCGGGCCCATAGAATCCGAGATAGGAAAGCGCCCCCTGGTGGTGAAATTTGAAATTAAAATCGATATATCCTGTTGATGCCGAGTTGAATAAATTAAACTGCATTGTGATGGGACCCATAGCTACAAAAATCGTTAGTTCCATCTTCCACCACCAGGGGACGCACTCTGTTCTATACAAACATAGCTGAAATCTTTGAGGCTGTCGATTTAGAGTCGAATGAGCCATACCTCGTCGTGATTGGGCCCATAGTACCCAAGAAAGGAAAGTGCCCACTGGTGGTGAATTTTGGAACTAAAATCGATAAATCCTGTCGATGAATCAAACTACATTGTGATGGGACCCATAGAACTCGAGTTAGCTACAAAATCCGTTAGTTCCATCTTCCACCACTAGAGGGCGCACTCTGTTCTATACAAACATAGCTGAAATCTTTGAGGCTATCCATTTGGAGTCGAATGAGCCATACCTCGTCGTGATCGGGTCCATAGAACCCGAGATAGTTAAGCGCCCCCTGGTAGTGAAACTTGGAATTAAAATCTATATATCCTGTCGATGCTGAGTCGAACCAAACTGCATTGTGATCGGACCCATAGAACTCGAGTTAGCTGCAAAATCCGTTAGTTCCATCTTCCACCATCAGGGGGCGCACTCTGTACTATGCAGACATAGCTGAAATCTTTGAGGCTGTGGATTTCAAGTCGAATAAGCCATACTGCGTGGTGATTGGGCACATAGAACCTGAGAGAGGAAAGCGGCCCCTGGTGGTGAATTTTGAAACTGAAATCAATATATCCTGTCGATGTCGAGTCGAATAAATTAAACTGTATTAGATACCAATTAATCTCGGAAAAAATTGCAAATTTTGTCATTTGGCAACGTAAAAATCATGAATTTCATCGATCGGCACAGAAAAAACATGTATTTTGTCGATAGGGGGAGAAAAGATCATAAATTTCGTCGAACAGGCAGAGAAAAATCATGAATTTCATTTATTAGCGCATGAAAAACACAAATTTCATCAAACACTCGCATAAAAATTAAAAAATTCATTGATCGGGCATGAAAAAACATTAATTTCGTCAAGTTTGCACGTAAAAATCACAAATTTCATCAAACGGTAGCATAAAAATCACAAATTTCATCAAACGGTAGCATAAAAATCAAGAATTTTGGCAATCGGGTGATAAATTTTTTTTTTGTCAATCCGGCCCGTAAAAAGTATGAATTTTGTCGATGAGGTGCGTAAAAATTGTCGAGTCGAATGAATTAAACTGCATTAGATACCAATTAGTCTCTGAAAAAATTGCAAATTTCATTATTTTGCAGCATAAAAATCAGGAATTTAGTTGATCAATGTGCAAAAATCATGAATTTCATCGATCGGCACAAAAAAAACATGAATTTTCTCTATAGGGGGAGAAAAGATTATAAATTTCGTCGAACAGGCGAGTAAAAATCATGAATTTCATTTATTAGCACATGAAATTCGCAAAATTCATCAAACGGTCGTTATGAAAATCAAAAAATTCTATGATCGGGTATGAAAAAGTCATTAATTTCGTGAAGTTTGCACGTAAAAATCACAAATTTCATCAAACGGGTGCATAAAAATCAAGAATTTTGGAAATCGAGTGATAAAAATTTTTTTTGTCAATCCGGCCCGTAAAAAGTATGAATTTTGTCAATGAGGTGTGTAAAAATTGTCAAGTCGAATGAATTAAACTGCATTAGATACCAATTAGACTCTGAAAAAATTGCAAATTTCATTATTTTGCAGCATAAAAATCATGAATTTTGTTGATCAATGTGCAAAAATCATGAATTTCATCGATCGGCACAGAAAAAACATGAATTTTCTCGATAGGGGGAGAAAACATTATAAATTTCGTCAAACAGGCGGGTAAAAATCATTAATTTCATTTATTAGCGCATGAAAAAACATTAATTTCGTCAAGTTTGCATGTAAAAATCACTTTCATCAAATGGGTGCATAAAAATCAAGAATTTTGGCAATCGGGTGATAAAAAATTTTTTTGTCAATCCGGCACGTAAAAAGTATGAATTTTGTCAATGAAGCGCGTAAAAATTGTCGAGTCGAATAAATTAAACTGCATTAGATACCAATTAGTCTCTGAAAAAATTGCAAATTTCATTATTTTGCAGCATAAAAATCAGGAATTTTGTTGATCAATGTGCAAAAATCATGAATTTCATCGATCAGCACAGAAAAAACATGAATTTTCTCTATAGGGGGAGAAAAGATTATAAATTTCGTCGCACAAGCAGGTAAAAATCATGAATTTCATTTATAAGCACATGAAAATCGCAAATTTCATCAAACGGTCGCATGAAAATCAAAAAATTCTTTGATCGGGTATGAAAAAATCATTAATTCCGTAAAGTTTGCACGTAAATATCACAAATTTTTTCAAACGGGTGCATAAAAATTAAGAATTTTGGCAATCGGGTGATAAAATTTTTTTTGTCAATCCGGCCCGTAAAAAGTATGAATTTTGTCGATGAGGTGCGTAAAAATTGTCGAGTCGAATGAATTAAACTGCATTAGATACCAATTAGTCTCTGAAAAAATTGCAAATTTCATTATTTTGCAGCATAAAAATCAGGAATTTCGTTGATCAATGTGCAAAAATCATGAATTTCATCGATCGGCACAGAAAAAACATGAATTTTCTCGATAGGGAGAGAAAATATTATAAATTTCATCAAACAGGCCGGTAAAAATCATGAATTTCATTTATTAGCAAATGAAAAACGCAAATTTCATCAAACGCTTGCATAAAAAAAAAATTCTTTGATCGAGCATGAAAAAACATTAATTTCGTTAAGTTTGCACGTAAAAAACCCAAATTTCATCAAACGGGTGCATAAAAATCAAGAATTTTGTCTATCGGGCGATAAAAAAATGTATTGTCAATCCGGTACATAAAAAGTATTAATTTTGTCGATGAGGTTAAAAATAAAGGTAATATGAGTCAAGGGGTCTAACCTTATGAGTCTCCTTATTTTCTTTCTTGTTCGGATGCAAACAATTCATATTTTTAATCTGCATTTGGTCGAAAAATGAATTATCTTTAATTTTAAAAACGAGAAATTCGTAATTACATGTATAAAATTCGATTATTGGTATTTATGATTTCAAAATTTTTAATAAGAAATTGTTATTTTGTTAGTATACAGTGGGCAAAGTCTCTAGCCATGCCAACCAACCAATCGGTTGCTTATGGATCTGCTTATGCTTATATCACTTATTCATATAGTTTAGCTTTGGCTTGCCTCTTATTAGTTTGTCTTGACTGCTAAATTTTTATATTTCACATTTCATAATTTTTATTGCAATACTTCAGGTAAGAATGCTTTTTAACTTGATTATTTCCTGTATTTATAATAATTTTTTGTTACTAACATTCTTATGTTTTAATGGGTGCAAAATTTAAGATTGGCGAAAAAGCTACTAAAAGGTTCTTTATTTCAATAAATTGTTTTATCTTTTGTGCCATGCTGTCGAAAATTGAAAGAAAATTTATGTAAAGGTTTATTTTGCATCATAGTATCCAAACTAAGTGAAATGTATGCAAATGTATAGTATGATGCAAAAAAAACATTTACATAAATTTTTCTTTGAATTTTCGACAGCATGGAACAAAAGATAAATCAATTTATTGAAATAAATACATTTCAATGCATAATACAGGCTTATTGCAAGTGATATATTTAATGATGATTGTACTGAATTTTGTATTGAAAATGGAACATTTTAGTACATATTAATGGTTTAGCATAAAAAATAATTTATGTAGGTCATTCTAAAATTCTTATATAACAAAATCTGTAAAAATGAAGCTCTGTTTTGTCAGAACTCTGCAATTGTTAATTTGTTTTAAAACTAAATAAGCACTCCTTAGGTATTTTTAACTGTTTTTATTATTGGAAATGGTGCGGAAAAACAGAACAAAACAAACTTTAGTAAAATATTTTATGTAGTAATAGGGTGGGTTTTTTTAGGAAACATTTATTTAACTGCGTTTTTTTTTTTTTTTTTTTTTTTTTTAAGAGGACAGCCAAGGGTCGATGCATGCTTTACACTCACGCTAAAAAAAAAAAAATTAATCGGTTAAAAAAAAGAAAAAAGTCTCCAAACTTTGGGGACTGTTTTTTCTTTTATGGCAACCTGGCTATTAAGCTTGTATTTAGTAGCTTGGCGCAGTCTTGGAAATCGTGCCATCCAAACAGTCGCCAATCTTTTGTTTACATTTTAGTGTGAGTGTAACACATCTGTTCAGTTATTTTTCTTGGGGCCCATTTTGTGAAAAGTAAAGGTTACTTTTGTGAAATTTATTATATTTTAGTGAAAAATAACATTTTGTAACAAAAGTTGAAATTCAGTTACTCAAATTAGAACAAAGTACTTATTAACAAAAACTTTTTACATTTACAATCACTTTGCTGAAATTTTCCTCTCAAGTGAACTTGTTTGTTTACAAATTACACATTTTAAAACATCACAAAATAATAAATATTTAATAAATAGTAAGTTTTTATGGAATAGAATTTTGTGAAAGGAACTATTTTAGTAAAAAGAATTTTGTGGAGAGGCCCATTTTATCAAATTGATTTTTGTGAAGAGGTCCGTTTTATTAAATTGATTTTTCCCCAAATTTTACCTGGATCGACCCTTGACAGAGCAAAATATAAATATGTAAACTTTATTCTTAATAAAACAAACAAATAAACTGATATATTTTTTTTATGTATATCAATATTTATTTACATCAAACTATCAATTATTTATTTTATTTATTTTTTTAATAATAGAAACTATTTCATTAGTTACGCTATTTTATTTTTATATTGAAATAAAAAAAATCCACGTGCTATTATTGCATGCTATTTGTAACTAATATTAAAAAAAAAGTTTTCGCCGGCGGAGGAAAAAAATCGCACCAACGTGGTGCGTATATATATGACATCTGTGCGGTATTATTGATCAATAATACTATATTAATAAAATAGATTAGCAGTTTCACACAGCTTTTTTGCCAATCTTAAATTTTGCACGCATTAAAACATAAGAATGTTAGTAACAAAAAATTATTATAAATACAGGAAATAATCAAGTTAAAAAGCATTCTTACCTGAAGTATTGATATAAAAATTATAAAATGTGAAATTTTAGCTGTCGAGACAAACTAATAAATAAGAGCCAAGCCAAAGACAAACTAATAATAAGTAATAACAGCTAAGCCAAAGCTAAACTACTGTGGCTAAACTATCAGTCAGGGGCTGTTCAGAACAGAAGATCAGGTGGCGCGTGCGCGATGGAGATTAAAATATCGAGTGAGTCTATACTGTGAATGAAATTGAAAGGCCTGCGTTCGTTATCATTGATTTGGACATCCAAATCAATGATAATCAACACAGTCCTTCATTTGACTAATTAGCGTATTTTAATGATATTTTGTTAAATTAAGAAGTGAACTTGGTGGCCGAATGGTTAGAGCACTGCTCTTGATTCTGGAGGTAGCAGGTTCGATCCCCCAATATTTCTGTTTGATTTTTCTGTTTTTTCATGTTTTTTTTTTTCAAAATGTTTAATCGGTTGCTTTGTATTTTTCATGATTAATGGAATATATTTTATAAAAGCAAAATTTGATATTATTAACAATTACTTATTTAATTAAATACGATAAATTCAGCTATTTTACGATTAAAATTTTACATTACAGTGTCTTTTAATATTTAAACATTATTATTTTTTTTTTCTTTTTAGCAAATGTAAAATAAGAAATGAAAATATAGTCAATTTGCACGAATTTCTCCATGTTTTTATAATGAGTACTTCAACAGTGAATTTTTAGTACGAATAGAATGCAAAGCATATTTTACAATGTAAAAAATATTATAAAAATTATATGTAAAATATATACATTATTTAAACTAGAAATATCAGTACCTATTTTTGTAAAGAGGTAAAATACATGTGGTTTACCGTCTAGTTTCGTAATGAATATAAATAAAATATAGTTAGAATGTTTATAAATTTTCTACTGAATGTACAAGTATTTTAGCATTTGTTTCTCGTGTTTTATGATGTTTATTGCAATATAATAAATAATGCAATTTACATCGAAAAATGAATTTCAAGAAAAATAAATTTTTAGAAATTAATAATTATGTTTCAACAAGGTTGTTATCGAAAAATATATTTTAATAAAATGTTTAAAAGCTTTCTTATCAAATTTTAACAAAGATTTTATTTTACTATTATAAATAAAGAAATAAATCTTTTAACATATGTTAAAAGATTTATCGTAAATCAAGGTCGTGATACCAACATGTGTTGATATCACGACCTTGATTTATTAACATTCTATTTATCCCAAAAAAATATAAAGCAACTGATAAATAATTTTTAAATTAATAAAAATAGGGGAAGAAAATCGGAAATAAACGGCGAATTCACTTTGTATCCATACTTTTCAGGTTCATCTGTGTAGGACAACCCAAACGTCAGTAAAGTACATAACAATTTTTGGTACTTTTCGGTTAGCCGGGCGCCAGTGAAAAAAAAATATAAATATATATCTACATATATGTTTGTGTATATATGTATGTATATATATATATATATATGTGTCTGTGTATATATTTATATTTGTTTCACTGGTACCCGGTTAACCAAAAAATACCATTTTTTTTTTAGAGTTTACATTAATTTTATTGAAATCACCAATACCGTGTTTCAGGAATTCGGTGATCCGAACGTCCTCTCCCTTGTTAGTTAAAGGTGCACTGGTTATAGAAAATTAAACTTTATAATATTATATGCATTGTTTTGTACAATATATATATTTATGTAACTGCTATCAACTAAACTAATATATCAGTTTTAGTAGGTGCTGTAGTTTTAGAGACATAAGTTGACAGCAGTTATGTAACTATATGATGTATATATATATATATATATATATATATATATATATATATATACACACATCATACTTTCGTATTCTATTATTTTTATGTTGGATCAAAGGCTTAAAAAATCATTTTAGAATGTTAAAAATTTAAAAAATTTTCAGATATCCGATCATGTTGCTACAGCTGTATCAATCAACCTACCAAACCAAGTAAGACACAAAAAAAGCCCAATCACGTGATCAAATCGCCCACAGAATTTTTGTGAGTCACCCGCACGCAGCCCGCGCTAAAAATTTGCAGGTTATGAACGCGGATCGGGCTATCTGATCACGTGATGTTTTTCATGAATGTTTCGGGGGTTTATTATGATGAAATAAAAATAGATATTCCTATTATAAGATCCATTTTTTTTGGAGGATAAAGATGTGTAGTCGCTAGTTTCACCTAATCCGAGCCACAGAAGCCTAAAATAATTGAAATAATTAAATTATTTCAATATATTAAATTATTTAAATTTCCGATAAGACCTACTCCATAACACTTCTCTCCATCGCGCGCGCGCGCCGCGCGATCTTCTTTCCTGAACACAACCTCAGATAATCAACCGATTGGTTGGTTGGCATGGCTAGAGACTTTGCCCACTGTATACTAGCAAAAAAACAATTTCTTATTAAAAATTTTGAAATCATAAATACCAATAATAAATACAATCTAATTTTATACATGTAATTATGAATTTCTCGTTTTTAAAATTAAAGATAATTCATTTTTCTACCAAATGCAGATTAAAAATATGAATTATTTGCATCCGAACAAGAAAGAAAAAAAATTTAACCATAATTTAATTTAATACATATTTTGGAATGTATAATAAACTGTTTTCATATTAAAAAAAAAAAAATCTAAATAGTTCTTCAGCCACATATGATTGCGAAATCGCCTTTAACTATAACCGTGATACCCATGAACATCCTGACCGCGCAGGAATAAAAAAAGGTGAAAAGGCCGAAAATCTTTAATGTTAGTCTACCAGAAAAAGCATAAGAAAAGAGTCCGATTTTGAAGCTGGATTATATAAAAAACAAGAGTTTTCCTACGTTAGCTCAAAATCTTACTCTCTTCATCTAAAAGCGATTAATATAATATATTAATTTTAAAAAAATCGTTCGATCCATTTTCGAGATAACACCTCTGTGCCCATTACACCATTACATTTTCCATTTTCGCTTAAAAATTGGTTTCCAGATCTCAAAATCTACTGCATGTAGAAATCTATAAATTTCAGGATAGAGTTAGGCCATAGATATAAGACTAATGTGAAAAAATCGAAACGGTATGCCTCATATTTACTGAGATATTAAATGTCGGCGTTTCGATTTTCCTTTGATGTCCTGCTAGCTGTATATATGAGAGTGACGGAATCTTCGGTTTTGGGCTTACGGTTTTCGGTTTTTTGCTGCGTCACTCAAGAGACTACCGTCTCTTATGATGAGTATACATTTTTAATCAAATGCAATTAATCAAAACAAATTTTCCATAGGTTTTTCAAATTAATTAAAATTATATTAAAATTAAGTGCCCGTACAAATAATACAATGCTATTTTCTTTTCTTTCTTTCTTTTATTTTTTCAGTAAAATAAAATCACAGAAATAAAAATGTTTTTCAACTCTCATTTTCTAAACATGCAACAAAAAATAAATAAAATAAAAGCACATAGCCCAAAAAAGAAAATTTTTGCATCTGAATAAAAAGAAAAACCTAAAACTCCATGAGTATGTAGCTATATCCCTTTTAAACATTCAAATTAAATAAAACTGTCACCTCCACCTGCCAATTACGCTAGCCAAAGATGTATTCCACACTAATTCTACCAAAATGCAACAAGATCATTAAAAATTATCTTCCCAATCTATCCTTGCATACCTTTTACTAAAGATTGTCTTTTCCTTTCCACCCCTACAGATTCAAATGACTACACTTACTCTGTGAACTGTATGCATCTCCACAACAAATTGCAATTTTTTAAAAGTTATTTCACTTAAGTGTTAAAATGATATTTTTATTCATTACTGAATGAAAGCAGTTATATGTTTAAAATCAACAATAATGATTATTTGTAATAAAATAACTATCGGGCTGGTTCTCTGAAACTGTAACACTTGCAGACTTCAGAGAGATATAAAGTAAGCATTACCGTAAAATACCGTTAATCCGCCCTTCCCGATCAAGCGCCCCCCTCCCACTTTGTAAACAAATTGAAAAAAAATCCCGAGAAAGCTCCCTCCCCAAAAGAAATTTTGCCGCACACTTCAAGATCAACACCAAATATTGTATCTCAAGAGTGTTTTTTTTTTTTTTTTTCTGACAGATCAGAAAGGCATGACGATTCTTTGATATATCGCAAACGTGTACAAACACAAAAGTACAAACACAATTTCAACTATTGTCAATCTGAAAAAGCTATATAACCAAACATTAGTTTTGCTGTAAATTTATCTCCATGGCGATATGAAGGTAATAAAAATATCAACAGTGAAAGTTTCTTATGAAATAAGTTAAAAAATGTGTATTTGATTTTGTGTGTGAAATATTTTGATTAAAAAAGAATCTATTTATTTTATCAAAGAATTTATAGTTGTATTTAATGTTATTATGAAAACCAATCACAAAAAAATTATCGTTTGATAGTAGATTCAGTAGATGGTGCCACAGTCGAATTTGTAGGGTACTTTGTGCTACCTTTGTGGTAGCAATGTTTTTCGTTTTAAAAATCTGGCAACACTGCCAATTCATTCTGTATATTCTCAATTTTTGTTATTTGTATTATTTATTTAGCATTTATAGATACGAAATCATGATTAAAAAAATTAAAATGGTTATTTAATCTCCCCAATGTACAGCAGATGGCGACACCACATAAAATGTTACTAGTTCTGGAAAGTATTTCAGGACATTTTCAACTGCAATTTCTCAGTGTTTTTTAATTATTTTAATTTATTAAGCTCCTTTTATTTTTCTGTTACCATATTAATGACAGATATTAGTGTTATTATTTATCTAAATGCAATGCATTCCAGTTTCAAAGCTTCTGAAATCCAGAATTTTCTATAAACTGAAATCGCCATTAATCGTGAAGTTATACTGTCTTTTTATTTTACATATAATTTTTTTTTCAAAATGTTTTTCTTTTGTCAGTTTATTAAAATAATGCATACTTTGCCACGATTGGCCATTTGCATCTCCCCCCCCCCACCCTAAATATCATATTCTACAATTTTAATACCGTGTAAGCCCCCCCCCCCCCCCCCGATTATTTTACGATTTTTCGTCGTGTTTAGGGGGGCGGATTAACGGTATTTTACGTTAAGCAGATGTTTTCGCCAATGTCACAATAAGCATTATCACTAGCAGACTTTAAATGGTTTCTCATGAGCCTAGCTTCTAAGGTTTAGTTGTTCATTTGACAGCCGATTATGACTTGGAAGGATATATTTTGACTCTGGCTTTCGTTGGTTGTTCAGGATTTTGTTTTTCGCTTTTCAGAAGCATTCAAAATAGGATTTTTTTTTTATTTGAAAGTACATTTTCTAAGCTTTTTTTTTACTAAGATAGAAAACAAATTTTGGAAATTTTAATGTTATTGTAATTTGAATATGTATTTCTAAAATACTGTTTTTTCAACTTTCTTTTCTTTTCTTTCTTTTTTAATAATTTGCAGGTAATACATTCCAAATTTAACAGGTGCTTTCCGTTAATTCTGTTATAAAATAATTAACTATAAAGCAATAACATTGTTAATTTATCCCAATACATTAAATAATGCCCATTTCTAACAGGGACAGTAAAGAAAATTACCAGCTATTTTTATGCAAGTCTAAGTTCTAGCCACAATGTTCTTTGATTTTTACCAATACAGTGGTGGCCAAAAGTGTGGACATTTTTTGAAAGTTTCATGTTTTTCAACTTTGTGTGCTTGTAGAATAATGCAAATTTCGTCTCCTTTTTACAGTGTTGCCAATTTAGTTGGATTTTTTTATTCAGATATCTACCACTATTTCCGAATAGTAATATTTGCCTTATTGAGTGACAGATCAATTAATGCTAATTGGAAATAGTGCTAGATATTTGAATAAAATAATCTCTCTATATTAGCAACACTAGAACATGTCTTTGATTCCACATCCTAAATTTTCTTTGTCTCTTGCATAGTGTATGTTTTAACTAAAGTAGAGAAAGATAGATGAATTTTTGGTCACTTTTTAAAATTCATTCTTCCTTGTTTGCATGGTGTATGTTGTTAATTTTTGTTTTTTCCTCTCGTACACTGTAGTAAATAAAGCCACCCCAGTACTGTGTGCTTTTAAATGCATTTGAAGAGAAAGGAAAACGTTCTTTCATTTTCAATTTTATTTCTTCGTTTCTTTCTTCTGATTCTTACCTTATCTTATTTTATTCATTCTCTTATTAGTTTCATGGAGTCAAGTCATCTGTGTTGTCGAGTTTTAGGAAATTTTCTGTTAATATGGGGGAATAGTCATAGAATAAAATATGTTACTCATTATCACAAGTTGTAAATTTGATTTTAATAACTGGGTTGTTCTACAAAGATTTAATATTTTTGGTCTGTGTTATAGAAAATTGGGCTAGCAGGAAACTTATTTTTGATTGTAATGTATTAATCGACAATATAGTCATATTTGAATCTGTATTTTTCCCCATTAATATTTCAGTCGATCCCATGAATGTAAACACTGAGTTAAACTTGATTACAATTAAATTTTACTCTAAATATGTGTAAAAGATACAATTTTTTACCATAAACGTATACATGAAAGCTCTAAAGTTCATTTGGATGATTAAATGTGTAAATAAGCTCAGTTTCTGCAACATTATGCAAATTACATTTAATACGTGACTCTTGTCCACTCCCTTGAAACATGCCTTAATCGGGTTCAACTGTATTTAGTATACTAAGGGATGTTTGTTGAATATAAAAAAATTCTCATACAGGGCTATGTAAAGAATGTCGTCTATACATCACTAACACACTACACACTAACATTGCCATCTACGGATGGTAATTTTTGGAAGTGTATTTTTAGTTGTGTTATGCATTTTTTATCTGAATTAAATTTTAGCTTATCATGTGATGCATGTTAAAAACTGTAAATAATCTTCAGGACTGTACAAAAGAATTTGAGTGCATTTCTGTCTATTGGTGGAAATTGCTGAAGTGAATTTTCAAGTGTGTTATGTGTTTTCTAACTGAACTAAACTTTAGTATACTATATGGTGTACATACAAATTTATAGATCATATACAAGGCTGCACAAATGAATTCGACTATTTTTGCAATTATGGATAATTACTGAAATTGGGTTTTAAATATGTTATGCATTTTCTAAAGTATCTATATATATATATATATATATATATATATATATATATTTCTCTTACGTGGTGCAGAAATGTGGCCTGAATTTCTAGCTTATCGTTTGGCAACAACTGTAGTTTCCAGAGCTCAGACCAATGAACAGACTAGATTGCGTAGATCAGCTCTGCCTCCAATATGGCTGCCAGTGTGAGAGCAGTGAAACTAAAACTAGCAATTATTAAAAATGAAATAGCATGTACGTAATCCAAAGTGATTGAGATGATTCCTCATTTTAATTATGAGTAATATCGTTAATTTCAAATGAATTCTTAACTCTTATTTAGAATTTATTTACGAATTTCACTCGCACAAAAATCAGAGATAATAAAAATATCAACTGTCTAGATTGCACCTGCTGCCATCTGTTGCTGTCTTGATGAAGTAAAAAATAATTTCTTTTCCAAAAATCTGTAAACAATTAAACCAGTAAAATGTCATACGAAATTTAAACAATGATTCATGATATATATAAACTATTTTCCAATCATATAGTGTTTTTTTAAATGAATTTAAGCCATGTTGTACAATGTTATAGGTGCAATGAGTTACACAACTAATTGTGTTTCCAAGATCCTTTGTTCATAGTATTTAAAAGATTTATGCCCATTGGTAGCACCAACATAAATTCATTTTTAATTGTGTTTTCAACGAAGTTTTCAATTACTTTTTTTACATTAAAAATAATTGTCAATTTCATATGTTAAAATGATTTATGGTAGTACTCATTCCAGCTATAATTGCTGGAAAAACAAAAAGGGGTGAGTGAGCGAAGTGAACTAGAACCGTGTAGCGGTCTCAATGTGAATTGCTTCGCAATTCACAGGGGTTGGTGAGCGTTAGTGAGTAGGGGACTGATCCCCCTAGTTTACTTATATATCTTCTTTTTCTTTATTTAACGGTGAAGTTTTGTTGCAATATTCTAGATGTGCTGGTGCAAAAATACCAAGCATTCTACACTTTCAGCAGATGAAGATTTTTTTTTTTTTATAGGTGTGTGTACAGATATATCTTGAGATTCTGCAGCATTCAACAACAAAGCCCAGCAGCATTTCATGAAAGCATGCATTTTGTTTATATAGTCATTTTAAAAAGAAATTTTAATGCTAAAGTTTTTATGTAATATATCAAGCTGAAAATATTTTGGAGAATTAATAAAAAAATTAAGGTTTAAAGTAACACTATTGTAAATTTTGTCCACATGAAAGATGGGAATGAACTGCAATACATACTTTTTATTTTTTTGTAAACTACAAATAATTTCTAAAATCAATAGAAGATAAGGTAAAATTACAAAAATAGAAGTATTTTATATTCAATAAACTTTAAACTCTTAATATAAATTTTTTTCAAGCAAGCAATAATCAATTGATAGATAGAATTGATATCAAAAACAGTGATAATGGGTTGAGAATCAATTTAAATTTTTTATTGATTAGTTGTACTTTTTGTGTATCATTCTTTTATTTCATAACTTTTTTAATCATGCTGCTGGATTAAACATTGAAAAGTTTTGAATTATATATAAGTTTCTTTAAAACAACATGCATGATTTATTTACTTTGGAATTAAAATGAATTTTAAAAATATACTTGCATGCTCAAAATGTATGTTTTCAAGCAGTGTAGAACTTGTGTATCTAACTGTGTGTGTGTGTGCATATATATACACAATTGCATTTAAAACATTTTTCTTATCTTCTACGTGTTACCTCTAAGCTCGCTTCTATGTGTGCACAAGTGTTTTTGCCTTTACATATTATACTACTGCTTGGTATTTGGTACTCGGCACTTTGTATTTGGCAGAGTACTCGGTAACACAGTCAAAACAGTACTTAGTGCACCACTAGTTGATAAGTGTTTCACAACCTATCATAATCATAATTTTTCTTTCTTGTTTATTCTTTTATTAATTAAAACCTTATAAACATATAGAAATAGTGTTAAAAATGCCTGTTTGTGAGAAATGCTGAATGTTGAATAGGGTTCCTTTGCAGTACATAATCAGTTTTTTTTTCCCTTTTACAATTTCTTCTAATTACTAGTAGTATTATATTGCCGGTGTTGATAAATATTTTAATTTAAAACTATTTGAGAAAAGTATATCGTAAATTTTCTGGCATGGTCAATAAACAATAGTAAATAGAGAAATTTATGTTTGAATTTTTCTTTTCTTTCTTTTGAGTCAGGATTTTTACTGAATTTTTTTCAAATTCTTTTTTTTATTATTATTATTTTTTGTTGTTAATGAAATACACTGTGCATTATATATGAGAAATAATTTATTTCATTTTTTTCTATTAAAAACAGGGGTGTGCATTATACATGAATAAATACAGTGATTATATTGAGTTCTATTAATGCGTCACTTGTGATATAAATTTTAACTATTTATGTCACAACTCTAGAAAAAAAATTAATTAAATATGAGAAGCAACATTTTTAGCACACAAAAAATAAATTGAAAGGGTCATTCCATGTCAAATCAACCAGTGACTCAACCGGACCATTTTAGATTTTGATGAAACTTACAGGAATCATTCTCCCTGATGATATAAATGAGAATATATTTTTATTATTTTTATATCTCAGTAAATTTTCATACAATTAATTATTTTAATTTTGAAAAATCATCACTTTTTGGCTTGTATAAATGTTTTAAATTTTGAATTTCTCAAGTTCTATCAGGCGTAGAGAGTTGTTTGACCCCTCATTTAAAAGAGAATTTCATAAGGTTTAATTTGATATGCAAGTTGACTAGGCTTGGTTAAAAAGAAGTTAATTTAATTTTAAAATTTAATTTTTTTTTTAATTTTGAAAAAAATATGTTTTTTGTAATATTATAATCTTTAAATTCTGAAAGTTATAGAGTGTGATCTCAATGGGATCAGCAGTTATGTTAAAAACTAGTCGTTGGGGGCCACCGTAATACTTACCCATCATGGATATGCATAATGTAAAATATTAAAATAAAAATGTGTAAACTACTTATAAAATGCATTGCAATTCAAATAAAATTGTGGCTTGATGACGTCATAAACTTTAAAGGCTTGATTACTGAATTGCTTAAAAGAAACATCCTTATAACTCCAAAAACAATAATCCTATTAACTAGCGGTTTACTGCATCTGATTAAGCGTCTCATTTCTAATTAAAATATATCTTTGAAGTGAAATTTGGATGAAATACAGGGTCATGAAAAATCGAAGAGTGTGGAAAATAGGATTCCAAATATCTGGGCAACTAATTATCCGATCGACTTCATGCTGTATGCAAAATTTGTTTTTTTATTGTCTTTTATATTCATTTCTTAAAATAAACAATTTCGAAAATTTTTATATACCTTTTATCAGAACGAATATTTCGAGAGTCCGAAAAAAATAGTTCCGGTTAATCGAGGTTATTGAAGTTAAATAGGCTTCTTCCCATTATTACATACTAAGTACATACCAAATTGCAAGTCTCTATCTCAATTTTTTCGGGAGATAGAGCGTTTACAGACACACAGACAGACGGCAAATTTTTTTTTTTTCTAAAAATATGTTTTTCGGAATCTCCAGTGTCTGAAACGTGTAAATCCATCAAAAAAAATTTTTCGATTTTCAAAACGATTACAAGACTTACCCTATACTACGTATGATGGGTAAGTAAAACTAATGTTAAACACCAGTTGAGGCTAAAGTATTTAAAGTTGGCACCTCGCCAACTTTATGATTGTGCTAAAAATAGTATTGTTTTATTCATTTTAAACATTATTTTTTTATAACTGTTGATCCCATTGAGATCCCACTCTATAACTTTCAGAATTTAAAGATTATGATATTACAAAAAAAAACATATATTTTTTTCAATTTTTAAAAAAAACACTATTTTAAAAAAATTTTAATTTAAAATTTTTAATTTAAATTAAATTAACTTTTTTAAAACCAACCATAGTCAACTTGCATGTCAAATTAAACCTTATGAAATTCTCTTTAAAATGAGGGGTAAAACTCTCTACGTTTGATACAACTTGAGAAATTCAAAATTAAAAACATTTATACAAGCCAAAAAAAATGATGATTTTTTGAAATTTAAAAAAATTAATTGTATGACAATTTACTGAGATAAAAAAAAAATTATAAAAGTATATTCTCATTTGTATCATCAGGGAGAATGATTCCTGAAGGTTTCATTAAAATCTAAAATGGTCAGGTTGTATATTGAAAATTTTTGGTTGATTTGATGTGGAATGACCAGAAAACAAAAAAATTTACCAAAATCATTTATTAAAAATAAATACTCTCTATTAGTATTAGGAGTTTTCGGATATAAAAATATTTTTATAAATAGAATTTTTATTTAATTATGTAGGATTATTACCAAATATTTTGATTCACATAAAAATGCAATGTTATAATTTTATGAATTGCCCCGTAAAGCTACAGAAAACACAATTCAAATTTTGTTTTAAGAAGCAACATAGTAGCATCATCTCCTGACAATAATATTTGAATTAGTCTAATATAAAAATGTAGCAAAATATAGAATGGTATTTGAAAACTAAATTTTCAAAGTGACACATTTATATTGCTTTTATGTAAATGATTACAAATTGCACACCACCCCCTCTCTCTCTCTCTGTTTGTTTTTTTTCTTTTTTTTTAAATTATATTTATAAAAGTTTACAAGCAAATGGATGAACTTTATATCTTAAACTCTTCTTGTTAATATTGTTACTTATTTTGTCTTTTTGTTGTTGTCTTATGTGTCCTGACTGATTGAGTCTCTGACCAGGTCCCAAAGTATCTGGGCAAGGGGCTGCAGCTTCCATTTAATGAGGTACCATAGAAATGGAGCTTACACAAGGTTAACATTAAAAAATTGTGTGTATACTTTATTAATTTTGTCTTTTCTTAATATCAGTAAAGGGGACACATATGCTCATTTCAGCATGATGTTAAATCTTAAATTGTAACAACTTTATATATATTTTTTAATTTTTATTGATAAATGACTGTCAATGGAAATAACTGTGTTAGTATATTTTTTTAAGTATAATTAATGTATATATTTTTTCTCATAATTTGTATGTTTCAGAGGAGGAAAAATATGTCTGACGGACCACTTTAAACCACTTTGGGCTCGAAACGTTCCAAAATTTGGAATAGCTCATGCTATGGCTTTAGGTGTAAGTATAACTTTCTTTCCTGGGAAATCATGGTCTGTTTTTAGTCAAAATTTGTCACAATTCCATTATGTAGGTTTGTTACTGAACATTCTCCAACACTCTCACATCTTCCACTAAACTTTGTTTCTTGACACTATCTTTTAAATTGTCTTTGAATAATTTTATTATTTAGGTGCGTTCATAATTATATAAATACGTAGCACCTATAGTCGTCGTCTGATCCGTCTGCATATAACAGTGCAAAAACTACCCAACCGAATGGTTGGAAATTTCCTATATATAACACTGGTTTACAAATTTAAACATTTTTTATATACTTTTGATGAAACACCTATTTTCTTATTATACTACCTCTTACAAATGAAAGGCGGTATTTGAAATAAATCTATCACGTCACATTTAAAAATTTTTTACATTTTTCAATATTTGCATTTTTAATCCTATAATATATCTATCACGTCACATATTAAAATTTTTTACATTTTTCAATATTTGCATTTTTAATCCTATAATATATCTATCACGTCACATTTTAAAATTTTTTACATTTTTCAATATTTGCATTTTTAATCCTATAATATATCTATCACGTCACATTCAACCTACCCGCATTGTCAACTTGGATTCTATATTCTGTTTTTTTGTGTTTTTGTGAACTAAAGTGGTTTTGTTTTTGATAAAATGTCTAATAGAGTGTGTAAATTAAATTCTGATCATTTTTGTTACGTTTGTGGACAATTTATATTCGCAAAAAAAGGAAGGCCGATATCAGAATGTCTTAATACAGCATATTTGCATTATTTTGGATTCTCGGTGAGTAATCAAGATAAAAAGTGGGTCCCACATGTTTTTTGTAAAAGCTGTAGGCTTACTCTTATATGCTGGTCTTCGGGAGAAAAAAAGTATGTTCAATTTGGATCACCAAAGCTGTGGAGAAAACCTTCAAATCACGGAAATGGCTGTTATATTTGTTTGACAAAAACTGCAGGCTTTAATTAAAAAAATAAATATAAAATTCAACATCCTGACATTCCATCAGTCTCAAAACCGATATCACATTCGAAAACTCTGCCACATCCCGTATGTCATGTCAAAAGCGAGTTGTCAATATAGTGACGATCTGTTTATGGAGTATGAAAATGAAGACGAGTTTGTAATCGAAGATGATAAAACACCTCATTTAATAAACCTAAATGAGTTGAACGACTTTTTGTGAGACTTGCAACTATATCTAGATCTAAGGCAGAGATTCTTGCCTCTCGTCTACAACAGTGGAACTTAATGACACCAAATACCAAAGTAACTTATTACCGAAATCGAAGTCAAATTTTCAGAAGTTATTTCACCAAAAAGGATGACTTTTGTTTTCGGCATTCACGGACTTTTTAATGCGATGAATCAAAATTATGATCCAAATGAATGGCTTTTATTTATCGATAAAAAAGTTTTCCAAGTATTTCAGATGCAAAATTAAAAGAGAAAATTTTTATCGGTCCAGAGATACGTAAACTGATGCAACATAAGGACTTTGAAAAACTTTTATCTACTAATGAAAAAAATACTTGGGATTCCTTTAAAACGGTCATCCATGGATTCTTAGGAAATCATAAAGATGAAAATTATGAAAAAAATATTGCTGTTTTATTAAAAAAAACTATCATGCAATGGGTGTGAACATGTTTCTGAAGATACATTTTCTCCATTCACACCTGGAGTTTTTCTTGAAAACTTGGGCGCTGTGAGTGAGGAGCAGGGCGAGCGTTTTTATAAAGACCTTAAACTTTTTGAAGACAGACACGAAGGTTTTTGGGACAAAAGCAAGTTAGTGGACTACTGCTGTTCTATTTTAAGAGAAACAGATCAAGAAAATTAGAAAAAAAAAGAGTAAAATCAATCATTTCTAATTTTTTTTTTTTTATATTTCATGTTATTATTATTTTTAATTATTTAATAAATATTTTTAAAACTAGACATGACATATTTTTTACAATAATTTTCCCGTAATCAATGCACTAGAATCTATGAAAAAATACACATTTCGGCAAAAGTATATAAACCGTGTAAACCAGTGTAATCGTTGCAGAATTTTGTCGAGTCATTTCAAATTTTATGAAAATCGAATCAAAGCTTAAAAAGATATTTATAAAAGATTTTTTCATTCTATTAAATCCTATCATACGTAATTAATTCAATGCTATCCCATGAAGCTAATGATTCTAGGTTGCCATGGCGATTATGCAAATTATTTCCGTATTACTGAATTTAAAAACCGAATTTGATATATATATTTGTTCATATTCAGACAGTTTATTGGTTGGAAAATACAGATATTACACCCGTAAGAAGCCTAAATAATTTCCTTTATTGAAAATTTACGGGAAGGCTTAAATTATTTGATATAACATTCAAATTGTTTCGTTCAAAATGTAAACGTGCATCATCGTTGCCATTGTGAAATGTTTTATTTTACATTTTCTAAATAAATTGAAATATTTGCCTCAGACAATAAATAGCTAATGTGTGAAAAAACAATTTACGATCATTTATTTATATATTTATAAATCCTTTTCAAATTGCAATTAAAGGTAAAACGTTACTTGCCGAATTATATATACTTCCATTTACATGGAAGTAAAAATGCAAAATGTCAAATATTTATATCAAAGAAGTTAAGGTTATTTTTTATCGTTTGAATATTTTTTTTTTACTTTAAACATATTTTGAATTTGTTGAATGATTTATATATTTATACATGTTAAATCAGATATTTCTTAACAAATAATTTTAAATTGTCTAAAATTAGAAATTAAATAAATTTTGTAAGAATGGTTTCCAAAATAACCTTATTCAGTGTTCGAGATATTTGCAGATGATTTTTTTGGCTACAATTAAAATGTTTTTCTTTCCTTCACGTAACTTAAAAAACTAATATTTTGCATAAGAATGCAACAACTATCACACCAAGATCTGAATATTTATAAAACTAGTTATAGTACGAATACACCTCATTTGTCACATTTAACGTACAATTTTCAACTTGTTTCCTTCTGAACAGATTAGCTAGTATTGTACAGATCTTAGATTGGGTTGGAACTTTGTTCCTTTTTTTTCCTTGCCAGGAGATCCACCATCTTATTGCTTGCTCTTCATGCCTGTATATATTCATTGAGAGACTTTATTTCTGCTACTAAGAAAACTAGGAATTATTATTTTTTTTTAATTTATGATCCATTATGAGGATTGGAAATTATGGCCTCAATGTCAGACCTAGAATTAACCAGTATTATTCATTTTAAAAAACCATGTATTAGAGTCTTAAAAAGGCGCAGTAACCTTTAAACTTTTTTTTTTAAGTCATATAGATATTTTTTTTTCTGACATATTATTAAACAATTTTATGTGGGAAAATGATTTAATTAAAAAAAAAAAAAAAAAAAAAGTAGTCTTTGTGGTAAAATTTTAAAAGAACACTTCTCTACAATTTTGAACGTTTTGCAAAACTTTTTTCATACTTTTTGTACCAGTGCACTCTGTAACTGTAAGGACCAGATTTCTAAAATGTTAATTAATTTAAGTGAAAATAAATGTTATGACATACATAAAAATATGGTAATAAATGCTGTTTTCTTAACATTTTTATTTAAAAAAAAATAGTTATTTTACAGAAAATCTTATCCTTAATGTTATGAAATAAATGCCTTTTAACTGCCTTTTAAATGCCTTTAAGTAATGCCTAAAAACATAAGTTTAAGATAGTTAACTTTAGGGATAACCATAAGGATAAGTAAAAAAAAAAAAGAGAGAGAGAGACAACTGAAAAATATATTTTAAGTTTTATCACATAGAGCATGCTGATATATTAAAAAAAGCACACTGAGAAAGATAAATTTAAAGATAGCAACTCTGAATTATTTAAAAGGAAATGAATACAATAAAGACTTTTTCTGATATTTTCAACTACGATATCTTTATAACAGTTCATCAGAATATACTACAGATACATAAATTCACTTTAAACAAAAGAAATTAGAAAGTTGATATTTTTATTATTTTGCACAAAATGAAGGGCATCAAGTTCCTAATTAATTTATTGATGCATTTAAATGTATTTTATATAATTTTTTTATCTTCATGTTTCTTGCTAATTTGTTTCATATACCACTTCTGAACTAAACAAATATAGTAAAACCTACTAAAACAAAATGCAAAGAAAAGTTGGTAAAAAAATCCATTTTAGTTAGGTTTCTGTGTTTTCAATCTTAATTTCTGTCTTCTCTTATGCCATACCTTTTTCCACTGAAAATAATCTTTTTGCTTTTGTTATAATATGTTACATGACTTTACTTTGGTGTTCCTTCATTAAACCTGTTATTACTTAATGATATCTCTAAAATAAATTATGCTGTACAGAGTGTCTACTCTTATCTTTGTTCAATAGCTAATCCCTAAACCATTAATCATTAATTTTAAAAGGTATAGTTTTAATTGTAAAAAGGTTTCAAATGTTGTTCTTTATTTCAAAATATTTTTGTAAAAATTACAAAATTTAAATTTTATATAGATACTGGGTTCTATAAGTTATTTTTAGAAAATAAACTCCATGCTGTAACTAGTAAAACAATAAAATTTTGTATAAAGCATGGATTGCCGCCTTTTTATTTTAATGAGTGCATTTGAATTTTTAAACAATCTTTGCACGTGTACCCCTTCCCAAACTCATAACCTCACATTTATGTAGTGTTTACTCATTTGTGTATTGCATAAGCATATGCCATTCAATATATATGGATATTAGATGTATATAAATACGGGTTTGCAAAAACTTTTAAATGCAAAATGTGATAAATCTGTTTTACTATTACCAAAAATATAAAGAATGAAAGAATGATGCCAAATGCTGTGTTTTTCTACTATGAATTAGTCTTTCAATAGTTTGTTCACATCAAATTTCACTATAAAAGTAATTTTACAAATTTAAAAGTTTATTTTTTCTCTATCAAAACTGTTTCCTTGAGTGCTAGTTTGTAATGCTTCATGGACAAATGTAATTATTGCTCACTGCACTCCTTAATTATAAGTAGTTTTTTTTTTTTTTTTTTTTTTTTTTTTTTTTTTTTTTTATGACACAGCAAAAAGCACATATTTAAAAGATGATATTTACAAAATATTAACTTTTGTCATTATTTGAGATTAGATTTGTATTATCCCTCCTTTTAATATATCCAAATTAACCTACATGGATGCCTCCAAGACATCATACTTATTGCTGAAGAAACTTCTCTTTCATCTTTCTTCACTTCACTTTATTAAAAAACACTCTTCATTTCAATTCCAAGATGTATGAGCAGAATAAAGGTTGAAAGGCTGGTTGTATGGCAAAGTTATTATGCATCTGTATATAGACAGTGCATTATTTCTAGAGGGAGGTTAGGCTAAGCATGCTCCTAAATATTTTGTGAATTTAACAAGAGGAAAAATCCTGTAAATATTTATGCATTGTTTGTTGACAAAGAGAATTATTTATAAATTTACTATGAGCATTGTTTGTTTTTTAAAGGATGGTATACTTTTGAGCATTGAACATACTGCTGAAATTGCTTGTATAATGTGTGATTGTTTGAATACAGGGAAATACAAATAAGTCTACAATCTGTATCTACAAACTACAAGGCAAAAATCATTTAAAGAGAGATCACTAAAATGGTGATTTTCTTGAGTCACAGAGTACCTCTAAACATTTTTTTAGAAAAAATGCACTGCATATGAATGCATAAATTTATGAAGCCTTTGCAGGCTCAAGAAAAAAGGATATTGTACTCAATTGCATCCATTTCCATACATGGTTAATGGTCACTTCTGTAGTGTTTTTTTTTATTTTAGTAATATTAAAAAAATAATTATGTTGTATGAATGAGTGTATTTATAATCTCATTTACAATGATACAAATATTTCTTATTTCAGTTGGGACCTTGGCTTGCGGTAGAAATTCCCGACTTAATTCAAAAAGGAATTGTTGTGCACAAAGAAGGTGCTTCAGAATCCTGATGCATAGCCTTTTATTAATATCTATTATATGTTTCCAGACCAATTTCAAAATAAAATGTTTTCTATTTTTAAAAAAAATTGTGTTTCAAGCATTTTCTTTTTTATGTTATTCCTGAAAACATGTTCATATAAAAATCCTCTTTTAAGTTCATTCAAAAAGCATATATTGTAATAATTGCTTTATCTTTTTCATTACAGATTGTTTAGTAAAATATTTAGTTACAAACAAATCTTTATTTATTTATTTATTTTCATGTAATGAAAATATTAAAGAATTATAACAGATTTGAAGTAAAACAAATATCAATTTATAATAGTTGACAATAAAATGATAATCACTGAATGTTTAATCACAGTTAAGACAATAAATTTGATTGTCTTGATTTAAAAGAACTAGACACACATTATTACTGTTATTTTGACTTAGTAGGAATAAATCATTTTATTATTATTATTTTTTTCTTTAAGTTGTACAAATTTATGCTTCTAAACAAGGTTTCAGTAAGAGTTCCAAACTTATTTTACAAGGATGAAAAGCTTGAATTTTCACATATTCTACGTATTTATATAATTATGAACACACCTAAAAATTAGGTTAATCCCAGGAAAACTTACACTTTTTTCTTTTTTTTTTTTTTGTTTTCTCCCAAAACGGATTTTTTCAGGTAAAAAATAGAAAATTAACAGAATAACATCTGTTAATTTCAGGACATATTTTTACAGTGTAATTTGGTCACCAGATAAAAAAAAAAACTTACTCGCTAGATAGAAAAACTTTGTTGCCAATGGGCGACCTGGCGACCATATTTGTCAAACCCTGTATATATATATATATGTTATATAAAAATTTATTTCCTTCGTATCCTTCCATTTTATTCGCATTAATATTTTAAAATTAATCTAACTTCTGTCATAGTCAGTATTTCCTTAATTCTTAATAATATCTATTCCTATTTAAAGTCCTTTTAAAAGTAAATATCCGTATATTAATAATTATTTTATTCCAAATCTTAATCTAAAATTTAAGATCATTCATAGCTTTTATCAGTTCCCCAATCTATAAAATTCCGAGGCGCGTTCTCATTTCGAATGTTTTTTAAAAGTCATTTTCTTTTTATTATTATTATTATTATTGCTCTGATTTTTTCGCGCGCTTGGGATTTTAACTTCAAAATTTATCCGCACCCAAGTACGGGATTCTTTACTGTTTTAGCCTCGCCCTCTAGCCTCATTCGCTGGGCTGGAGCTAGCTTCTCACTCATTGGGTTGTGCGCTCGTGACGTAATTACTGTATGTCTCCGCTGAAGGAACAAAACTCGCCCGCACCGGTCGGAGCACTAGAATTTTTGACGTTTGGAAGTCTAAACAAATATGTGTCGGGTGTTTTTAATTCCGTAGAATATTCAACTGGCCCAGTAACATCTTAATTCAATGAAGTGAAGCAACGTTAGCCCGAGGGCTATAAGTTTTAGACCTTTGGGAATTGTTTCTGTGTTGTTCGTCTTCTAATAAAATTATTTGTCTGGAGATTGGCTGGATTTATTGGAAAACTTTGGTGGACTCATTTCATTGCCTTCTACTTCGCCATACTCGCTAATATCGACTGCAACTTGCTATATCGTTGAAGGACTGCCATCTTTTCATCGAATATTATTCATCGTAATATCTCAACCTCGTCAAAATGCTACATATATATATATATACATACATACATACATACATACATACATACAGTAAATTCCAAAGGAAGGTAATTTTAATCCATATTAAACGACATAAACATTTAAATGGTGTTATCCATTACGTTGAATAAAGTGAATTCAGTTTTTGTCAGAAATTGAATAGTTTACCAATTTTATACTAAAGAAAAAAAAATTCTTTTAACTCTGTAATTAGCAAAAAAAGTAAGTTAATGACTACAAATTAGTTGATACAAAAAATTAATTACTTGGGGCAAACAAAATATGCAAGGAAATTGTTGTGCTTACATAATTTAACTCTAATTAAAGTAGATTCAGGGTTCCTACGCGACTGGAAAATATGGAAAGGGAAAATGACAAGTGCTGAAAAAGTCAGGGAAAATCGCATTTTTCCCCTAAAACCTGGAAAAGTCAGGGATTTAAAAAATATATATATTATGTGTCAAGATTCTTCCGAGTTCCGAATTCAGTCTGCAAAAAATTAAGATTTTTTACTAGCAAGTAGTATTTTTGCTACATTCATATTTTTAACATAATGATGTTTTAGCCTTACAAAGTTGTTGCTAAGTATGTGATACTTCTGCGAAAGAAATATAGAGCTATGTTAAGGTGGTTAGAATGAGATATCACAAATAATTAAATAAGAAAAAGAAAAAAAATTATAAAGCAAGCAAAAAAGAAAAGCTGTAGCTAAAATTAAATTGTTAAAAGACAAAAAATTGAAAGTTATATAACAAACTGTTTCTGAAACAACACAAACAAATGACATGGTAGTAGAAATATCAAAAAATATTTGAATGGTTGATATGTGAAATCTAATTATATCAATAAAATGTTACTTTGAATCCATCCAAATTGTATATTTTTAATTGTTTTTCATTTTTATATTTTAAATATCAAAAAATAGATTTTTAGTTTCAATTTTACAAATTACTTTTATTTTCAGAGGTAATTATTAAGATCTAGAATTGCTATTCATATTTCTAAAAATGTCGTGGATTGTGGGCATGGAACTGTAGGAAAAATAATCTGGAAAAGTCTGGGAATTTTGTTATTCAAATAGAGTATTAACCCTGTAGACTTTTCTTTGTGATATAGTTGAACAAATGAGCTTCTTGCCGCATCATTTTTAAAGTTTTGCGACATAGTCGGAAATTTGGTCTGTTATATCACATTTTGATAGATAATATCAGCGAACAACCGTTAGCAATTTTTGTTGGCGTTTTTGGTGGTGAAATGCTACCTTTTTCTTCACCGTTGCTCTTGACAATTGTTTGATATTTCAATAACCAAAGTTTCTTTTGGAGAAATAATGTACAAAACAGTTTTGATTCTGCCCAGTCAATTTGTGAAAAATTCGTTCTCGTTATCCAAAGAGTCGTACGCATTAAGCGATGCATTAATTGCAAATAGAATATGATGAGGAAAGCGAAATTGTCCTCATTAACTGGAGATGCATTAATGAGAGTCCCTCCACTGTATAGCTAAATAGTGAAAGATAGAGAAGAGACTAAACCAAATAAAGCTGTCAGTACGAAGAAAACACATTATAAGGTGGTAAAGATTTTTAGGGATAAAGGCTAAAAAACCTCACTCACGCTGAAAAAAAAATTGGATTTGAGATATGTGAAAGATTATAAGATTATGAAACATTAGCAAAACCCATGGCTTTGCATGCGTGGTTGCTGAAACATAGTAACAGGTAAAATAGGGTTTTCAGAGACAGCTGATGGCAACCAAAATTTGCGGAGAACTGAGTATTGGCCCTGAAAATGAAAATACGATAAATCCCCAAAAAATAAAGTTGTTTTACCATGTTTTTTGGGAGCATTTTAACTCAGGGAGGGGGGAGGGAACTCAACTTTTTAAAAGTCTATCGAGTAGGGTGTCGTCTATTATGTATTTTTTAATTCAGAATCGAATTACCGCATGCGCAAGTCGTTACCATCATTTATTACAAAGTTACAGCAGGTTTTATGAATGTAAAGTTAAAAATACTTTAGTACAGGTAAAAATAGGCTTTTATAGCAACAAGTGGTGGCCATTCACAAAGATTTTGAAAGAACTTCGCTTAGGCACTAGAAATGAAGATTCGATGAGTCCCGAAAAATAAGATTGTTTTAATATGGTTTGGGGGGTCATTTTAACTCAGGTGTGTGGGGGGAGGGGCGAGGAACTCAATTTTTTTTTAAATAGGTTCAGTGGGGTGTTGTTTACCATGTATTTTTAACACTTTTCAACCTAGTTGAAAAGTGTTTATGACTTCGGTTTGCCTGCTGTCTGTCCGTGCTCCAACTCGCGTAAAAACTCTTGGATCGCCCTGAAATTTTTTTATGTTCTTGTCGTTTGCTACAGCATGTTCCCTATTTCAACTGAAGTGTCACTCACTTATAGTTTTTTTTTACAGGGACAGTCAAAAGTTTTCCGTTGTATTACAGTCAATGGGAAATAATCGTTTCAAGTCGTTATTGATGATGCTACATGATTTAAAACATGATGAAATTTATATATAATTATGAAGCACATTAAAACATGCTTTTTGTAGAATATGGGTTGCAAAGCATTAATTATTCATTTACAGGGTCAAACAAAAGAATTCTGTTGCAGATTGTTCTATGGGGAAAAATCATTTGCAGTGTAATTTAGTGATATTTCACTATTTCAAACATAATGAAAATTATATGCATTACTGAGGTGCACTATAAATTGCTCTCTGGAAAGTGTTGTGTACATTGCATTTATTTACAGGGACACACAAAAGATATCGGTTGCAGTACATGTGCAATAATTACAGTCTATGTGTGATAAGGGGGGTTTTCAACTTTGGTTTACATTTTTAAGTTTAACTAAATTTTTTCATAGTATGTGTGTGTTTATAAACTCGGTTGTTCATATACAGGGCTACACAAGGGTATCTGTAAATATTACAGACAGTGGGAGTGAATTTCTTAAGGGTAGTTTTTAATTGTGTTACGCATTTTCTTGCTGAACTATAATATATTTAGTGTACTAATAGAAGTTTGTGGAATATAAATAAATTCATATGCAGGGCTATGTAAAAAACATACATCGTCATTTACGGTTGGTAATTGCTGCGAGTGAGTTTTAAGTTGCCTTTTAGTTTAATATGTGGCGTGTACGAAAGTCTTCAGATAATATACAGGGCTGTACAAAGGATTTCGATTGCATTTCTATCGATCGGAGAAAATTGCTAAATGTGAATATTCTAACTGAACTAAATTTTATCATGCTATATATCCACATCTACTGATCATATACAGAGCTGCACAAAATAATTCAACTACTTTTTTGACACTGGAAGGTAATTTTGAAAACTATTTTTCAATGTGGTATATGTTTTCTAAACTGTTTACTTACATATCTTCTTTCACCTTATTTAAGGGTGAAGTTTCGTTACAGTTTTCTGGCTGTGTTGGAAAGTGTTTCATAAACTATGCTTGACGCATGATATTTCGTTCTTGTTTGAATGACACCATTCGAAAGTCGATGTTAATAATGAAATAACTTGTTGCAAAGTTACGACAGATTTTACGAATAAAAAATTCAAAATTATACTTTATGAGAGAGCACAATTTTATTGCACTTATTTTATGACCACACCTTCGATGACCTTGAAAAAGACTCAGATGACCCTGATTTTGATTATTGCTAGTTTGAGGACATTTAATAAGTTTAAGATTATTCAAAATGATATAAAGAACATGTTTTGAACGTAAAATAAGTGTAATAAAGTTGTGCTCTCTCCGGAAGTATAATTTTGAATTTTTTTATTCATAAAACCTGTCGTAACTTTGTAACAAGTGATACACTTGTGAATGTTTCCAATCGATTCAGAATTATAAAAGACATGGTAAACAGTTTCTAAAAAATTCAAAACTGAAAAGGATGATATGAGGGAAAACTGTTCCAAAAACGTTCTAAATTGCGATTTTTATGGAATTGTTAAGGACAGAAACTGGGAATTTGGCTGCTATTTTTAAGATACAAATGCATACACAGAAGAGTTTTTTATCGAAATTTATAAGGATGAAGGAGAAAAACAAGTTTTAAATTACTATTGTTGAGAAACTGAAAGGACTAGAAGATTGAAATGTGGCATGGCGGTTACTTTTAAGTTATAAATGCTCACTAACAATGGTTTGTAAAGAAATTCGAAATTTGAAAGGATGAAATGAGTGGAAAGCGTTCTAAAAATGCTCTAAATTACGATTTTATTGGATTTGTTAGTGATAGAAACTTGAAATTTGACATGGTTGTAACTTTTAAGACATAAATGATTGCACAGAACAGTTTAAAAAAATGAAATTTAAAAGTGTGAAAGTGCTAAAAACGTTCTAAATTACGATTAATTTGGAACTGTTAAGGCTAGAAACTTGACATTTGGCGTGGCTGTTACTCTAAGGTATGTAAATGCTCGTCCAGAACAGTTTTCTAAAAATGAGAAATTTAAAAGGGTGCAGGCGCAAAAAAAAAAACGTTCTAAAATTACTATCATTTATTTACTATTATTTATTTGGTACAGTTGGTATAGAAGCTTGATATTTGGCATGGTGGTTACTTTTAAAATGCAAATGTTCGCTAAGAACGGTTTCTAAAAAATTCGAAATTTACAAGGGTGAAATGAGCAGAAAACTTTCTAAATTAGTATTTAATTAGATTTATTTTGGTTAGAAGCTTGAAATTTAGATAGTGGTAACTTTTAGGATGCAGATTCTCGGTATAAACAGTTTATTAAAATTTAGAAATTTAAATATGTAAAATGAGAGGAAAAGTTCTAAATTAGGGTTTATTCAGAATTGTTAGGGATATAGAATTAGTAGTTCCAAAGTAATCGTGATTTTAGAAAATTTTCCACTCATTTCATTCTTTCAAATTTAAAATTTTTAGAAACAGTTCTGTGCGAGCATTTACATCTTAAAAGTCAAATTTCAAGCTTCTAGCCTTAACAATTCCAAATAAATCGTAATTTAGAAAGTTTTCCGCTCATTTCAACCCTTTTAAATTTCAGTTTTTAAGAAACCGCTCTTAGGGCGGCATTTGCATCTTAAAAATAACCACCATGCCAAATTTTAAGTTTCTAGTTCTAACAGCCTCACAGAATTCGCTCTTTTAGAACTTTTTTTTGCTTCTGCACCTCTTCAGTTAGTTCCAGTAGTAGTTCCTAGTCGTAATTTTAGAACATTTTCCGCTCATTTCATTCTCTAAGATTTCAATTTTTTTAGAAACTGTTCTATGCGAGCATATATATGTATCTTAAAAGTCAAATTTCAAGCCCCAACAATTCAAAATAAATCGTAACTTGGTACGTTACCCTCTTATTTCACCCTTTTAAATTTCGATTTTTTTTTTTAACCGTTCAGAGTTTATGAGATTATATCCTAAAAATAACAACCATGCCAAATTTCAAGTTTCTTATCCCAACAGTATCTGTACATTAGTATATAGATAAAGAATGTGAAAAAGAACAGGATAAGCCTTGCTGAGAAGCAGCAGTAACAAATCAAAGAGTAATCACTAACTAGCAATCCATTAGTAAGCTGAAGAATTAAGACTATCTATATTAATAAAAGAAAGATGTTTGTGTGTGTTTTGGTTAGCTGGCGATGGCTAAGAACATCTACCGGACGTAGAGGTCTGAAAATTTGGATGAGGATAGACGAAGGGCCGGTCCGAATGCACCTGAGATTTTTCATGTTTTGATAATTAGCTGAGATATTAATTAAAAACCATAATAAACATTGGAAAATGTCGCGCGGCCGATGTTGTCTGCGCCAAACAGTTGGCACTTCAAGCAGAAAAAAGGAAAAATGTTATCTTTGTTTTTTCATTTTGAAATTGCCGCATCCGCCTCCCAAATCGAAATAACAAAATAAATAAATTTAAAATATCTACCTATTCAGAGTACTTTTCCAGTCGTAAGGATGTATTTTGTTAAAAAAAAATATTAATATTTATTCTTTCAAAAGAACATTTTCTGAATGCCCATTTCATGTTTTTCCTTTTTTCTGCATTTTTAAACTGACCACATCTGTTTACCAGATTAAAAAAAAAAATACCCACTTATTCCGGGTGTTTTCCCATTAGTAACGACATCTTTTTTTTTAAATATATTAATGTTTACTGATTCAAAAAATATGTTTTCCGAATGCCTATTTCATGTTTTTCGATTTTTCTGCAGATTTAAAATTCCGCATCCGTTTTCCGGATCTAAGTTAAAAAAAAAAAAAAAAAAAAAAAAACTATTTTTGGTACTTTTCCGGTTCTAACGATATCTTTGGGGGGTATGGTTAATATTTACTGTTTACAAATAATAATAATTAGACAGACAAACGAACTGAATTCATAAGTATTTTAAACTATGTTAGATTGTGTTAAAGAAAAACTGTCATAAGTTAAATATAGCAACGAAAATTAATTTTAATATATCAGCAAATACAGTGAGTTAAGAAATTATAAGACCACTAACGAATTGGTGCACTTCTGAAGAAGAAGACACAATATGCAAATTTTTAGTGTGTGTATTTAAAATTGGTCGTAGAACGTTTTCTGTTATAAATGCTACATTAAAATTTTAAGTTACATTTTATTAAAATCTTCTAATTTTTTTAAAAACTTAAATAAGGTGACTGTTAAGAAATTATAAGACCACCTGAGGAAATTAGCATATTATATGTCACATCAGAATCATTATAAAACGTACGAGTTTATATATCGTGAAAGTATTCCCGAGAAGCAAAGGTGCAGGTTTAGATAGTGTTATTTACGATATATTTGAAGATGCCGCGGTGTAAAGAGTTGTCTGCGACCGAAGTAAGAAAAATTTGGTTTTATAAGGGTGCTGGTAAATCTGAACGAGAAATAGCTCGGTTAATGAAGCGTTCTAAATCTGCCATTCACAATGAAATAATTAGAAAAAAGGATTCAAATAAAATTAAACGATCTGGACGAAAAAGGATTTTGACAGCACGGGATTATCGACAAATATTTTGATTATCAACTCAAACAGGTCTTTCAACTCGGGAGATTTCGAACCGTTTCAGCAAAAGAACCTCACACGTAATAGTTTGGAAGAGTCTGAAATCAAATAGTAATGCAAAATGTATGAAACTGTTGAAAAAACCGAGATTAATGAAACATAAAGAAGAAAGACTGAAATGGGCTAAAAATGTCATGGCATGGGACAAGAAATGGAAACCAGTGATATTTTCAGATGAAAAAAAAATTAATATTGACGGTCCGGATGGTTATAAACACTATTGGCATGATTTGAGGAAGCAACCGAAACACAATGCTTCAGTGAACAAATGAGAGGAGGACTAGTAATGGTTTGGGGAGCTTTTAGTCATGATGCATTATGCGATTTAACCCGAATTTCAGGACGTATGAACTCTGCGCAATATCAGGCTATGTTATATGATCATTTGATACCGTCTGGACCTTTTTTAGGTGGTGCGAACTGGATGTTTCCGCAGGACAATGTTTCTTGCCATGTGTCTAAATCCACCCTGCAATGGTTTAAAAAAGAAAAAAATCACGTTTTGTCATGGCCAAGTCGAAGTCCAGACTTAACCCTATGGAAAATCTTTGGGGCATATTAAGTCACAAAGTTTAAGCTAATAATAAACAGTTTTTATCTGCCAATGAACTAGAAGTAGCCATTCTAAAAGAATGACACAATATTTCTGAATCTGTACTTAATCACCTGGTCACTTCTATGAAAAACAGAGTGTTTGAGGTTATAAGGAAAAATGGAGGACCAATGTCGTATTATTTTACATATTATTTTTGTTTTTAGACAAGTGGTCTTATAATTTGTTAACAGTGTATTTTCCAATCATTGCTTATATTTTTGTTAACATACTCATTTATTGCATTATTCAAAATTATTGCAAACTAATTTTAATAAATGTGTTTTATTTTGATATCTCATGTGTTTAAACTATAATTAGAACCTTTATTTACTCATAATTTTCAAAATTCAAAGTGGTCTTATAATTTCTTAACCCTTTCAGGCGCAGAGTAATTCTGTACGAAAAATGGTGAAATGAATGACTCACACCAGAACTTGCAAACGAATTTCTTAGAAAATGGATACTTGCTTTTCTACTTGTTCATTTTTAAAAGAAAAATTGTAATAAAATATTTTTGGTGACTTTTAGAAATTTGGAATTAAAATTAAGTGGTCACATTTGTGACCACCGCCCGTGTTAACACACTGTATTTCCATGTCGAATGAAAACAAAATTCACAATATATGATAATACTAAGAATTTCATCAACAAATCTGAAAGAAGCGCATAACTTTTCGTTTTTTTAAATTCTGTATTTCCACCTATTTAATATCCATTGCAAACTTTTAAGCTTTAACAAGCTTCTCAAGGTAACATAGAACATTTTACATTTCTATGGGGATTCAATAATAAAGTTATACGAAATTTCAAAGAACTCGTATACATTTTATTTTGATAATCTTTATT
The DNA here is from genome assembly GCA_963931845.1 of Maratus michaelseni. Classification (NCBI taxonomy): domain Eukaryota; kingdom Metazoa; phylum Arthropoda; class Arachnida; order Araneae; family Salticidae; genus Maratus; species Maratus michaelseni. The sequence goes on along the minus strand of OZ007591.1, from coordinate 107,147,022 downwards.
GATTTTCTATGAATAAAGCGTATTATTTTCTATTTGCACACGCCTAAAATAAAATCTATTAGTTTTAAAAACTAACAAATGTTATTTTAGTCAAGTACATTTGATTACGCATGTTCTTCTGAAACAAAATAAAAACCCGAATTCTACAGAGATATCAAATAAAATACACAATTCAAATATTTCCGAAACTGAGACATCTTTTCGAAAGCATTAGCATTTTCTTATATATTCTCTTTTTACTTCCTCGCGAAAAAACAGGCATAAAAAACAATCTCAATATGCTCTTCCATTAGTTATTTTTATTGCATGCGACATGGCCGAAGAAGCATATTTTAAAAAACAATATCTCTAAGCCCGGAAGGCTCACTTTACTGTGTATGAGAACTTCATCCACGATATAGTGCTGCTTCACATTAGCATATATAGAGAGAGCGCGACTTATACAAAAGTGCTTTCCTATCTATTTGAATAAACCAGTGAAAACTGTTGGGACACATTGTGCTTTTCGCGAAGAAAACGTCGGTAATCGAATTTAGCGGCGAGAGATGGACCTGAAAATGGATTGCGTTCTGGGGCACCAAATTGAATTGCCCCGGGCGAGAGAGATTTTCCAAGAGACAAGAAATAATATTTTCGACTACAACTCGGCGGAAAAGGAGGGGGCGTGGAAGCAAATCTCGAAAGAGAGGAATCTCGCTTCTAAAATATTAAAAAACATTTTGAAAATAGCATTTTGAAAAGCGTTTGGAAAATAGTAGAAATATGTGCGTCGTATACCGTTGGGTGTAAAAGTCGTACATTTGCATACGAGACACAGGAACTGGCAAAAGGCGGAAGGGGGGAGAGTCAATGGCCCTCCTTGGATTTTAAAATTTAATTTATTAATTTTTCTTTCTCTCTAATTTTGAAAAAGAGAAACCAGTAAAATTTATTTTCCGTAAATGAATTAAAATAATTAAGCACTAATAGAAAAAAAGAAATGAGAAGTTTTCGTCAAACCCACCGTGAATGACAGTATTTAGTTATGTTTTTTTTACGTTCATGCTTTAAAAAAAAATTTAAACGAGGGGAGGGTTTAACCCCCCCCCCCCCCTTCCTTCCCGGTCCCTGACGAAAATAAAAGAGAAAACTTCCAATTCTCCATTTTGAAAAATATCCAGCATATAGTGGAAGTTTACTTTTAAATTTTCAACTACTTATTTGTAATATTAATATAAAAAACAACAGGTTCTGTTGTTTTTGAAAAGGTCGCCACCATTCAGTCTTGGATGCGTGCGAGAGACGCAAACATATGGCTTAAACTTTTACATCGCTTACTTTTGAATCGGTTTTAATCTTTTGAATTGGCACTGATGATGGAGCTTTAGGGGCTCCGAAACAGCTGTTTGCCATTCTATATATTTTATTTGTGCTATTTCACGTTGTTCATTTATGGCTGCTTTCAATACCTATGTTCATCGCGCCTTAAAAAAATGTTCATCTGGGAGTTTACTCAAAGCAGAGTTAGACCACATTAAATCAATAGCCATTGACCGGGGTTATCCTGTTGAAATCATTGATTCAATTCATAATAAACTAATTAAGCGTACACATTCCAACGTTAACAATGTTTATAATGAAAATTTAAATATACTTCCATCTTTTCCGAGAATAAGCTATCAAATATCTAGAATTTTGAAAAGATTCGATTTTAAAATAATTTATACACCATTTAACAAAATCAAATTTACAGATCTTAAATATCCAATTGACAGATTTTCACATTGGGGAATTTATAAGATATCCTGCGTGTGTGATAGAATGTAAATAGGTCAAACCAAGAGACCCCTTATGGTCCGCTTGGGGGAACATAAAAACTATGTTAAAAATTGTGACATTAAACGCTCTGCAATTGCTAATCATTGTTTGTCTGACAATCACAGTTTTAATTTTTGAGAGGGTTCAATAATTCAGAAATGCTCGTCTGTTTACGACCGTGATTTTTGGGAGGCTTATCATATATGGAAGAATTCAGGCAAGTTAGTTAATGATATGTCCAGTACACCAAACTTTTCAAATGTCTGGCTACTTTCCATTTAGTTCATTATCCTCGTTTCCCCCTCCTTTTTCACCTCTGTACTTAAATTTGCCCGGTCTGGCCGGGCGCTCCTATTGGTTCCTGCGTCGCATGTGTTTCCTGACTCCGCTGTTGTTTTTGAAAAGGTCGCCGCCATTGAATCTTGACGCGTGCGAGAGACGCAAGCAAATTGTTTAAACTTTTGAATAGGTTTTAATCTTTTGAATTGGCACTGATGATGGAGCTTTAGGGGCTCCGAAACAGCTGTTTGCCATTCTATATATTTTATTTGTGCTATTTCACGTTGTTCATTTATGGCTGCTTTCAATACCTATGTTCATCGCGCCTTAAAAAAATGTTCATCTGGGAGTTTACTCAAAGCAGAGTTAGACCACATTAAATCAATAGCCATTGACCGGGGTTATCCTGTTGAAATCATTGATTCAATTCATAATAAACTAATTAAGCGTACACATTGCAACGTTAACAATGTTTATAATGAAAATTTAAATATACTTCCATCTTTTCCGAGAATAAGCTATCAAATATCTAGAATTTTGAAAAGATTCAATTTTAAAATAATTTATACACCATTTAACAAAATCAAATTTACAGATCTTAAATATCCAATTGACAGATTTTCACATTGGGGAATTTATAAGATATCCTGCGTGTGTGATAGAATGTAAATAGGTCAAACCAAGAGACCCCTTATGGTCCGCTTGGGGGAATATAAAAACTATGTTAAAAATTGTGACATTAAACTCTCTGCAATTGCTAATCATTGTTGGTCTGACAATAACAGTTTTAATTTTTGAGAGGGTCCAATAATTCAGAAATGCTCGTCTGTTTACGACCGTGATTTTTGGGAGGCTTATCATATATGGAAGAATTCAGGCAAGTTAGTTAATGATATGTCCAGTACACCAAACTTTTCAAATGTCTGGCTACCTTTCATTTAGTTCATTATCCTCGTTTCCCCTCCTTTTTCACCTCTGTACTTGAACTTGCTCGGTCTGGCCGGGCGCTCCTATTGGTTCCTGCGTCGCATGTGTTTCCTGACTCGCTGTTGTTTTTGAAAAGGTCGCCGCCATTGAATCTTGACGCGTGCGAGAGACGCACGCAAATTGTTTAAACTTTTGAATCGGTTTTAATCTTTTGAATTGGCACTGATGATGGAGCTTTAGGGGCTCCGAAACAGCTGTTTGCCATCCTATATATTTTTATTTGTGCTATTTCACGTTGTTCGTTTATTTTTAATAGAATATGGTATCCCAGGTTTAAACGCATGCAATAAATTTAATTTAAATATAAACTGTAAAGATTGTGTTGTGATTCAAGGAAATTTTGTGTTGAATTCAATTATTCGGATCAATTTTGAAATTTCAAACGATATATTAAGATCTCTTTATTTTAATTATGATATAAACAATATTTGTAATGATGTCAAGCCGGATTATAGAATATGCATGACTCCTCAAAGTTCTCGCAAGCAAAATTGTAGCTACTATATTTTAAATGAAGACATATTCAATTCAGAATCGGAATTTAAAGGATACTTTAACCCTCTTATCTCGTGATTTCCACGAGCAAGACATTTGTAGAAAAATTTATATAATACACAATTTTTGAAGCAATTTTGTTTTAAAAATTCCATTGTCAAAGGGAAAAAATACAAATGATAAATTTACTACAATTTCAAATACGTGATGATTTTAAATATGTAATAATAGAAGAGATACTGGTCAAATAAATATTGGTCGAGAGGATTTTGAAAGCAAAATTGTGCTGTCAGAGGGTTAGGGGAATATTTTGATATTTTTTCAAAGTATAAATATGATGTTGGTAAAATTAAAATTGAACCACAGCACATTTTTCTGAAGTCAGATCTACTAATATTTTTGAGGCATTATCGTACTTCGCCCTTCGAGGAAAAACAAATCAATAGCCAAATTCAATCTTTATTATCATGTGGATTAATTAGAGAAAGTAATAGTTTAGAGAAAGCCCATATTCTGTTCCTGTCACTTCAGCTATAAAACGCGATGAAGGTAATAAAAAAAACTTGATTATGTGTACATTATCGAAAATTAAATGCGATAATTGAAAATGATGCTGAAACTTTACCCCGTATAGATAGTATTCTAAGATAAATTGAGTAGTGCCAAGTATTTTTCCACTTTGGACTTAACCTCTGGCTATATACTGTCATATAATAATACATTCTTCAGATGCGGAAAAATTAGCTTTAATTACTAATTCTGGATTATTTGAGTGAACCATTTTATCTTTTGGAATCCAGTTTGGGCCCTCAATTTTCAATAGAACCCTTAGGAGAATCCTTACAAAATATATAAAGTAGGCTTTGCTTGCCTCTATTTCGATGATATAATTATTTTTTCTTTCTTTTTAGCAGAACATATTCAGCACTTAACCTAAATTTTTGAACTAATATGTAGACTAGAAAATATTACATTAAAGTTTTCAAAATGTCACTTTGTTCAGAAAAAAAATAAATTCCTTCGTTATGAAATACAAAATGGAACCATAATACCTTGCTAATGATAGAAGTTATAAAATAATTAAAACCTCCTTGTAATGGAAAAGAGCTAAAAAAATTCTTAGGTTCCATTAATGTTTACCATAAATTCCTAGATAAATATGCAGAAATTAGACAACCTCTCAATAGATTACTAGAGAAAAATGCTCTTTGGAATGAAATTCAGACTGCCAAAATTATTTTCAAAAATTTAAAAATATCTTAATTAATAAACCCATTCTTAAAATTTATAACCCCAAATTACCTCTCCATATGTTTGTTGATGCTTCAAAGGTGGCAGTAGATGCTGTGTTAAAACAATCAGATAGTAATATTTTTTTACTTTAATTTTAAATTTTAAATTAAATTTTAATTTTAATTTTAAAAATTTTAATTTTTATTCTAGAGCTTTGAGAAGTTATGAACAAAATTATTTATTACCGAATTAGAATTTCTTGCTATTGTTGATACCTTAGATAAATTTTATCACTATCTTCATGGTTTAAAATTTACTATAACATACTGATCATGCATACCTAGTTTGGTTATAGAATGTTTAAAAGGTTATAGAAAGGTTATTTAGATAGTCTTTAAAACTTGGCATGTTTAATTATGATATTAAATATGAAAGAAATTCAACAAATGTCGAAGCACACATGTTGTCTAGAAATCCTTATATCTCATTTTATAAGACCTGCTAGTTTACTTTTGAATGCTATTAAAATTTTACAGGTGCAAGAAAAGGATAATGTGTGTAGTAAAAATTATAAAACTGTAAATGAAATTATTATAGTTAAAAAGAAAGAATTCCTAAAAGTAGTAGTTTCCATATCTTTAAGAACAAAATTGTTAGATCTTGCTTATAAAAATTTAGGTCATCCTGGTATTAAAAAATGTTAAATATTATTTCCCCTAATTATTATTGGTTTAATATGACTCAGAATATAACTCAATGTGTAAAACATTGTATCATTTGTCAAAAAAAAAAAAAAAAAAAAAAAAAAAAAAAAATCCTAAATAAAAAAGATTTGGCTTGTTACAAGCTATGCCAGCCCCAGATCAATCTTTTGAATGTCTTTCTATATTGATACTGTGGGTGGAAAAAATATCTACATTTAATAATAGACCACATGCTACTAGATATGTTTGGGTTTTTCAATCAAAAAGCGTTACAATTGAGACCTATGTTAATTGTTTAAAGCAAATTTTTAACACACAAACCCTTCTCAGAAATTATTCAGTGATAGGAATGCAGACTTTACTTCCCCTAGATTTAAGAAATTCCTTCGTAAGTATAAAATTAAACAGCTTTTGAATTCAGCCCACCATTCACAGACGGATGGTAAGGTCGAAAGAGCAAACCAGACGATTATAGTTACTATATTAAAATGTAAATTTTACTACTTCAAAAATTCCTTCGACTAAATTATTAGAACAAGTCATTCAAGAGTATGACAACGCCCTCCGTAACAAACTCCCCCCCCCCCCCCTGCATATCTACTTTTTGATCAATTACCCTATTAGACTCTTTTCTCAGGCAAAATTGTTATCCTCCTGTAAGTGAGGCCCTTAAATTAGAGAAAACGCGTACCATTGACTATCATTTAAAGAATAAAATATTACATAGTCAACATTATGTATAAACAAAATTTGATGTGGGAGACCTAGTTATTTATGAGGAATTTAAATGGCCGAATGCTAGAAAGCTCGCTCTCATTTTTAACGGTCCTTATAAAATTATTAGTGAGTTATCCGATGTTAATTATGAGATAATCGTCCTAACCACTATTATACAGGTAGTAATTATGAGATACTGTTTCCAAAATACGTCATTATAATTCTGATAATTTTAAATTATCTCATGAAGAACAACAAACTAAATTAAGAGTAATTTAAATCAAATATTTTATTTTAAGCAGTAAATATATTAATAATAATAATCTAATAAACTTAATTTCATTATAATTAATAATAGTAATTAATAACCTTTTTAAATTAAGTGTATCTTTGGTGTACAACAGGATATTTACTTGTTAAGAATTTTACTGGAGATTAACTTTTTAACCCTTTCAGGGGCAAAGCACTTTCATTGCTAAAATGTTGAAATGTATGAATGGTACCGGAATTCAAGAACAAATTTATTTGGAAATAAGAAAACGCTATATTTCACATGCACAATAAACGGAAAAATTTATACTAAAATTCTGGTGCCATTGTGGCATTTAGAAATTTAAAAATTAAGTGGTTTCATAAATGTACCACCGGCCTTGAAAGGGTTAATACAAGCGTAAATTGATTGATTTTTGGTAAAATTTTTGGTTAATGTTAGATTGAATTAATTTTCTTAACTTACCTTGGATCATATATCGATACTTACTAATTTTAATTACTAGGACACTTTTTAAAAATTGATGATAGACCATTATTCGCGTAAGTGTCACAATGAAGTGCTTAAAAAAAATCTTGCACATGACTAGAGTATTATTAGTTAGATATTTTTGCTGCAATGATTTTGTATGTTCACCTATTACTCCGAAACTACGCCCCTATTCGCGTGATTTCTTTTTTCTTTGAAAGAGGATACTCTCGAATTGGTCCCATTTAAATTTCATCAAAATTGGTTCGGTACTTTTTTAGAAATCCAACAAAATCAAAATAAATAAATAAATAAACATCTTTTTTTAAATATTTCATTTTTAACGAATTTCATCAAGTGACGTAGCACTATCTGTTTGGCGAGAAAATAAAGCGAAAGTGTGAGCGCCCTATTTTGGTTACTTTTGGAATCATTTTTTATACATGGAAAAAAAAATCCAATGCCCCTCTGGTCGTATTTGCGCAAACCGAAAATTTCCCCGAGCATTACTTCTTTTATTATGAATTTTCTAAGTTTGCACGAATTTATGACGCACCCTGTATATTGTTATATATAGCGAGAGAGAGAGAGATAGGTAGATAGATATATATTACGTAATGTGAAAACCAGTGTCCAGCTAGTGATTTTTAACGTTAAGTCTGTGGTACTCTTACAATAATTCCTCAAGACAGTGTTTTTGGCAGACTTTTTGTTTATTTGTTGGTTTGTTTTACGCGCATTATGCGGCCATTGAATTAGATGCTCATCGGCCGAACAGTTTAGGAGGAATGCGGAGGCATAAATACACCATTGGAATCGACGCACAACAGCTTCACTTTGCCCAGTTCAATAGTAATAAGAATTCAAAGAAGCAGATAATGATTTAAAAAAAACTGAAACTCAGAAGGGGGCAATTGCAAAACCCTGCCGTCCCTAAATGACGCCTCGGGGAGCTAAGCAGGGAAAGTTTTACGTGAGGCTATAAAAATAGGTAAAATGGACCCATGATAAGATAAAATACTCTGATTTCGAGGGGGAGGGGGGTATTCAGCTCCTTAAACTCCCTCTCCATTTACGTAGCCAGGATTTTATTCAGGAGGGAGGAGGTTATGATCTTACATTTTGTATAAAATGGAATGAATATTGTCCGTGATTACATAAAAAAACTTTATTTTGGGGGGAAGGGACTCTAGTCCCCCAAGACCCCCTCCTCTTGCCCTTGCCTAGACTTTTACTCACTGAGTACCGGCTTAAAATTATTTTAAGTTCGCGATTCATTGCATAAAAACCTCCTACACCTTCAGGATGAAATTAAATAGTTAATGCTACAAAAAGATGATGTTAAAAAGAAGAAAAATCGCTCTTTCCGCAGTCTGTTGTAGTAGATTTGCCGTGTCAAATGTTCCTGAATAGATTCATCTTGTTCAACTTGCCTAATAAAGTTGTGTGGCTGCCTGCAACTTTCCACGCAGCAAGCAATCTGACAAGCCAAATCTTTCCCTACAAATAACTCTATAAAGATCCGCGTTCTTTCCCTTCACTCACTGTCGGCTCTATGAAAAGGAATGGAAAGGGAAATAAAAAATAAGCTTTTTTTTCAGCGCGTACGGAACAAGTCACTTACCGTCATTTAGACACCCTACAGCGCCACTTTATCTGTCCAATGAAATTACTAGCACAATCCGTTGTGTTTGCCGCTTGGCTTTTATGTTACATCACTTTTTGTTATTATTATTAATATTGCTACTAATATTAGACTGTTGTTGGATTTTCGTATTCCTTTTTTTTCTTTTATCCATGAGCACCCGCAAGAGGGAGGTGGGGTGCGGAGGCAGGAGAGAGCAATTGCCCTTCCCTGGATTTTCGAATTTAATTAACTAAATTTTCGTTTTCTCTGAAGATTTTGAGAAGAAAAAAAAAATAAAGAAAATTTCTTCTTTTCAAATGATTTAAAATACAGTAACGCACCGATTATACGTCTTTCAGGGGACCGTTCTAAAACGACGTATAACTGGGAAAGACCTACAATCGAAATTGCAGTCGCCTAAGGTGTAAAATCTTTGATTGTAGAAATATAATGCTGCAATCATACAAATTTAATTTTGTTACCATTTTCGGTTGTTTAAGATGAATCTGTTGAAGAAGAATCTGTTGCAAAAAGGTAAAACATTGAAAAATAAAATAAAATAATAATAATCATTTCTAAAATTTAAAAATAAAAGTGAGAGTTTTCAAATATTATATCAGTTGCACACCTTGAATTACACTTTCGAAATCAGGAAATGAAACGCCGTTTACTAATCTCACACTTGTTTTGTGAGCAGATCACCAATTGTCCATTCTTTTCTCCCCACCTCCCTTCACAGGTTCCAGTTTGAAATAATCCCTGTAGCATTCACACATATTCTCTGTTCTTCATCTTTCCCGAAATATTGCTAGCAGAAAAGAACAAAGTTCGACCCTAGGGGAAAAAATTCTGAGAAAATATGTTACGACATGAAAGAAACGACGTATAACCTAAATTATGCGTCGGATAGACGAAACATTACAACATTAAAATACATAGGGACAAATCGAGGCCGCACTGAAACGAGATATAACTGCAAAAGGCGTATAAATTAGAAACGTATAAACGGGCCTTTACTGTAGTTAAACACTAATAGAAAAGGGAACTGAGTATTTTTTGTCAGAGAGGATCTACTCTCCTGAAAACCCCGTGGAAGACAATTTTTAGTTTTGTTTTTCTTTTTACGTTCATGTGTTAAGAATTTATCCTAAAGGGATGGGGTAAAGACCCGCTGATAAAAAAATATATTTAATTAAAAAAATATTCAAATTTCAATTTATTCATTCAATTAATTTCGTTTTGAAAAGGTAGAAGCTTATTTTTGGATTTTTTATATTTTTTTGTTACATTTCTGTATTTTTTTTTATGTTGAAATGTTTAAAAATTGTCTTGCACGTGGGGTTTGACAAAAACTTGCTAGTTTAGTTTATTTCATGTTTATATTCTTCATAAAAAGAGAAAGGGAAAAAAACGCGGCCTTAACAGCCATATCCGTTCCAAAATCTTTCCCCTCCCTGGATTTTGTTCTGTGGGTGCCAATGCTTTTTATACTACCACACTATTCTTTTTTTTTTTTTTTTTTGTCGTTTTTATCAATTGCTCTTTAGAAAAATCTGTAATGAATAATTAATTGACCTTAGTGAAATGTATTAGCTATTGACCAATAGATGGCGCAACAGTAACAAATTATGCTTACTGTAAAAGAGGGGAGTTGAACGAGAAAATAAGTTGATGTCACGGAGAAAGAACCTATCTTACTCCGTGGTTGATGTGATAGAGAGAAAAAGTATGGGATTTTTTTTTTTTTTTTTTTTTTTTTTTTTTTTTCTTTACATACATCTTTAATCTTTCCTTACTTATATACATGGCGCCTGACCTGGGAGCCCTAGGTACAGGCAGTACTGGGGACTCCATGTACACAGTTTGTTTTGCAAAATCCGATAATGCATATAATTTTTTAGTACAGTAGACTCCCTCAAATCTGCATAGTTTGAAAACAGAGGTTGTGCAGATTTTAGAATTTTTTGGATTTCTGGTCTCTGTTTTGTTTACATTTTTTAAACAGTAATTTGAATGTAATAATGCACTCAAAATATTATGAATGGTTTCAATAAAGTAAAATATTAAAATAATTAAATAAAATAATAAAAATTAAGAAAATTTAAAACATGATTAAAATTTTAAATGTAAAGGTCAAGTAAACATAATACATAACTAAATAGGCAAAATAATGAGGATTTTTTTCTTTCTTTTTTTTAATGAAATTTGCCTCATAAAAGGTACACTAATAATTTACATAAATATCATAAAATACAAAAGTTTTATTTCATCCAAAAATACTTGATTAATGAATAAATGTATAAAGAGACCGCGATGAAAATATTGACAGAAATAGTTATATTTCCTTGATGAAAAACATCTGTTCAGTCATATTAACTAGAATTACACATTAAAATGTGCATGGAATGATATAATAATAATAATAATAATAATAAACTTGAATATTTTCCCTACATCTTAACTGTAAGTTTCATTGTTTACATCTGTAATGATGTGTGGATTTCAGGTATTTGCGGATTTTAGGGTGGCGAATTTGAGGGAGTCTACTGTATAATTCAAAAAGTTTGAATGGAGCGGAATGAGCTATAGTTTTGGATTCTCATATTTGAAAGTTTCTAGAAATCTATTTCTGTTAAAAAATTCATGTCACAATTCATATTCTTTTCGAAAATTAATTAAAAAATATATATATATTCGAAAAAAAATATATATGAATTGTACCCTATGAATTTTTTAACAGAAATTGATTTCTAGAAGATGCGAATCCAGGGGCGTAGCTTGTAATTTTTATTGGGGGGGGGGGGGGGAGGACCTGACAATGGCGCCTTTTATAATTTTAATTTCCCCCCCCCACCCCCTCTCTCGCCACATTGCCTTCAGCCATGCTAGAGCTCTGCAGGTGCCGAAATTTCCAGACCCAGGCCCGACCCGGCATAAAAGCATAAAGTTCGGGCCAACCCGTTCAAAAATTTCTTTGCGCCCGGCCGGATATAAAAGCACAAAGTTCGGCCTGACCTGTTCAAAAATTTCTTTTAGCCCAGCCCGGTATAAAAGCCAAAAGTTCGGCCCGGACCGACTGAATTTCTACAAAGTATGCCGATATTCCTGAAGCAACATTAACATATAATTAAAATTACTCTTACTTATTCTAAAAGCACACTTACTTATGCATATTTTTTATTTACAGATTATATTCAAAATACCTGGAATGTAAAATATCAACAATATTTACGACCACTTAGACAATAACGTAGATAAACACAGATAAAAAAAAAAAATTACTTGGACTATTACATTCAAATGAAGATTCAGTAAGAGAAGAAAAGTCCGTTATAGGCAGGTTCCATTCTTAGCAGTATGTATTATATTCTTTTTGCACGGATCAAGACATTTTACCGTTTAAGAAAGGTTTCCGTCATAGACTGTTTCTATTTCACAGGTTTTACTGTACTTTATTTTTTATTTTTTGCTTAGAATAGCATGTATTATTCTTTAAAATGAATTTTAACTGTGGAATAATGGCCATTTAAAAATTTATGCATTTTTCGCAAAAATTGTTGGGTCAGGCCTAATTTTCTGATTTTTACACTGGCCTGCAAATTTCGGTCCATGCATACCTCTTGGACGAATGACGTCCAGGCACAGCTTGGACCGGAAAATAAGAATTCTGTCCCGGCCCGGCCCAAGTTTGCAGAAACATGTTAAGCCCGGGCCGTGCAGATCTCTAACTCGTGCGTCTCAAAAGCCTGTTTAAGATATGAGTTCTAATTTTTACAGAAAAATTACAATGCTATTTGATTCTTAGAGAACTGATTAAAAATATATGAAATTTTATATGCAAACAGGTGATAATGATTTTATGAATGTGTCAAACGTAATATTTTGAAATGGATTTGAACCTTAACTAAAGCAAACATATGTACATTGCTCTTACATTCTGCTCCATCATCAACAATTTGAAACCAGTCTTTCATAAATTGAGTTACATAATCTGCTTTCTTCTTAAATTCATTTATTGTTTTGATTTTTGTAAAAGATATCTAGTTCAATTCTTTCGTGTATTTACTCTGAAAGAATTTGTGCCTGGGATATCAGTGTTCAAAACAATATATAGTACACTCATTTCAAGAAACACATGTCTCTAATCCTCCAAATGAACGGAATGGCAATGTCCCTTTTGCACAAGAGGGGGTTTCAAAGAGTTCAAACATCAGAGTGGAAGAATTTTTTTGTTCAGAGAATTCTTTCACGAGAATTGCCATATGACCATATTAGAGTAAGAGGTCTGCATGAGCTCGTACCCGGTCCAGCAAAATGAAGACCAATTTTTAAATGGACCGGTCTGGCAGAAAGAAAACAGTTTTCTAATGGCCTAGGCAGGCTGATGAAGGCTAATAAATGGTTCGGGGTGGGCCGATAAAAAATAAACGGGTCAGCCAAGCCAATAAATATTAAACGGACCAGTCAGGCCGATAAAAATATTAAGTGGCGCAACTGCTCCGATATAACAAATTTAAAAGGATCAAACTAAGCTGATAAAATATGAACAATTTTCAATCAACTTCACTGGGACTAGAATAAGTAAATGTACTGCATGAGCCGATGGTAGCTTGACAACATCAGTACAGAAATATAACATATCCAGCGTAGAAATCAGCATTGGGCATTTACATCATACCTGAGCCTGGGCTTAATTTTTTCAGTAGACTCGGGCAGGCCGGAATTAGGCTTACATTTTATTCTACGTACTCAAGCCGGGTCGAAACTGGGCTTAATTGTTCCCAGAACGTGTCGAGCTGTTTTGTAAAACTACTAGTAGTGATAATGAATTTCTGTTAACGAAATCTTTGGAAATATACGTTAATAAATTATAGAGAATTTTTTTTATTATTATACAGCAACAAAAGTTATGATGTTTTTAACCATCTTTTTTCCTTTATTCTAAACTACATTATTTTTTTAAGTCTTTATTTGAACATAATAGTCAAAGAGTCTAAGTGATCATTAATAATGCTATTCTGTATTCTACGGCTTCAATACATCAAGTATTCTAAAATAAACTGGAAAATTTTCTCATAAATATGCATGCAATATTCATTAAAAGAATATTAATTGTATGTTAATAAAAATTGGAATTTTTTGTTGAAATTGAGTCGGCTCAGGTCCGGCCGGTCCGTGCCCGTGCCACACTTTTAGTTTATAGACCGGACCAGGCCAAGATAGCTTTCGTTCGGGCCTATCCTGTAAATTCTGGCCCATACAGACCACTACCCTAGAAATCTGCACGGCCGAGTCCCGCACCCGGACAAATGAAGTCAAACATTCAAACGGGTCGGGCTGATTAAAAAAAAAAAAAAGGGGGCTAAGTGGGTTGATAAAAAAAATTAAGAGGGATTGCAGGCACCGATACACCAAAGTTAAAAAGGATCGGACTAAGCCAATGAAATATGAAAAATGTTCAATGTTTCTGGCTATCCCAGAATGCGTTATAAATGTGTTGCACAATCCGATACTAGTTTGACAATATCAATACAGAAATTTAATATACCCAACGTAGAGATTTTCATCGGACAGTTACATTTTGTTTGAACCTGTGCCTAATTTTTCCTGTTGACTCGGTCCATGTTCAGCAGGCTGGACCTGAACTTAATTATTCCGTGTTGGACATTGCTTTTTTTTTGTTGTTGTTGAAATTGAGCTGTTCCGGGCCAAGCCGAACTTTTGGTTTTTAAAACAGACTGGGCAGAACAAAAATAGCTTTCGTTCGTGCCCGGGCGGATCCGACCCTAAAAATTTCAGCCCGTAGAGACCTCTAGACGACTCCCCCACCCTGAGCCGTTCTGTAACCCTCTCCAGTCACTTCCGTTTCTTTGCACTTTCTTTGGATTACCAAAAGTGACCAACAACTACTGAGATAAGGAAAGAATTGTATTTCTAAGGATTGAATTACAATACCGCCCTGCAATTGATTGCAAATTCCGTTTTCAGAATTTTCTCTTCCGCAGGCATAAATTGTTTTTGTTAGGGAATAGAAGCAGTAACAGTTCTAAAATTAAATGTTTTATGCAAATGTTGTATGTTAAAAGTAACTTACTTTGTAATTTAACATTTAAAATAAAGTGCTTGTATAATTACTTGTAACTACTATTTAAACCCTTTCTTATAGAAGTTTGACGGCGCCCTTCAACCTTCTGTGGCGCTCAACTATTTGCACGTATTGGAGAACCGTTCTAACCCCCAATACTCAGTTTCACTTCTTCACACTTTCTTTTTACTATACAAAGGGTGTCCAACAGCTAACTAAGATAAGAAGGAAATAATTGTACTTCTAAGGATCGAATTACACTTACCGTCCTGCAATTGATTACAATTCCTATTCTCAGAATTTTCCCTTTTGCATGTATAAACTTTTTTTGGCAGGAGGGGGGGGGGCGATAGAATTATTAACTAATCTAAAATTAAATGCCTTATACAAATTTTGTATGTTAAAAGTAACTTATTTTCTGATTTAAGATTTAAAATAAAGTGTTTATATTAACCACTTATTACTACTAATAAAACCTTTCTTAATCCTTCTTCTTAATCCTTTCTATATGGCTCTTAAACCTTCTATGGCGCCTTACTACTTGAACTTATTGGAGGGGGTGACTCCTCCCTCCCCCCTAAAGCTACGTCCCTGTGCGAATCCATAATTGCAACTGATTCCTCCAAGTATTGTAGTTTACTAGCAAGCTACGCTGGTCAATTTCTCTTAACGCACCTTTAATCTCAACGAAATATTGACCTTAAATTTGACCTTGTGTTTTAAAGCCATATGGACCTTTACTTGGAATGTCCTGCATTTCTGAAAAATATACGAATATACTATAATCATCCTTGAAAACTCACCTAACTAACAGTGAAGGTTCCGTTAAAATCCATTCGGCAGAATATTTTTAAAAGGCTAAGCTTTCATAATCGGGTTCATCTGATTATAAAACTTTCCCCCATAATTCTATAACTAAGCAAAGTAGAACAATATGCGAGATACTAAACCATCTCTGATGAATTATGTTACTAACAGTGCAATTCCCGCCAAAATCCATTCCGCAAGGGTAGTAAATATTTCCGTTTTGAATCAGCAAAAATGTAAATTATAACTTAATAAGAATATTTACGATTCAAAAAATAGTAAATTAAAATGTTTTGCATGCTTACGATTAAATAATAATTAAACAATAATAATGACAAATACTTAAAGCGTAATATCGATAACCAACTCATAAATATTAGCTGCTATAAAACAATTGCTGGTCATAAAATATTTTTTATTGGCCACCACAACCCGGCATTGTTAAAACAATACCCCCTGAAATAATTACAAAATTTCGTTTCTATGTTTATTACCCTTATAATAAAAAGAAATGGCGCATCTAGTATTTGTCGAGAATTAAATAAAAATCATGCACTCGTGACATCATAATTCACTTTTATATTTTAACAGAATGATAAGGCTACTATAATTTGTGACTTGAGATTAATTTGTGTGCTATAGTCAGTAGTAGGGCTCCTATAATACAGGCTGACGCATCCTCACAGATTTGGGTCTCAAATTGGAGTTCAGTCGAAAAACCAAGCTAATTTTCCGCCATTTAACACCCAGCCTCTTTCAGTAGGTGGAGGAACGAGGCCTTAGGCAACCCCAGCTCCGGCAGCGGTAGATTGAGATGCTGAACTGAGACCCGAATAATGCGAAACAAAATGGATATGCGTCAGCTCCTATTATAGGAGCCTTAGTCAGTAGTATACATACGTCAGGACATATTGCCGTTTATCTTTTTATGCGTGAAGGTTTTGCTATGTGGTACTCCATTGTAAGATTTGATACTTTTTGAAATTCAATATTTGAAAAACGGCATAATCATTAGATTTGAAATTTATATCCAGAAAAATACAGTTTTTTACCTTTCTAACGCAGTTTGTCTGACAATTTTCTGACAAATTACTTTTCGAGCTATTAATTTTTTCAGCAACTTGAAATGTTTCATTTTCGGAGATTAATCTGTGCCAACGATTAGCGAAAAACCCTGTCGTCAGCAACGCATAGCTTTTTATTAAAGAGGATGAGTTTTGCTTAGAATGCTTTGACCAATGAATTTAACATCAGAAGTTCCCAAAACATTAAAGATTCTTAATTCCTAAACTACTTGACTGAATGACTTCCCGTTTGGTATTCGAAGGTAAAATTTACCTAAATATCCAAATATAGTGTAAAAATTAAATAGTATTGGAAATTTCAGAGTTTGGTATAATTTCAGTATGCGTAAACGCTTATTTTTTAAAATGCTAAGCTTATTTTTTAAAAACATAAATTGAAAGAAGACATAAATTTCATTCGAAAATGGCTATTTTCGTTTTTTCTGTGACAACTTGGAGATTAAAGAAACGGATGTTCTTTTTTTTTTTTTTTTTTTTTTTTTTAACCGATTGTACATTCAATATTGAATAGTGCTCTTTTTAACATGGAATGTATAGAACAACGGTCGGCAACTGGAGGACGGCGATCCACATTCGGACCGCGGAAGGTCAAGTCGTGGACCGCCAAAAATTTTCAATTTGAATAAATAGTTTATTAAAACAGTTATCTCAACTATTATCTTCAATTCTTCAATTATCTCCAATTATTCAACAATTATCTGCTTTTTCTATTTTATAATGTGAAAATAAATTTTTCAGAACGTATACTTGTGTATATAGTAGTAATTTTTCATAACAAATAACTGATTTTTCAATTCCATAGTGTATGTATGTATGTGTAAAAACAACAATTTAAAATTAATAAGTACTAATATTACTTAAGTGTTTTTTCTCTGGACCTCGATAAAAATTTTCAAAAGTATTCGGACACTACTTAAAATTACTTACCGACCCCTGGTATAGATGGATTTATTTTATTCCTTGCCTTAAGGAGAATTTTGACATTTATCTGAGAATTACACTTCTGGGAGAAAAAAAATCTTACACCTTTATAACGAACTCAAGTAAAATGTTTACAAAAGATTAGAATAATTAAATAACAGTGTTTCAATAGAATTTTTGAAACTCGAGTATAATGATTTTCTGTAATCGCTCTTTCTCATTTTAAGAGAAATATTCAGAATACAAGTTTTTAATTGAAAAATAAAGGAGTTATTCAACTGCTAAGTAGTTAATCAGTATCTAATCAGTATTCTTAAAATTTATATTTTGATCAATTTAAGGGTGATTTTTTCAAGATGGTTTTCAAATTTCCTGCTTAACAATGCGAAACTTTCTGACTCATTTTTAAGCGTAAAAGCATAAAATTTACAGGCCCGTCTATTGAAGCGATTTGGAATCGAAATGTGTTTTCCATTTGTTGATAAATAAATTACTTATCGAGTTATAAAAGAGATTCTTGTCATGTGGCGATAAGTTTTTTCTCTTTCTCGCGTTGACGGATCGGCAATTCGGTTCAAAATGCCAACTTTGACAGTATTTCTTGAAAGATCATCTGTTTTTACTAAAAAATGGAAAACGCCTCATTTTTAACACTTTCCAACCTAGTTGAAAAGTGTTTATGACTTCGGTTTATCTGCCGTCTGCCGTATGGCCGTCTGGCCGTGCTCTAACTCCCGTAAATATGCTCGGATTGCTCTGCAATTTTTTATGTTATTGTCGTCACCTATAGCATGTTCCCTATTTCAACGGAAGGGTGTAGCACTTATAGTTTTTTTACAGGGACACTCAAAAGAATTCCGTTACATTACGGTCAATGGGGAAAAAGTGTTTGCGGTGTATTTTAATGATGTTACACAATTTCAAACACATTGTAATTGATATATTATATCACTAAGGTGCATTACAAGAAGCTTAATATGGAATAGGGTGTGCATAGCACTTATAGTTACTTTACAGGGAGAGTCAAAAGAATTCCGTTACATTACGTCTATGAAGAAAAATCGTCTGCGGTTTATTTAAATAATGTTTCACTATTTTAAACGCATTGAAATTTATATCTATCACTAAGGTGCATTACAAGAGGCTTACTACAGAATATTGTGTGAATAGCAGTCATCGTTCATTTA
The DNA here is from genome assembly GCA_963931845.1 of Maratus michaelseni. NCBI lineage: Eukaryota > Metazoa > Arthropoda > Arachnida > Araneae > Salticidae > Maratus > Maratus michaelseni. Next base: position 107,128,359 of record OZ007591.1, on the reverse strand, counting down.
CAGGGACACACAAAAAAATTATCTTCTACCTGTTAACAATAATTCCTGGAAGTGCGTTTTAAGTTACTGAACGCGATTTTAAATTTAACTCACTTTTGGTCTATTACGTGGTGTGTATAAATTCTATAGATCATATACAGGGAAGCACAAAAGTTCGCGAACACATTTCCGTTTATTGACAGAAACTCCAGAAGGAGAATTTTAAACTGTGCTACGCGTTTCCTAACTGAACTAAAATTTAGCATCCTATGTAGTATATATACAAATCTATAGATCCTGTACAGGGCTGAATAAAAGTATTCGGATATTTTTCCGAATATTGTATATGTTGGAAATTCCTGAAATTATGTTTTTAAATATGTTATGCGTTTTCCAAATTGTTTACTTAGATGCATGTTATCTTTCATCTTATTAAACAGTTGATTTGTAAAATTATTTTGGAAGCGTTGGAAAGTGTTACATAATCTATGCTTGACGCATGATTTTTCGTTCTTGTTAAAAAAAGGAAACGGTAAACGTTTTGAGAAAATTTGCTTTTCGCATGTTCTTTTTAACTTTACTTAATTTGTAATACATCCGAAACAAAAAGGTATTTAAGTAAAGAAGGGAAATATAATAATTATATATAAATACATTAAAAAGGACAACATTTTAAAAAGATAAATGTTATTTGGAGCATATTCTAAATGCAACGTATCTTTCTTTACCAGTTTAAATTAACTTATTAATTTTATGTTCATTAGAAAATGAAAACATGTCTTTTCGTTGACAAATTTCAGTTTAGCACCAAAAAGGGCAGTAAGTCTTATATGATTAATCTGCTTTTTTTTTTCTTTTTAATTTGCTCTGGACAATCTATTCCAATTCTGATATCCCTATTATTGGTGCCGCGTCAATTAGTCGCGCACAATTCATCACGGAACAATCCATCGCGCACTAAAATTCATCGCAGCGTCAATTCATCGCAGCGTCAACTCGTCGCATCGTCAATTCATCGTGGTGTCAATTCGTCGCGACGTCAATTCGTCACAACGAAAATGTTTTTGAAGGCTATGATGATAAAATTAAAGATAATGTAGTAAAATTATTTAATGATAATTTGTTTTTCAGATATAGAGAATTATAACTAACAATTTACATCATTAAATAATTTTACTACATTATCTTGACTTTTATCATCATAATCTTCAAATATATTTTCGTTGCGACGAATTGACACCACGACGAATTTACGATGCGATGAGTTGTTCCCGGATGAATTGTGCTCGACGAATTGACGCAGAGCTCCTATTATTAGTTACTTTACATTATTGTAGCAAACAAATTGCTCATTGTTGAAACAGATTTAAAAAAAAATTCATACTCGAAAGTTATTTAAAATGGCCATAAAATGTCATTAAATTGAGCTACATAGTTTTCAAACAAATTTCATTGCTGCAATTTTATAAACTGCAAATTTCAAACAAATTTCAAGCCATATTCCATAGTCTGTTGCCAAACATCGTTTATGCATTTCTAAATATAGCAATGGGTTTTTGACCGCCGAAAATGGGGCCGCCGCCCGAAAGCGAACTACGAATTTTTGACGAAGGAAAAAAAAAAAATCCACGGTGAAAGAAAATCAGGACTTTGTCTAATACTAATATTATAAAAAAACTGCGTTTGTATGTTTGTTTGTAGGGATAATTTCTGGAACTATCGAATCGATTTAAAAATTAATAGTGGCAAAATTATGGTAACCATGACTCTAACATAGACTTATATTTTATGTCGATACAAGAACCCACAAGGGGGTGCAGAAAACGTTCTAAAATTGCAATTTCTATGATATTGTCGAGGCTAGAAAAAAAATTTGGTGTGGTTGTTACTTTTAAGACGTAAATACTTGCTATGAATTGTTTCAAAAGAGTTGAAATTTAAAAGGGTGAAATGATTGGAAAACGTTCCAAATTCCGATTTATTTGGAAATCTTAGGGTTAGAAACTTAAAAGTGACAAGACTGTTACTTTTAAGACGTAAATGCTCGCACAGATCAATTTTATTTTTAAAAATTCGAAATTTAAAGGGTGCACGAGGGAAAAACGTTCTAAAGATGCAATTTTTGTGATACTGTTAGGGCTAGAAACTTGAAATTTGGCTTGGTGATTACTTATAAGATGTAAATTTTCGCTATGAACGGCTTCTAAAAATTCAAAATTTAAAACGGTGAAATGAGCGGAAAACGTTCTTATATCGTTCTAAATTACGATACAGAATTGTTGCAGATAGAAAGTTAAAATTTGACATGACTGTTACTTTTAAGAAGTAAATGCTCGCACACACCAGTTTTTAAAAAAATTCGAAATTAAAAAAAAGTGCATCACGAGAAAAAAAAAGTTCTAAAATTGCGATTTTTCTCATACTGTAAGGGCTAGAAACTTGAAATTTGTTATGGTGGTTATACTTATAAGATGAAAATGTTCGTTAAGAACGGTTTCAGAAAAATTCGAAATTTAAAAGAATGAAATAAGCAAAAAACTTTTTTAATTTCGATTTATTTGGAATTGTTTGGGCTAGAAACTTGAAATGATATAATGAAACTAGATTTATTTTCTCCCAAACAATCGAAAGACCTCATTCAATTTAAATGCAACCCAACATGTTGCTACGCAGCTAAATCACTAATAAATAACTTGATAAATAATTATCGCAAGCTCGATATCTTTATCTAGAATAAAACAGAGTGTGCGCATTGACATAAAATTCTTAAAATCTGTTATTATTTTTGCTCAATTTTTATCATAAAATTTTAAAGAAGTTTCATTTAATTGTTTTTGATAATTTAAAAAATATATTACATAAGATAATCAGGGTATTCTTTTTTAAGAATTAATTTAAAAAATCTAATTTAAAAGAAAACGATACACGTTTGAAACATATTTGCCTCTCATACGTTCTGTAACAAATTCATTTGCAATACACAAAATTTAAATACTTTCCAAACAAAAATATATTGAAGTAATGAAGAGAAAAAGAAAATAAATACAGTAAAACTTGAGAAAATGGAAGTTATCTGTAACGGAACCCTGTCTTAAAAGAAGGAAATTGGGATTTTGTTAAGCCATAAGGTTTTTTTTTAGCTATGTTATTTTGTTATGGGCAGTGTTAACCATATTGCTATAGGCTCGTTCAAGGAAACCCCAGAAAACAATCGCACGGTCACCCCGCCTTAGACTATGCAAGCTTCGAACCCGCGAACATTGGCCCAAAATCCTTATTCTGTGTACAATATGTTAATCCCTGAACTGACGGGGCCCACTTGGACGGAAGGAATACCACACAATTACACCTGCTAAGACGAAAAACTGCCTAAAACGGATATGTTAGTGGTCACTAAGGCGATTCCGTTTTTACAGGTTTTACAATGTGTATAAAAATAGATATCTTGATAAATAATTACGGTAAGTTCAAAAGTCTAGTATCGTTATCCAGATTTAAAATGTTGTAATGCATTGACATCAAATTCTTAATTTTTTTAAATTATTATTTTAAAGGTATATCAATCTCTTAATAGTAATTCTTTTTTTACATTTTAAAATGAATCGTATGTAATAAAAATCAAGGCACTTTTTTTTTAAGGCTTATAAAGAAATGTATATATTTATTTAAATGGAAACGATACACGTTTGAAACAAATTTGCCTCTCAAATGCTCTTTTAACTAATTAAATTGTAATACACTAAATTTAAATACTTTCGAAACAAAAAGGTATTTAAATAATGAAGGGGAAAAAAAGGAGAATAAAATGAAGTAACGTACTGCTTTTTTTCCCTTTCTTCCAATGCAATTATCCTTTTACTCTTAATTAGCATTAAATAGTTTCTTTCTCTGATTTTTGCTTGCATTGTAACAGTTCTTTTAATTCTTTTATTTTGCTTTCTTTTGTTTTGAGCTTTATTGAACTGTTTTGTTTTTAACGCGATACGATTGCAAATACTTGTTACACAAGAGGCAGACTTAGATGTTTAGTTAGTTGGAAAATATTGGGATTATTATTATTTTTTATTTTTATTTTTTTATAAGTTTTCTGTGAATAGAATACAAAATAAAATATTTATTCACAATTTTTTTAGAAGCGAAAATTTATTTTTAAGTTTACAACATTTTCCTCAATTTTTATCATTATCCTTAGCATTTCAATGTTGCTGGCATAAGCATCAATGTTTTCTTCTTGGCTTATACAATGAAACTTTTTAAAATGCAATACTGAGATTATATATATATATATATATTAATATATAATTTACATATTCATCTATTATTTATATTTTTTTTCTATTTATATATATTTAATTGATATTACATTTTCTATCTATTCAATTTTTGAATTATTACAGTATATTCCCTTTTTTCTAATTTAAAGCTAGATGCCAGCACTACTATTTTCATTACTTTTTTATTTAAAGCTAGATGGCAGCACTACTGATTTTTTTATTTCCTTTTTTTATTTTTTTGCCATGACATAGTATTTCTAAGATTAATTTTAAAACAATTATTCAAATTGGTAAAGAAATCACTGAGTTGTAATTTCCCAACTGGGCGAAAAATATTCGTATCAGGATACGAACCAAGGATCTCTTGACTGAAGCTGCCAATGCTCTACCAACTGAGCCATCCCGGACGAATCTGGAGGACCTAATTCTCCCCAGTTAACCTTACTCTTTATAGAATCTGGTCTGATATCTGAATAATCTCAATAGAATAAAAAACAGGTATAAATTTTAATGGAACTCCCGTAAACGCTGGATACGTAATTACACAATATTAATTTTAACATAATTATTCAAATTTATAAAGAAATTATATAAGTTGTAATTTCCCAACTGGGCGAAAAATGTATCCTGGCACGGACATTTTATAACATCAATATGTACGATTATATTGGTCTTTTATTGAGATATTTTATTTACTGCAATTTATGGAAGAAACGCCGCGGAGTTTGCGAGTTAAAAAAAAAATAATAAGTGTGTCGTTTACATATTTATTTCGCGCTGTATAGATGGTACCAACTAATGTGTCATTAATAAATAAATTAGATATGAAATGTTGAAACTGAATCAAATTTTAATAAATGTCATTTGTCACATCATTTTATATAGTGTTTAATGTGGCGTTTAGAATTTTTACTGCTTTATTAAACACATTCTCACTAGAGCAGCGCTAAATTCGGATGCGGCGTTTACCATATTTATTTACATACTAGCTGTTTAACCCGTTCTACGCACGGGAGTTCATGAACTTAATTCTAATATGTGAATAAAATGAATTTAATCCACCTGTTAAAGTGTTGAGTTGTTCAATAAATATGCGATTTAGAAAAATATTGTTCTACTACTGTGCATTTTTTTAAATGAAACTTAATTTATCATGTTGATATGGCAGCAGACGATAAAACGATATCTTTGAAATAAGGGAATAAATATAATAAAAAGTTTTGTTGATGTTTGTGATGAAATGTTTTTCTTTATTTTTTAAAAAAGGTAATAGTTAAGCGCAATTAAATAATCTCTAATTATTTCCATGCGAGGTAAAATAATTATCGTAATACCCGCTACAGTTTCTTAGTACTGCATTTGGCGCCCATAATATGCATATCTCACATTGCAGTAAACATTTAGAACTGGTTAGAACTCGCGTGATTACGGGTTAAACATAAAAAAGGACAAAAATTCGTCAAACACATAAAATTAAAAAAAAAATCTATTTAAAATTTTCGAATTTTTTTTACCCAATCGTTCATGGGCCCCGTACCAACAACCCGTGTGCCAAATTTCGTAGCGCTGAGCAATTGAGTTTTTGAGGTTACATAGATTTATATACGCGTATGGATTTTAATAAAGTAGATTATTCTAGCTGATCCGCCCGGCGTTGCCCAGGTCCGTGTAATAAACGTAAATCTCTTAAAAAACGAAACTCTGGCTTGGGTCTCCGATGTCTTCGGCACCGTATAACGGACATGCTCGTACGCTCAGGAAAATCTTTTATTTCCACCTTCCACCGCCAGGGGAGGATTCTTTTCTAAACAAACCTCTTTCCGAACGAAATTCTGACACAGGTTTCCGCTGCCTACGACACCGTATAGTAGACGTGCTACAAAAGTGAGCTGGTTTGGAGAAGATGGGAACATTCTTAGCCGAGTTACTGAAATAAGCACAGTTAGAGAAAATAACCTTGCTGGGTTGTCGGCGGGAAGGGATGTTCAAGTGTCCTTTTCAGAAAATGACTAATTAGGAGGACCACTATGCATCCAATAAAATTCGTTCGTTTTGTTAAGCTAGGAACTTAATTACAAATTTGGCTTAAACTATTATTCGGAAATAGTGGTAACTCTACTCATAAATTTACTTTAATGTTATAGATTGAAATGATGTTACAGAGGGTAACTATTAAGTTAATTATAATGTTTGTAATCAACTGCGTTGAAATCGGAAAGATAGTTGCTGAGTTGTGGAAACGGGGCATAGTTAGAGAAAAGAACCTTGAAAGAGGTGGTCAGGGAGGAGAGGATGTTCAAGTGTCCTTCAGAAAATGACTAATTCAGAGGACCACTATACATCTTAAAAAAATCGTTCGTTTGGTTAAGCTAGGAACTTAATTGCGCATTTGGCTTAAACTATTATTCGGAAAAAGGGGTAACTGCTACTCATAAATTTGCTTTAATGTTATAGAGGGTGACTATTATGTTAATTACAATGTTTGGAATCACTTGCGTTGAAATCGGAATGATTGTTGCTGAGTTATGGAAACGGGACATAGTTAGAGAAAAAACCTTGAAGGATGTGCCGGGGAGGAGTGGATGTTCAAGTTCACTTCAGTAAATAACCAATTAGGAGGACCACTATGCATCTTTAAAGATTCGTTCTTTTGGTTAAGCTAGGAACTTTATTAGAAATTTGTCTTAGACTGTTATTCGGAAATAGGGGTACCCGCTGCTCATAAATTTATTTTAATGATATAGACGTTGATTATTAAGTTAAATATGATGTTTGGAATCAGTTGACTGAAATCGAAAAATTAGTTGCTGAGATATGGAAAAAGTGTAAAGTTAGACAAAAAACCTTGAGGGAGGGGCCGGAGTGGGAACGGATGTTTAAGTGCCTTTCAGCAAATGATAAATTAGGAAAACCTCTATATGCATCTTTAAAGATTGATTCATTTGGTTAAGCTAGGAAGTAAATTTGAAATTTTGCTTAGACTATTATTCGGAAATACTGGTTGCTGTTTTCTAGAAATACAGCTGAAGCTATGAATGCTGATTTTTATGATAATTTAGCAAAATGGAACTGGTTTGGAGAAGTTAGGAACATAATTATCTGAGTTCTGAAAATAAAGCACAGTTAGAGAAAAACCTTGAGGGAGGGTCCGCGAGGAGGCGCGCGGTCAAGTGCTCAACAACAAATCACTAATTTAGAGTGTTGGTATGCATCAACTGAATACGGGCTCTGTACTTTTATTAGGAACATAAATTTAATTTTTATAAAAACTGTTATTCTAAAATAGTGGTATTATCTATATAAAACAGCGATTAAACGTTACGAGTTCAGCTAAAAAAGTTAAATTTGTTAAATGTAATTAGTTCTGTTGAAATCAGAGCAGTAGATTTGGATTTATTAATAAGAAGGGTCAATTAATGAAAAAGCCGCCGCCAGGTGGCGCGCGGTCAAGTAAAATAAATTTTATATATAATAAAAGTCGCTTACCCCCCCCCCCCCCACCCCGCAAATTTAACAAATAATCTGTTAAATAAAGTTTTCTGTTTTCTGTATTAATAATCTCTATCATACTAATATATGTCATGCAAAAAACCCCTTAACCCAGCTAATTATCATTCATTAAGTTGATAAAATCCTTTAAAGTTAAGTTTTTAGCATTTGGCAACGGTTAATAATTAAGTTGATTGTCTACATATCATATAATCTCTGATCAATTGAATTTGAACACTCGAATCGCAGTTGCAAATGCTACCTTGATATATTTAATGACTTCTGTGGAGATATTATACAACCAACCAACCAATGAAAAAAAGCGGATTTTTGATGAGATCTCTTTGTGGATGGATTTTAATTAATATTTAATCTATCAAAAATCTATTTAAAAATTTCGAATTTTTTGTCCCGATCGTTCATGACCAGCTACCCGTGTGCAAAATTTCTTTGCCCTGCGCCCTGCGGTTTTCGAGTTTTTGAGGTTACATAGATAGATACGCGAACGGTTTTTAATAGTATAGATTAAATTATAGGCCGAATATTGTGAATCTTTCTTCTTACATTTCGGAAATATTTGGTTATCGAAAAGCCATAGAATTTAATTTTTACTCGTTTTTGTTACCACTTTTTCCGAATAGTAATCACCGCTTTATTAAATCGTGGAATTTCTACAATTAAATAAGTCTCATATTACTAGTAATACGAAGAATATTATTAGCATTACAAGTGTTTCGCCTGGTTGATTTTCTAAAGTTTAAAGATGTTTTTATTTATTTTATTCTTTTTGTCAATATTTAGATAATTTAATTTTTGTTGTTCAAATGGAGAATTAATTCGTGTCATTTTAATTAAATATTTTATCATTATAATAAGTATAAAAGTAAAAATAGTTTTTTTACCCCTTTAATACACTTTTTTACAAGCATTCAATGTTTATGTTGAAAATCACGTCTCATTTCATGACTGCAATTCATTCCAGCAATTTTCCAAAAATATTCCGTTACAATACGTCATGAACATCGAAATAGATAAGGACTTCTAACGGAATAGTGTTAATATCGAGTCACGATTTTGGAACTAAATGGCAGCCTTGCGTACAATTGTGCTGAGGTAGAGCCACCTACAAACAACAAACCGAAACTAATCAAGAACAATGTTTTGTACTGCAATATAAATATACATGGAAGGAATATAAAACGCTATCGCTGTTGGTGAATGTTTATGTTAATTTAATTCCATTTTTATTAATTTTCTTTTAGTGGAGAGATAGAATTTGTATATCGGATACCTACCAGACGATGGCTAACAAGCAGACGATTTAAAGTAGCAGACGAACTGATACAACTGTCCTATACAGACCTATTTAAAACATTATTCGAGGAACAATTTTCTTCTTCGAAAGGCTATTTCGTTAAGTCCTTATCTATATACATGTTCATGCAATACATTTATAAAAAATCACCGCCTATTTTACGCTTGGTAGAAAGCGCAAGCTAGTGAATTTATTTAAAAAGTGTACCGTGGCACGCAGTGATATACAGTGTCTCACAAAAGTGATGGGACACTTGTGCTTTATAAAAAGAAACTGCAATAAAATAAATAAACAAACATGTGCAAAAATTTTTTGGGTGTGTTTCATATTTAAAGTTAGTAACAATTATTACATAACACACATTTTGTCAAAATATTAAAATATTAATTTAGTAAAAATACAATTGTTCAGAACGGAGCAAAAAATGGCTCACATAAGTGATGGGACACTTACTTTTCCATCAAATATTTATCCAAAAATTTTACTTTTTAAAAGGTTTTAATATTTTGTTGGATTTCCTTTTACTTTTAAAACATGATTTAATCTTTTTGGGATGGATTCGACTATTTTTTTTGTGATTTCTGGAGTGATTTTACCCCATTCTTCTTGAAGCACCGATTTTAGTTGTTGTTTTGAAGAAATGGTGTGTTTGCGAATTCTTGATTCCAATTCTTGCCAAATATTCTCTATGGGATTTAAGTCTGGAGATTGTGGTAGTGTTTTTATTATTTCAGGACAGTTATATAGCAGCCAGAGTCTAACGTTCAGAGCAGTGTGCTTGGGGTCATTGTCCTGGTAGAATTTAAAATCGTTATGAAGGTTCAATTTTCGTGCTGAAGATTTCAAATTTTGCTTTAAAATATCAATATACTTGTACTGATCCATTATACTGTCAATAAAAACAAGATTACCAACTCCAGCGGACGACATACACCCCCATACCATAACTCCTCCTCCACCATGTTTTACTGTTGGTACCAAGTTCTGTTTGCGAAGTTCTTCCCTGGGTTTTCTCCACACCAAGATTCTACCGTCAGAACCAAATATATTAAATTTACTCTCATCAGCAAATATAACTTTATTCCAGTAATCAGAATTCTTATTTATGTTGGATTTTGCGAAAGCTCGTCTGAGTTTTCTATTCTTTTCACTTACGAAGAATTTTTTCCTGGCTACTCTACCGTGATATCCAGCAGATCGAATTACCCTTCTAATAGTTTCAGGATTAACAATTATTCCATATAATGCTTGTAAATCAGCAGCAACTTTTGAAGCACTAATTCTTGGATTTTTTTTAATATTTCGAACGATAATTCGCTTTATTCCATTGGATAGCTTTGATGGTCAGCCAGGTCTTCTTTTATCCTGAATCATATGATTCTTTTTATATCGTTTAATGATATTGAAAACTGTTGAACGACTCAAGTTAACTGTTTCAGCAGTTTTTCTAATAGATTTTCCACGTTCAATATGCAAATTAATAACTAATTTTCGAATTTCAGGCGAAGTTTCTTTTCGTTTAGCATTCATGACTACACAGAGCTAAAAAACACAAAAATTCCAAAACAAACTGGAGAGAAATACTGCAGACGATTTTATAAATTATTGCCAATTGCTTTTAAGTAAAAATAAAACCCCAAAAAATATTTTTATTGCTTATTTCAGACGATTTTTGTTGCATATATAATGGTGTCCCATCACTTATGTGAGCTATTTTTTGCTCCGTTCTAAACATTTGTATTTTTATTAAATTAATATTTTAATATTTTGACAAAATGTATGTTATGTAATAATCTTTACTAAATTTAAGTATGAAACACACCCACAAAAAAAATGTGTACATGTTTTTTTAATTTATTTGATTAGTTTCCTTTTGTAAAGCACAAGTGTCCCATCACTTATGTGAGACACTGTATGCTGTAACATGATATTAGGTGTGTTGCGATTTTTTTAGTCAAATTCTATCACGATTTTATGAATTAGATAAAATATCTGTATTTGTAATGTAATGTAATTTTATACCATACCTTTTATTTTGAGATGACGTTCAGAGTAATTAAGTTACATTTCTTGCAAGTTTATTTCATTGTTTGATTTTAAACAACAGATGATTTTAAACTACTGAAAATACATAAAACCAATATATATATATATATTACTAGATTCTTTTAAATATTCTTATATATTACTAGATTCTTTTAAATTTGTATAAAAAATAAAACACACACACACACACACACACACACACACACACACACACACATATATATATATATATATATATAACAAATTATTCACACTTTGGATCTTTTGTAACACAAATTTAAAAGAATCTATCCACTCAGCTAGATTTAGAAAAATCGGTACTTTTCGGTTAGCCGGGCGCCAGTGAAATTTATATATCTATGTATACATATATATACATATATATATACATACACACATTTATATATGCATGTATATATATATACATATATATACACATACATATATGTGTGTATGTATACATATATATGTATATATAGATATATACATTTCACTGGCTCCCGGCTAACCGAAAAGTACCGAAAATTCTTCCTATGGATTAGATCAGAAATTACTTGCTTTAAGTAAATATGCATGTACGTCAGAAAATTTCAATAAAATTAGAGGCGAAATTAACAGATATGACAAATGGCAGGGGCCATTTATCAATGGAATATTCAACAAAGAGAATTACAATCTTTGGATTATCTCATTTGTGAATTCTCTTGTATTAAAAAATTCCAGTTTTCAAAATTATATTTGTGAGAACAGTAAAGAATATTAAAATTGTAACAGATTTCAGCATAATATATTTCCCTCTTTTTGTTATTTCAATTTAGTACGCCATAGAAAAGCTTCCTATACTTTGAAGTGTGATGCCGTAAAATAAAAAAATGTCGAATAAGCCTCTTTTAAACCGTAAAACATTAAAAGAAAATAAATAGAAAAGAAAAAAATTAAATTAGAATAGCATAAACAGAGTTCCGTATTATTTGCGATGTATTTGCTAAATAAAAAGTTTTCAATTTGCATAATTTCTTTCCAATTTTTAATCGTTTTTAAGTTTTCTTTTTGCATTATGAACATTAAAAAATAATAAAAAACACTTTACTTAAAAGAAAAAAAATGGTCTTTTGTTATGGTTCCATGTTTTATACTTTTATCGAAGAAATAAAACAAAATAAATAACTACAGAACATGTTGATATCCATTAGAGAGTTATAGAATATCGTCCTTTCTCAAAATTATAACACAGATACTTTTTTTATCAAGTGGTAAAAAAAAATGTAATTTTTTGGAAATAATTTATAATGCTTCAAATACTGCTTGGAAACAAAAGGCAAAACGTTCTTTTGAAAATATTTTTTTCAATTATGACTCTATGGCGAAAAATATTTGCAATATTTGCCAAATTAAATTTTCCAATTTACATCACCTCTCTCTAATTTGCGACTGTTCTTTTTAGCTTTCTACATACATTATGCACTGTCACCAAGCCACGCTTTCCCATTTTTTTCCCCCCATCGAAACAAAAACCGCCGCGAATCTTCTCGCCTAAGATTAACTCTTTTTTAACTCTCTCCATCAATTTCCAGTTTTCTACAGGGAAACGACCCCATTTAAACTTTTCAGCGCTGCTAAATTACCATATGTTTAAATTTCACCACCGCTGCAGACGAACGAATATTTAAACTGAGCTCACACCCTTTAATCCGCAAGAGCCGTCAAATCTTATGCGAACCCTACCGTAATGTGTATCGGGATTTTAAGAGCTCTAGAACTTCGAAAATAAGGTACGTTCGGGTGGCAACATGTCGGTGCTTCCCGTCATTTGCGCGCGAAACGAATTATCTTACTAGAGAGGAAAGGCTTAACGAGTTACCACGGCAAGAATAAGCAAAAGAGGCTGATTTAAAAGGCAATTTTTTTTAACAGTTGATTTTCCAGGAAAATCGACGTTTTTAACAAGTTTCGCAGTGGCGGTTAGAGATTAAATCAGCTAACTTGGAATTTTCTGAAAGAATCCATTATCAATTTCGGGTTGAAGTAAAGAATAAGTTCTGCTTTCGTAAGTGTTAGTGAATGAAATAATGCTTCTAGAAATGAATAAAAAGTGTGCATTAAATGTAAATCATTCAGAATCGTAATTACCCTGTATTACATAATTTAATATTTAGATCTGTTTAAACTATGGAAAATTTTAATAATATATTAATATCTAAATCATAATATGCAAATGATTTTCTTTATAGTTTTTCTGGTTTCAAATGTTTTGATTACAATTCTGTAAGGAGATTTGTTCAGCATATTGATGTATTATTTTGTTAATTTTCTTTTTAAACTATATTTTAACAAAGAAATAACGATAACAAAATAGTAATGCTAATGGATAATAAGTTTATAATTTCAAAACCAGTGGTAGGTCCAAATATTTTGTTTCAATTTGGAGGGCGAAAAGAAAAAACAGCTAACTCTAAAGTTTAAAATGATACTTTAGAGTTAAACAACTTTAATAAGTGACAATTATTTAATCGATATAACGATTGATAATCGATATCGATATAATCGATAATCGATATAACGATAAACTTCTATATTATACAAATATAAAAGATTTTGTCGTATTTGTCCATCTGACGTAGAGTTTTTCCTCTAAACGATCTGGCAACTTAAAAAAAAAAAAAATGTAACTCCCAGACTAAATACCGTATATTAACGGCACTGCGGGATATTCAAAAGCTAACAGGCATAAAATTTTCTAAAAGAAATTCCCAAATCGATCTGCAAAGCCTTGTGAATAATATACCCTATTAAATGAAAGAGAGAACCATTCTTAACGCCTTCGTCCAATGCAAACAGCGACACCTGAACACAATGCCTCGAACACGGTTTGTTGGGCCCATTTTCGGGGGTGCGCTTTAATGGGGACCGATTATTTCCAGCCCGCAGCTCCATTTCTGACAAGCCCCGGTCTCCAATTTGCAGCCTCGTTGCCAGCTGTGAGTAACGAGGAGTTCTAAAAACTTTATCAACGCTTCATTGGGCTTGTTCAATGTCTTCACCACTCCGAGAACTTCAGCTTTTCATGGGGTACTTAGGAAGTCTCTCCATAAAGTCGACTGTTTCATTCTTTCGTTCAATGTAAGGGTTACAAAAGGGGAGAAAAGAGTCCAAACATTGGATGGACCCGATATCTTGTTGAGGTTGCAAAAATTTTTCAAAGATGTGGTGTGTATTGTGGGAGTCACAATCGTTTACACTCACAATCACAAGTTGGAAAACAGTCTTCGGTGAGCTTTGAAGAGGGTTCGAAACGTATGAGATGCAAGGTATGCGGTCGGTTTTTGGTGACAGGGCCACACCGGAAAGCAGGTCGTGCATACTGAGGCGGTATCCTCACCTGCGTAGAATCATTGTCCGAACGCCCACTAAAAAATTCCTCACATGTACGATAAATAAATAAATACTCTAACGAAATAAAAGGTTTATGATGTTGTGGAAACATACAAAGATGCGTAAAGAAGGCCTATCTACATCTTGAAGAATGGATTTAGGCAAACAATTAGTATTGGATTGCAAAAGTGAAAAGAGAACGTTTAGAAGATATTTACGCAGGCTAATAATGACCTTAACTCACATACATTATATAAATATATACAGTTTTGACAAAATAAGTTTTTCATGACGTGTTCTCAGGATGGTGCTTTGATCTTGAATTGAATTTCAGTAAAAAAATCCGTATTTTTAAATTTTGTCTTAATGTTGAAAAGCCCATTTTGTTTAAATAAAATATTTAACAAAGAGTCGGATAAGAAGATACATTTGATAGCGAAAATCATTTTATGAAATTATTCAAGATACAATTAATTTGAAAAAAAAAAAATCTTACGTTTTGTTTATGAAAAATCGGTATTTGAGACTTCTTTTATACTATAAAGTTTTTATCAAAATTTTTAGAAATTTCACCAACGTAAATGGCTTTTAGTAAACTCATATTAATCATATTCCTAACAACAACAAAAGAGCAATTTTATTATTTATTACATTTGTTATATTACTATTTATTACATTTTATGTTTCTGTTTCCTTGCGCATAATTTAATTAACGAATGGTTTAAAATGTTTCTCTTCTTGAAATATATTAAAATATTTTAGAAAACTCTTTAGAGAAATATAAACATCGAATTTATTCATTTATTTATTTATTTATTTTATTTCTGAGAACATATTCTTTTCCTTTACGAGCCAAAACAAATAGTTTATTCTACATTCCATACATTTTGATACTGATAAAAATATGTATTCAAAAATTTTTTTTTCTAAATTGAAAATAGGCTTGAAAACTGTACTTTAATAAGATTGTAAACTTATAGAAACAATAAATAGATATTGATACTTTAAAATGCTTCATATAGCTTCGAATTTTCATTAAAGAGAAACCGAAATCGATATTGCCAAAATACTTAAGTTTAAATTTTGTAATGTTCTGTGAAAATAAAAAGTTGTCTTTAAAAGTAAATAAAAATATAATTATGTTTTAATTCAGATTACGAATGGATATTTAGTATACGAATTAAATTAGTCGAAAATATAATGTATGTTTAAATAAATATTTTCTTTTCCAAAAAAGATTTGAAATAATGTGATTTAATGGTAATTTTAATAAATTATTAATACTTATTTTTGTATCTTCGGTTCAGCTTAAAATAATAAAGCTCTGTAACTTTTTATTTATTTACTAGGGGGCCCACCCCCTGCGAGCTACGCTCGCCAACCCCCGTTCAGACTTCGAGGCCTCTTAAAACATGACAGCGTGCTTTGTTTTAAAAATATTGGTAAATCTGTAATTGGGTTGCCATGCTTTTAACGTTTTAATGGAGCTTTTTTTTATTATTATCATGGCCTCATACACAGCTGTTGCGACAACTGACGACTGTTTTCGGGATTGATAAGTAAAATCAATTACACCCTGAAAACCAGCTTGTATAAAATGGTTAGGTTGAAATTGTGGCTATCTCTCAGACTTTTATAACAACGATCTGTATTCTATTCTTCCTTTGCGTTTAAGGATGAGAAAAATTCCATCTGCTTGTGAATAACATTAAGAACCACGGTATTGAAAAGTACTATGTTATAGACATTTTCAGTAACAGGTTTTAATTTTCTCTCTATTTTAGTGCACCATCATGCATATTTTCATGTCATTTTAACTATGTAAATTATTTATTTTAATGAATATGTATATACGAATTTTCTAATAATTATTTATCATTACAAAATTAATTAAATATTTTGTGCATGCATGCCTGCATTTATTCGGCATCAAATGATGGGATATTTAAACAAATTTGCTATCCGCGATAATTTTACACCATGTTATGTCACTTGAATATTGTCCATAAGAAAATCGGGTACTTTTCCCGTATAGGATTCTTTGCTTTTAGGTTTGGCGTAATTCGAGCTTCAAAAAGGGATAGATTCGTTAATATACATATATTTGTTGCCAAAAGTTATGAAAACAAATCCAATGAACTTTTGGTGCTTTTCTATTATAGGGGTCTTGACGCTTTTTTAAAAAGCTTGGCGCAATTCGGGCATCAGAAAGTGAGATTTGGTGCCAAATGACATAAACAGCCATGGAAACAAATTCGACGATTTTTTTGTTTATATGCGTATTTTAATTATACGTATATTATTATTGTTTTTTCTATACAAATTACTTCAATTATATATAAAATAGGATAAATGACATTCTACGCTAAACAAATTGTATAAATATTGAAAAAATGCTTCTGTATACGAAAAAGTGAATAGGTTGACAGAAAGTATGTTGCCAAATTTCTTTTTCCGCCAAGGCTATTTTCTCTGTTTCGTCATACTGGAGAAACACCGAACTTTTATGCTTGTTTATACATGTATTTATATGTATATATACAATTTATTTATACTTGTCTTTCAATGTACCTCTTTTTGTATAGATAAATGGCTTCTTTATATTAAATAAATTGTATAAACATAAATGACGTATTTACATAAATGACGTCATTTGGACGAATTTATTCAAAATATCTCCAGTTTATAAATTAATTTAAATGCTGACAGACAATTGAATCCTGACGATAGAAATGTGATTTTTTTTTTCAAATTTTCCTGAAAAACATAATTTAATCACAATCTTGTCTTCATTATCGATTGAAATAAAAGATAAATTCAATTTCAGTTTGAAAATGACGAATAAAAAGAAATCAATAATCCCTATCGGGATCCTTTCCAATTTTTTTCCCTTTTTTGTCACAAAAAAACTGAGTAATTAGTTGCCATCATTACAGAAATGTCATTAAAATTAGAAAAAATTAATATCTCGAAAACTAATTCCAATTTAAAAATTCTGTTACCAGTTTTGACATCCGCGGATTTTTATGGACAATTGGTATTAATTTCACCATCAAGCGTTTAATATTTTATTAAAAATAGCCCTGAAACATAATCAGTCGTTTCATAAAATCGTTTCATAAATTCGTTTCATAAAATCGTTTCACAAATTCGTTTCATTAGGATTTTATATATATAGGGTAGATTTATTTATTTGTTAACATTAGCAGTTTATTTAAATGCAAATAATTCCATCAATAAATTTTGTTTAGTTGATAAGTTTTAGAATTTCCATTTTATGAAACTAATAAAAGAGAAAAAAAAATATCCCCTCTTAAATTATCCAATGCAAAAAGTATGCTACATTTCTTATCTTTAGCTGATGTGAAACGCCTGTTAATGTTATTTCTCCTTTAGAAGAGTATTAGACCTAAGAAACAAACATAGTAGGAAAAGCATGTAGCGCATCCGGGAGTAGCACAGTTTATTTCAAACGTTCTGTTTTCGCCCTTTAGTAAATTATGTATTGTGAAAACTATTAAAATAACTGTTTTTGGTAACGTGATAATCTGTTTATTTTGTTGTACATATGTTGTTATGCCTATTTTTTCTTTTTCTATTTTAGCGTATCTTTATTTTTTAAAAATCAGTAGAATCAACCAATAGAAAAATCAGTAGAAAATGTGTTGATCATCTTTAAAAGGTATTTTTATCACAAAATGTTTTTATTTTAGAAAGATTCATTGTATATGGAAATTAATAAAACGCATCCATGTTGAAATAAAATTATAAAATGTCAAATGTTGAACAAATGAATGTAAAATTAAATTACAGTTTGTTTGTTTTTCTCAGTAAATAAGTGCAGTTTTTTAAAATATAATTACGCAATTACTGCCGATGGAATTTGAACTTTCTGCATGACAAATTATTCAGCTTTAATCCTATCATGCATTTAAAAATAAATACTATTTTAGTTTCCTAATTTTTTTGAAAAAAGAAAATATACATTTTTTTCTGTTAATGAGATATTTTGGCTCGCTTGCCAACTGTACTCTTCATTGCTCCGAATTTTCCTTATAAATTATTTTAATATGTTAACCTATTAGCACGTATTAAACATAAGGTGATTTAATTTAACATTCTGATTATATTATTACAATGAGAAAGAAACAATTCTATATTTAAAAGCAAAAGTTATTTCATGTTACACTAATTAAAACGAAAAAAAATTCACATACCATTAATAATAATAATAATAATAATAAATCTTTTTCTAAAAGTTGCTGGGATTTGTTTTAGTCAAGTTAAGGTTTAAGGTTTGACGACTCTTTTAGAAAAAAATGTCGTAAAATATAACTGAGTGAATGTTAGTAGTAATTATGCTTATCTTACTGCCTCTGAGTATTTATATCAGGTGACTAATGCTGCCATATTTTGGAAGTTATTGCATTTACAACGACAGATACCAGAACGGCTTGTGACAGTTTTTTAAACTATAATTTTGTCAATTTTATTTTTTCTTCATAACAAATTTGATTTACATAAGCAATTTTCAGAGAGAAAAAAAACACATTATTGAATGAATAATGCATTTATAATATTCCGTGTAAATGTTAATAGACAAAATCAGTTGTGACATCTAACACAGGCATGTAACATGTAAGCATTCTTATGTTCATTTGGAAAAAATACTCAATTTCATAAAATATTTTTTAATGAGTACTTTGTAAAACTTCTAATTAAAAAACAAAACAAAAAAACTGTATTATCAAAAAATAACTACCAAATAACCCGAAGTTATGTTTTCTTTAAAATGACCCATATTAAAGGCACACTATTCTACTTTGCTTTTAGATTACATTGTGTTATTCGATTTATACTGCAGTTTCTTTTTAAATATCGACCTCAATTACCGTAGTAAAAAGGCATTGTCTTAATAAAATATTTCACTAATATTACCTTACATATTTAATTTAGATTTATATATTTTTTCTTCTTTATTGCTTATGATATATAATTTTGATAAAAATTAAAAAACAAAATAGAAAAAACTATCACTGATCGTTTTCCTTAATTCTTGCCTGCATGTCTTTAAAAGTAAATAAAAATATAATTATGTTTTAATTCAGATTACGAACGGATATTTAGTATACGAATTAAATTAATCTTACTTTTCCTAAGACTTTTGTAGATCAATAATAAAATGCACGAAAAAAGTAACTAAAATATTTATTTGCTAAAGTTGTTACACTATTGTTTTCATTGTCTTGTTAACGTTGTCAAAAAAAGTCACTAAATTGATGTACAGTTTTCAAACAAATTTCATTGAAAAGTTCATATTTGTTTCCCTATTCGATGATGTAAATATTGAAATTATGCGATTTTTAGAAGTGATGCATGAACATTAAAATCAAAAACCATAGTGCAGTTTGTTGTAACAATATAGTTATATATTTCTAAAACTAGCAATGAGCTTTTGGCAGTCGTCCAATAGTGGATTATGATTTTTTAATGTAGGACACCAGCGTTCATATAGTGAAAGAAATATAACTTGGTCACTAATAAATAGCTTGATAAATATTTATCGTAAGCTCGGTGTTTTTATCCAGAATAAAATATTTTATGTATTGACATCAAATTGATATAATCTATATTTTGTTTGTTTTTGGTTTTTTTTTTTCTTAATATTTTAAAGAAGATTGCATTTTCTTATTTGTAATTTTATTTTCTCTCTTGTTGTTTTTTTAAAAAGAAAATTCTATAATCAAACCACTAGTAAATCCAAACTTATATCTTGCACAGTTTTCTAAATATTAGTATACGTAAGTTTGCACAACTATATACTTCAGAAAGAAAGAAACATTTAAAGTTTCAGTTTCTTAGATTTTTTTTAAAGGTGGGGGGGGGGGGGGGTGTAGAGAAACAATTCATTTTAAGGCTTCATAAAAGGAGCCAATAAAATTATTCATTTTGCACTGAAGAAGGTAGTCTGTTTAGCCGTGAAATAGTTATATTTGTTTGTGTTTATTAAAATCTTGTTTTTTTATGTCTCTTAAACTGCTGGTAAGTCTATTATAAACTATGTCCTTTTAATTAAGATTTGTTGACTACTTGCTTGTTTGTAGGCTATCCGAGTGTTTAAAGTTCAACTTCAAAAACTTTGATGTAAACAAACGTCCACGCGGGATGAAAGGGAGCATCCGCAGCTTTGGTTGTCATTTTGACTTGTCAGTTTTCCATCATAGTATTGTAGCATATCAAATTTTGTTAAATTTATTTTCTGTCCTCTAATTTTCGAAAAAAAATGTAACTTAAAAAACTAAATGTTGAACTTTTCAGAAATTTTCAGATTAAAAATCCAACCTTAGTCAACATCGGTCAGTATTGGACAATACGTAAAAATGTATCAACTTCACCGATGCACGCCATGCTTGGGTTATATTGTACAATATTGGAGCAATACTGCTGTTCTACCTGGGTAGCAGCTTTTAGAATCGAAAACCGGGGTTGACCCGCCTATACCCGGTTTTACCCCCACTTTCCCCTAATTCAAATAATAACTGTATCTCTATAAACAAATGCACAAACTTCTGTTACAAAAATTTTGAAAACAATATATAAATAAAAAACGATGCCACTGATTATTTTCGACACTTCTTCCTTTGAAAATATAAATACATATAGTTTTTCTATGCCTGCGTTTCTCTGTATTCCTGGCCTAACGCAGACTGTCTGTATCAGGACTGAACGTGTCATATTGCTATTTGAGCTTTTGTCGGATAATCCTGAATCAGGGGAAATCAGAGACGGCGCGTAATCCTCTTTGCTTGCACGAGTCGAAAGTCCATTATTCGCCTAATCCTCACTGTAGTGTTGGTCGTTTTAATCACAGAATACACACGCCTTCAACCGCTAAGCTCTCCATATAACATTATGATGTAATCCGAAAAGAGTGTGACCCACCAAAAGTTCAACAATTCTACTAACATAAAAAGAGGTTACGCTTTTTCTGTTTATGGAAAGCCTGATGATGGCATAGAATGCTATATAATAGTGATTTGAGGAAAAGTTTATAAAATCAAATTATGTCTTTATGTAGTTGTTCTTAATATGATCTTTTTTTATTATAATTTATGAAAGACGTTTGTGACATTTCGGAACTGTAAAGAAATCATGTCAAATCAATAAAGAATAAACGTGTCTGAAAAATTTGTTACAAAGTGTAAACACATGTGTTTCATTATAATCTGCTCGGAATATAAAGAGCTCGCATTTGAAAATGTCACCATTTTGACGAATTTATAAAAAAAACAGTTTAGTTTTATGAATTCATTTGAGTTTCTTTTCTTTCTTTCTTTCTATTTTTTTTTAATTCAAGTTTTCTTTTTAAAAATGATGTCATTTTTCACTTGCGGAAAATTCCACTTTTAGAGCTTTTAGCCTGTTTCAGAAATTTCCTTAAAAATTAAAAATAATAGTATATCGGAAGTTAATTTTAATTAAAAAATTTCGAGAACCATTATAAGATCCTCTGATTCTTACGAAAATTGATGGTTGTTTCAGCTTGTAATTTCTCATATTGTTTGAGGTATAGATGTGAAATATATTAATGTACATACAGATATACAATCATATTTTAATAATAGATAACGTATTATTAGTATTACTGTTTTATTACCTCCTTAGATTCATATGATATTTATTCCAAATATTTACATGCAAATATGTATGTTTTTTGCATAAAATACCTTGCCGGAGTTTCCTTTCAATTACTATACAATATAGAAACAACAACAACAACAACAAGAAACTGTTATACACAACAATTTTTGCAGGATTTAAATTAATAGCAATTTGGCACTAAATAAATAAACAGAATTTAAATAAATAAAATAATACACTGAAAAAAAAAAAATGTTGATTTTACAGTATAATTATGGCACTCCAGCTGCCAGTATTATACCGTAAAATTAACAATAATAAACAGTAAAATAAGCAGTAATACACTACCACGTATGCACGGCAGTATATTACTGCATATTTTGCAGTTTATTACTGTTAATGTTGCGATATAATACTGGCAGCTGGGGTGCCAGTTTTATACTGTAAAATCAACATTTTTTTTTTTCAGTGTATAATGAATTTTTCAGTGTTTTACATTCTTTGATTTCTTTTCTGTCTTTCTTTATCCTTTTTTCGTGCCATTTTGTTTGTTTTTAGCTTTTTTTCTTTGGAACTTTAGACATCTGTTTTATATTTTCATATAAATAAATGGACTTTTTAAAAAAGTTCATTTTTAGGTAGATTTCGTAAGAAATACTACCTATTACATTCTCACCTAAGTTGGAAATTTTGAAAAATTTTTGCAGATCTACGCCGATCATCACTCCCAGAACCCAAAAACACCCCCAGTTCAAAAGTTTATCTATCTATCTATCTATCTATCTATCTATCTATCTATCTATGTCACTTTTTTCTGACCACGATAACTGGAAAAATTCTGCATAAATCTCTTCCAAACTGATACATAAAATCAAGGGTCATAAAATCTCGGTCAAGTTCGTTAATGGGCAAAATCGAACCAAGGGGGGGGGGAAATGGGGGGGCTTTTTGTGAAAACAGAAAAATCCTCATAATTTCTTTATTATTATACGTATCGAATACGTTTAAAGTTATTATTACTTCTAGGAAAAGGGCTGAAAATTTATGTAGGACAGATTTTTGATATAATTAAAAATGGCCCCAAGGGGGGGAAAAAAGGGGGGTTTTAGAAGAAAAAAAATCATAGCTTCGTCAATTCACAAGATATCAAATCCGCGTAAATTTATTATTAATCCTCTTAGTATTATCTAAAACTTTTATATTGACAAGTTTTTTGTAGGACCAACCGTTATAGCAAAAAAAATTAAAAACAAAAAAAATCCCTGCCGGCTCCGCCTGCAAACAAGTTATTTTTCGAAGTAGGCGGTTCCAACTCCCGCATCTTTTTGAAACTGATACATAAAATCAAGGGGCATAAAATCTCGGTCAAGTTTGTTAATGGGCAAAATCGAACCAAGGGGGGGGGGATGGGGGGGGCTTTTTGTGAAAACAGAAAAAAAACATAATTTCTTAATTATGATACGTATCGAATCCGTTTAAAGTTATTATTACTTCTAGGAACAGGGGCAAAAACTTATGTATGACAGATTTTTGATATAATTAAAAATTGCCTTAAGGGGGGGGGGAGGGAAGAGGGGTTTTAGAAGAAAAAAAATCAGAACTTCGTCAATTCCCAAGATTTCAAATCCGCTTAAATTTATTATAAATCCTCTTAATATTATCTAAAACTTTTATATTGACAATTTTTTTATAGGACCAACCGTTATAGCAAAAAAAATTAAAAACAAAAAAATCCCTGCCGGCTCCGCCTGCAAACAAGTTATTTTTTGAAGTAGGCGGTTCCAACTCCCGCTTCTTTTCGAAACTGATACATAAAATCAAGGGGCATAAAATCTCGGTCAAGTTCGTTAATGGGCAAAATCGAACCAGGAGGGGGGGGGAATGGGGGGGGGGGACTTTTTGTGAAAACAGAAAAAAACCCATAATTTCTTAATTATGATACGTATCGAATCCGTTTGAAGTTATTATTACTTCTAGGAGAAGGGCCGAAAATTTATGTATGACAGATTTTTGATATAATTAAAGATTGCTTTAAGGGGAGGGGGAGGGAGGTTTTTGAAGAAAAAAATTCATAACTTCGTCAATTTCCAAGATTTCAAATCCGCTTAAATTTATCATAAATCCTCTTAATATTATCTAAAACTTATATTGGCATGCTTTTTATAGGACCAACTCTTATAGCAAAAAAAAAAAAAAAAAAAAAAAAAAAAATCCTTGCTGGCTCCGCCTGCAAACAAGTTTGGTTTCGAAGTAGGCGCTTCCAACTGCAGCATCATCGCAAAAAGGTCATTTCTTTCGCAATTCCCGACAAACAGGCGCCCCACGGTCTGCGTCTTCGAAATCTACCTGTGCCTGTAGGCCGAGCCGTCAGGGATTTTTTCATTTCAAATAGTGAAGCATTTTCTCATCCAGATTTCATAAAATAATTAATAAATAAAAATTATTAAAATAAATGGATAGAATTTGAATAATTTAACAAATTTCAGTTAAATAATGAAATAATGATTTACCATTAAACAGGCAAAAAAAAAAAAAAAAAAAAAAAAAAAAACGAAAATGAAAGAATTTTTATATACTTAGCATGAAAACATTTAAAATAAGATGCTAAGCAAAGTTAAAAAATTTATTTTAATGTGATATATTTTAATTTTTATTAGGGGTCGATGCAGGTTTTCTTCTTGGGGCCTATTTTGTGAAAAGAAAAAGTTGTTTTGTGAAATTTATTATATTTTTGTGGAAAATAATTTTTTGTATCGAAAGATCAAATCTAATTACGCAAATTCGAACCAAGATTTTCTTAACAATAACGTTTTAAAGTCTTTCTGCTAAAGATTTCCTATCTGATGAACTTGTTTGTTTGCAAATAACACATTTTAAAACCCAACAAAGCAAAAATAATCTACATAATAAAAGCATAAAATAACTTTCGCGAGATAAAGGAAATCTTTCCAGAATTGTGGTAACTATGGAGTTACACTGAATTTCCATAAACGTTTGATATCCTTTCCTTGATTACGTTATCCTCACCTAAAAAGAGTTGTCACCAGATTTCAATTAATTTCTTCATGTAATATTCGCCTGTTTTATCTCTAATTATTTTTTTAATTTCTTATTGATCATTAACACTATCTCCCTTTTTTTCTCCCTCCGCTCTAAAGAGAATTATATAGACAGATTTGTTTCAGCTGAAATCAGTGTCTCAGCAGTGATCTGCTAAGATTTTAATTCATATTTCAAAATTCAAATTGTGTCCATGATTGGATTTT
This sequence comes from Maratus michaelseni, assembly GCA_963931845.1. Lineage (NCBI taxonomy): Eukaryota > Metazoa > Arthropoda > Arachnida > Araneae > Salticidae > Maratus > Maratus michaelseni. The sequence continues at coordinate 107,102,977 of OZ007591.1, read as the reverse complement.
AGTGGGGTTTTTTTTTTCACCGCTCTATTTACCGAACTATACGATACAAATGTCTTTTTTTTACTCTAATGGATTAAATTCTAAAAACTAAGAGATTATTCTTAAAAATATATAAATTATCTAATTTGTAACATTTCAATTATTTCTGTTCTATTCTAACTTATTAAGAAATTTAAATGAAGAATGAACAACAATTGTTACCTGTAAGGAAAAATATTTAAATTTCTGGGCTTTTCTAATTCAAAGCCGTTTTATTCCATATTTATCTAAACTTTGGCCAGCAACAGTCGCATTGCTATTTACATCATAACTTTACATAAGCTACCTGGCATTCGAAATCGTCGCTTTCGAATTCTAAATTTGCTGAACAATTTAGCTAAAATGTTAATAACACGGGACCTCCTGTAATCTCATTATATTCGACATGCTCTTAATTTATTCAAAAGCATTCGACCCTTCCTCTATGCTGTGGTTTCCTCCTCCAGTTGTCGTCATTAAGTCATAAGTGTTTGGCAACAGTGTACGTTGTGTTTCTCTGCATGCAACAGCGCCAGAATATTACGTTCAAAGAGAGTGTGGTCGTTTGATCGCCCTATCTTGTCCTAATTGGTGGAAGGTGTTCAGACCTTTGATCAGGCCTCTAGAGTACCAGCTGTTGCGAATACAGCTGGTCTGTTGCGGGCAAAGCCATCTTCAAACGCTTTCTTAATGCATTCAAAAGCTTTGATTTAAGTTTAGACTCATATTCCACACTCCAAAATGTATGTAAAACTGTGCCCTTTAGATTTACTCAGGTTGGAGTATTATGTGTAAAACAGGAGTATGAAATAAATGGTCAGAGTGTTGAAAGATTTATACATAAAGCTGGCATTTGTATTATTTGAATGAAATATGAACATGCAAATTGGTTTGTAAAACACGGTTTCGGTTTTAAGGTATATACGAGATGTAACAGCTTTAGTTTAACTGAAAGATAAAGATTTAAATTTGTTTCTTTATACTCTCTTTTAAAACATGTTTAAATATAGATTTTCTTACTTATTAGTTCCAGTATTTCACATGACAAAAAGGAAAAATATACAAAAAATGAATATCATAGTTATGAAAATGTTGCTGATAATACGCGTTGTTTGACGAATTGGTGTAGAATTAATTGATGGTGCAGGATTCTATTAGAATTTTATCATAAATTAAATATTAACAGGGAATGAAAAATATGTACATGTTACACATTAATTACTTTTTACCCGTATGACTTAAATATGCGCAATAGTCTAAATTTCTGTTTGATGTATTACCTTCAAAAATTATATAAATGTAAAAAATATCATGAAAAATTAATTCCTCTTACACAAAGAAAGAATATCAAGAAATTATGTGGATGCAAAAAACAAAAATTACTTCGAATAAATATTACATATTTTAGAAAACTTCTTTGCTGATATACATACATATGTATATATATATATATATATATATATATATATATATATATATATATATATATATTCACAATGCAATCAACACAAGTAATATTTTTAATAAAACTAAATTAAATATTGAAATAAATAATAGAAAATTATTAAATTATCACAAATTACTAAAAATCAAATGTAATAATTTAAATTATCCTTATCTTGTTATAATTCCAAAATTTCATAAAAATCCTATTAAATTTCGCACTGTTACCATCGGGTGTAACACATATAATAATAATGCAAGTAATTTACTACTTAATATTTTAAAGCAGATATATGATATAACGTTAAAACATAATAACCAACATTGCCTAAAAAACAGTTTTCAACTCATTAATAAAATACATAATATCAATCCGGTAAAATTCATAAAAACATTGGATTTTAATGATTTATTTAATAACATTGATATAAAAGACTTACATAAAACAATGTGTATATTATTTAAAGAATTTAAATCTCAATTAAAATTAAAAGAACATATTTCAGTAAATTTTTTTAAAACTTTACTAAATTTTACATTGCATAATAATTACATCATATATGACAATATTATTTATAAACAATGCCAGGGAATTCCGCAGGGCGGAACAGCATCTAGTATTCTCTCTGACCTTTACTTATATTATTATGAAAGAAATATTAGTACGAACAATGATTATGTATTTTATCGCTATATTTATGACATTATCATATTTTATTTCAATGAAAAAAATTGCACATCACCACTCAATTTTTATCCTACTCAACTTAAATTAAGCGAAAATGATTTAATTAATAATAATATTAACTTTCTTGACTTAAAAATCAATATTAATAATAATTATAAATTAATTTTTGATATTTATGATAAGAGATTTGATTTTCCATTTAAAGTAAATATTTTTACCAATTATGCTTCATGTTTACATAAATCTGTATATAAAAATATAATTATCAATTATCTACATCGTATGAAATACTTATGCTCAGATATAAATAAAAACAAAAATATTAGATTTATTCGAGATCAAGCAAAAATATATGGTTATCCAATTTTTATGATAAATTCAATTATCAACTCTTTTAAATAACATTTATTATATCATTTAATTATTAACACTGTATGTAATAAATTTTTGTTTTAATGTGCGATAACATATAATAATAGATATAATATTACAATAATAACATACATTAATACAATTATAACATATTAGGAAATTTAAAATTTGATTGAACATTATATACATTCTGTATAGTATGTGAATGTGCGTTGCCGATCACATATGTTTAGGGTGTCTTTGATGAGCAGTTTTCATACATTTATAATTTAACTTATACAATAACACATAAAATTATACATGGATAACATTGGTTATTATAACTCACAAACATATCTATTTGCAAAGTGTATAAATATATATATAGTTTTTTATTTTTATCTATGAAATTAAATTTAATAAGTATTTTTCATTACTGCATAACATAAATTTGATTGAAGCACAGTAGTAATAATAATAATTATTTAATTTGATATTAAATTAATCTCTGAAATCTAAAATATAATTAAGTATAAGTATAAACAATACATTAATTATTTAATAACAAGTCTAAAATATATATAAGTAGAAGTAACAATAAAAAATTACTAATTTAATCATAAGTTTATAATATATATCAGTGGTTTAACACAGCTGGCAGCATAGCACTTTGTTTTAAAATAATATCTCTTTTACAAAATATACTCTTGTTAAGAATATCTGAAATGCTGTGCAGGATGAATAAATTCTGTGTATATTTATTCATATTGTAGGATTTTATTCGAATTTAATGTAAAAACTACAAGGAAGTATTGTTTATTAAAATTTATATATTGATTAAATCTAATGAAGTGATTATGTTAATAATAATATGGATATGTAACTAAATATTAATTATGAATAATTATAATACCAACAGATGGCGACACTTTACGTTTTAGTTAGTTGATGATATTATAGATATTATTTTTAATTTAACTATAGAGGGAGCTATTGCTTGTATATTAATTTTACTTTCAGGAATTAAAATTAGATGGAGTAATTATATATTCACGGATATAATTTTGCTATAAGAGTATTATCAACAGAATAGTTTTGTGTGTTTTTGAATTATTTTGTGTTGGGGTGTCATTGATCGAGTTGTGTTTTATAAAAAAAAAATGAGCTCTCAACTTGCCTTTCAAATCATTTCTCTCAACTCGACTCGAATGTCAACATGTTTGATACGTGCCATGTGGAATTGATCATTATGCAGAAGTTGCTATATTTTGAGGATTCTGGATCATTCTTGTGAGTAAAACATTTTTTCTACAATTTAAGGGTTCTAATTTCCAATATTATTTCAAAAATGATATCTGGTGGTAATTTAGTGTGGTGATTTATAAAGATTTTAGGATAATCGTTGTAAGTGATATATTATATATTTCTTAATGGTTTTTTATTTACATTTTACATATTTCCAATTTTAAATTTTTCCAATTGTTGTCTGGTAATAATTCAGTATACTTGGCTGATTCTACTGTTCTTAGCATCATGCCAGTAGAATTATGAAATACTGAATTATTTTTAAAACACATGTGGGTGCAGCCAAGCTGACGAGTACATCCACATATGTTTTTTCATATCCAATTCTTGATTGGTTTTCTTGTGGGCCAGTTTTTCCACTGAATAATGTTCATAATTAATTTATTAATCCATTTGTTTTTACTTAATAGCAACTCCAATTTATAATTTTTTTCCCCTTTCTCTCTCTTTCTTTTTAAATGTTCTTCAGGTATGAGTAAATTTGGCTAATTACCATTGAAGCACATGCTATGGTAATTTTATGATTGCACAAGTTAATTATTAGCGATGTGGTATTCTGATTACACAATATCATTAATTATCTCTTTGTAGATTTTAGTAGAATGATATTAGAACTTGATATGTTTTTGAAATTCATAGATATTATAATTATTTAACATTCTATAAAATTATGCTGCATTGCGCAAATTGGTATGGAATGGTTTTTACATATTCTTTTCAATATTCTTTTCAATTATAGCTGGTTGAAAGTATTGAGTTTTATGATACCATAATTTAGCCTAGTTGGCACATAAATCACTTTGATTAACTTCTTTTTAAAATACATAGTTAGTATAGCTGCATTGCTCTTTTAATGGTGTATTTAATAATAATTTAATAATAATAATTTTAGAATATTACTATTATTTCTTGGTATCATTTGTTTATCTATTGAAATTTCAAATGCATTTTTTAAAAATCTTATTCAGGTTCTTTTATTTTTTTTATTTTTTTTTTTTTTTTTATTTATTTTTTTTTTCTCCATTTTTAGATTTGGTACTTTTCGGTTAGCCGGGCGCCAGTGAAATTTATATATCTATGTATACATATATATACATATATCTATACATACACACATTTATATATGCATGTATGTATATATACATATATATATACACATACATATATGTGTGTATGTATACATAGATATGTATATATAGATATATACATTTCACTGGCGCCCGGCTAACCGAAAAGTACCTTAGATTTTAAATGCTATTTATTATTTACTAGCCGTTTATTAATTGTTTACAATTTACCCCCCTGACAATAACAATTATTTATCACAAAAATGCCTCTTAGGTTTGTTAAATAAGTTTGTTTATGTGTTTTCATTACTTATTAAAATATCGAATATGGCGATAAAATTTCATTTTAGCATCGTGCTTAAATTTTTAAGATGGCGCAAAAACATGGTTTAATAAACGTATGTTTGTGAATATTTGAAAAACATGTTTTACCGCTCTCTTGAAAAATTTTGTAAGATGCTAAAACTACCTTTTGGCACCATTTAAAATTTTTTTCGCCAACCGACATAGGATACGAAACTTTTTCCCATTCAGATACACATGCAAGACTGGTCTCAAACAAGAGTAAAGCTAGCAACAATATTGTTCTAACTCTATAAGAGTTACAATAATGATATTTATTACTCCGATTGGCTTTGGGCCCAATTACGAAAGTTTCTCCTAATAAAAACTGTAAAAGAGGTCTTTTACATTTGTTTCAAATGAAGCTCGGTCTACAAGGTATTAGTTAATAATACAAACAACACTAATGGCATGGAGGCAAAAGTTTTAATTTAAATTTATATATTTGAAACCCTTCCCCCCAACCCCCCCCCCCCCCAAAAAAAAAAAAGAAAAGAAAAGAAAGTTACAGTAATGAATTTAAAATGGCGTTAAGCCACGCTTTCTGACATAAGCAATTGGCTGCAAACGCGATAACGAAATTTTCACTTAACTTAATAACATGTAGCTAATATAGCCCTCAGGGTACTTTGCAGTTATACAGACCTTGTGGTTTTTTTAAAAAGCTTGAGACAATTCAGGTTTAAGAAGTTGAGATTTACTGTCAAATGATATAAACAACTATGAACACAAAACTGATGAATTATTATTCAGGTTTATGTATGTATTTAAAAAAAATGCATCTGATTACACTTATTAGATAAATTACTTCTGTTTGCATTTAATAACTGATAAACGGCTTCTGTATATTAAATGAACTGTTTAAATATTGGGAAGAGGTGGCGAGAGGTAGAAAGACGAGTAAACAAACGGGTAGGCAGACGGGTACTGAGATGGGTAGCGAGACGAGTAGCGACATAGGTAGGCTGACGGGTAGCGAAACGAATAGACAGACGGCTAGAGAGAAAGGTAAAAAGAGGGTTGACAGAGGGGTAGCGAGATGGGTTACGAGACGGGTAGCGACACCGGTAGACAGGAATGTAGCGAGAAGGGTTGTGAGACGCGTAGCGTGGTAGATAAAGAGACGAGTAGAGAAATGAGTACAGAGACGAGTTGACTGACGGGTAATGAGATTGATAGCGAGACGGGTGAAGAGTCGATTACAAAAACAGACGGATAGTGAGAAGGGTATACAGACGAGTAGAGAGACAGTAGATGGGTACGGAGATGGGTAAGAAGATGGGTAGAGAGGCGTATAGCCAGACGGGTAGAGAGACAGATAGACAAATGGGTAGCGAAGTCGATAGAGACACGGCTAGACATACAAGTAGTTAGACGGATAGACAGACGGTTAGAGAAATAGATTGGCGGGTAGCGAGACCGGTAGAGAAATATAGAGACGGGTAGCGAGACCGATAGAGAAATATAGAGACAGGTAGCGAGACGTGTAGAGAGATAGACAATCAGTTAGAGAGACGGGCAGAAAAACGGATAGGGAAACAGACAGATTGTGGAGAGACAGACAGACAGGCAAAAGAAAAGTCTGCGGATTGGCGCAGTAAAGGCGCATTAAAGGCGCAGGGGGCAGAGCCTCCTAGAGAATAATCAAGAAGTATCTGTTAAGCTTAACTTTGTAATATATATAATTTGTCAATTTTGCCGATATGGAGATTTAATGTAAAAGTTATTTTACAGAACTCATCGAAAGATTTTTTGTATACTTTAATAGTAATTTAGACTATAGTTTTGCAATCTGGTTTGTAGCAAAACATGCTATCAATGTGGTTTGAAGTGTACGAGTTTCTATAAACAGTTATACAAATAATAGATATATAATCAAGGAAGAAAAATTTTAAATTCATACACAAAAAAGGTGCTACAATGAAATTAAATTTGCGTTAAGCCACGCTTGATAGAATAATCAATTGGCTGCAAATCCAATTACGTAACTTTAAAAAGCTTGGCGTTTTAAAAGATCCGGCGTTTTTTTGTTTTTTTTTCAAGTTTTGCGCAATACGCGCTTAAGAAAATGAGATTCTTTGCCACATGTTAAAAAAAAATTATGACAACACATCTGATGAACGGTACTTCTTTTCTATTTTTTTTAACAGTGTATATGGATTTATATATGATATTTTGTAATTCTATCATTTAATTTGCTCTTTTTCTTTATATTGTAATTGTTAACCCTATGTTCTCAGCAATATCACTCAGACTAATCCCTTTGAGGGAAGTCCTAGTAATAGATATAATATTACAATTATAACATACATTAATACAATTATAACATATTAGGAAATTTAAAATTTGATTGAACATTATATACATTCTGTATAGTATGTGAATGTGCGTTGCCGATCACATATGTTTAGGGTGTCTTTGATGAGCAGTTTTCATACATTTATAATTTAACTTATACAATAACACATAAAATTATACATGGATAACATTGGTTATTATAACTCACAAACATATCTATTTGCAAAGTGTATAAATATATATATAGTTTTTTATTTTTATCTATGAAATTAAATTTAATAACTATTTTTAATTACTGCATAGCATAAATTTGATTGAAGCACAGTAGTAATAATAATAATTATTTAATTTGATATTAAATTAATCTCTGAAATCTAAAATATAATTAAGTATAAGTATAAACAATACATTAATTATTTAATAACAAGTTTAAAATATATATAAGTAGAAGTAACAATAAAAAATTACTAATTTAATCATAAGTTTATAATATATATCAGTGGTTTAACACAGCTGGCAGCATAGCACTTTGTTTTAAAATAATATCTCTTTTACAAAATATACTCTTGTTAAGAATATCTGAAATGCTGTGCAGGATGAATAAATTATGTGTATATTTATTCATATTGTAGGATTTTATTCGAATTTAATGTAAAAACTACAAGGAAGTATTGTTTATTAAAATTTATATATTGATTAAATCTAATGAAGTGATTATGTTAATAATAATATGGATATGTAACTAAATATTAATTATGAATAATTATAATACCAACAGATGGCGACACTTTACGTTTTAGTTAGTTGATGATATTATAGATATTATTTTTAATTTAACTATAGAGGGAGCTATTGCTTGTATATTAATTTTACTTTCAGGAATTAAAATTAGATGGAGTAATTATATATTCACGGATATAATTTTGCTATAAGAGTATTATCAACAGAATAGTTTTGTGTGTTTTTGAATTATTTTGTGTTGGGGTGTCATTGATCGAGTTGTGTTTTATAAAAAAAAAATGAGCTCTCAACTTGTCTTTCAAATCATTTCTCTCAACTCGACTCGAATGTCAACATGTTTGATACGTGCCATGTGGAATTGATCATTATGCAGAAGTTGCTATATTTTGAGGATTCTGGATCATTCTTGTGAGTAAAACATTTTTTCTACAATTTAAGGGTTCTAATTTCCAATATTATTTCAAAAATGATGTCTGGTGGTAATTTAGTGTGGTGATTTATAAAGATTTTAGGATAATCGTTGTAAGTGATATATTATATATTTCTTAATGGTTTTTTATTTACATTTTACATATTTCCAATTTTAAATTTTTCCAATTGTTGTCTGGTAATAATTCAGTATACTTGGCTGATTCTACTGTTCTTAGCATCATGCCAGTAGAATTATGAAACACTGAATTATTTTTAAAACACATGTGGGTGCAGGCAAGCTGACGAGTCACATATGTTTTTTCATATCCAATTCTTGATTGGTTCTCTTGTGGTCCAGTTTTTCCACTGAATAATGTTCATAATTAATTTATTAATCCATTTGTGTTTACTTAATAGCAACTCCAATTTATAATTTTTTCCCCCTTTCTCTCTCTTTCTTTTTAAATGTTCTTCAGGTATGAGTAAATTTGGCTAATTACCATTGAAGCACATGCTATGGTAATTTTATGATTGCACAAGTTAATTATTAGCTATGTGGTATTCTGATTACACAATATCATTAATTATCTCTTTGCAGATTTTAGTAGAATGATATTAGAACTTGAGATGTTTTTAAAATTCATAGATATTATAATTATATATATATATATATATATATATATATATATACAGGGTGATTATATATATATTATATATATATATACAGGGTGATATATATACAGGGGCGTTATATATATATATATATAACGTGAAATTATTTTCGAAATTTTTGCTTATTCTAATAAAACCACTGTGTAGAACGAAATCCAAGATATACTATTATAGAATCATTCACACAATCAATAGTAAATCACGAATATAAATTTGTTAAGATTAGGGGGGGGGGTCAGGGGGGGCTCTGCCCCCCTGAAGAAATGTATTTTTTTAATCTAAAACATTGAATAAGAAATTCATAAGAATGTCAGAATATTATTGCATAAACCGTGTTTAATTAAACGTTTCTAATTTCTGAAACCTTCAAATTATTTTAAAAGCGTATAAATATGTATGTAGTAATTTAAAAAATTTAATTTGCGGATTGTAAGATGTTAAATATTATGAAAAGTGAGATAAAAAAACATTGACTTTCAGAGCTGACGTTGAGGCTCCTGATCTGTAGATTTACTAGTATATTTGTACACTTAAGTTAGCTAAAATGTTAAATTGAGCTACTAAGTTGGGTAAATCAGTTACTTTTAATTTTATTAACAAATCACACTCACTTCTAACTAAGTGTATCCAGATTTCATTCAATTTATTACAGTATTTATTTAAAAATCTTTGAAAGATGTGTTGTCATCGTTGCACCATTTTTTAAACTGTTTATCGTCTGCTTCTTTTATTTTTTTCCAAAGATCATTTGGCTCTTTTCGTTTTGGAAGTAACAAATTCATTCAAATGCCGGAATATTTCCATTACAGTAGGATAGACATTCGTTGTTAGGGTTAATTTTTTTCTCTGCAGAACAAGTTCGGTTACCATCATATTAATTCTAGCTTCATGAATTATAATGTTTTGAAATGTTTGCATGAATGAATCGAAATGTTTAATGCAGACCACTGCTGTTGAAATGTAAGTAAAATTATCACAATGTAATTTTCGTTTCCTAACTAAAATTTCTTCTTTTCATTATCAGTAACGAATTTGAAGACTTAGATTTGAAACTGGGAGCACAACATTTTCTTCTCATTATTTTATAGATGTAATCTACACTTTCTTTAATAGTTATAATCTATAATTATTGGTAGCGTTATAATCTATAATTATTGGTAGCGTTATAATCTAAATTCACTGAAAAATATTATTAATCTATACTATTATATAAAGAGGAAAGGGTGACTGACTGACTGACTGACTGACTGAGTGAGTGACTCATCAACGCCTAGCCGAAACTACTAAAGTCAGGGTCACGCAATTTGGACTGTAGATTGCTGTTATGGCCTAAGCAAGCAATAAGAAGAGATTTTTGAAAATTCCCCCCGGAAGGGGGTTAAAGGGGGGTTCGAATGTTTTAGGTCATTTTGCCATATCTCAGCAGCAGTTATAGGTAGGAGCTTGAAATTCCAGAAAACAAATCTACTAAAAAATGATTAAACTACTATTTCAGCGATTTTAGAAATTCCTCCCGGAAGGTGGTTAGAGGGGGGTTCGAATATTTTAGATCATTTTGCCATATCTCAGCAGCAGTTATAGGTAGGAGCTTGAAATTCCAGAAAACAAATCTACTAAAAAAGTGATTAAACTCCTACTTCAGCGATTTTAGAAATTCTCCCCAGAAGGGAGTTAAAAGGGGGTGGTCGAATGTTTTAGATCATTTTTCCATATCTCAGCAGCAGTTATAGGTAGGAGCTTGAAATTCCAGAAAACAAATCTACTAAAAAAGTGATTAAACTCCTACTTCAGCTATTTTAGAAATTCCCCCCAGAAGGGGGTTAAAGGGGGGTTGTCGAATATTTTTGGTCATTTTGTCATTTCTCAGCAGCAGTTATAAGTAGGAGCGCGAAAATCAGGAAAACAAAGCTCCTAAAAAATGATTAAACACCTATTTTAGCGATTTCAGAAATTCCCCCCCCCCCCCGAAGGGCGTTAAAGGGGGTGATCGAATGTTTTAGGTCATTTCTCCATATCTCAGCAGCAGTTATCGGTAGGAGTGCGAAAATCAGGTAAACAAATCTACTAAAAAAATGATTAAACACCTATTTCAGTGATTTTAGAAATTCCCCTCCGATATAAAGGGGGGTGGTCGAATAATTTAGGTCATTTCGTCATATCTCAGCAGCAGTTATAGGTAGGAGCGCGAAAATCAGGAAAACAAATCTACTAAAAAAATTATTAAACACCTATTTCAGCGATTTCGGAAATTCCCCTAGAAGGGGGTTAAAGAGGGGTGGTCGAATATTTTTGGTCATTTTGTCATTTCTCAGCAGCAGTTATAAGTAGGAGCGCGAAAATAAGGAAAACAAAGCTCCTAAAAAATGATTAAACACCTATTTTAGCGATTTCAGAAATTCCCCCCCCGAAGGGGGTTAAAGGGGGTGATCGAATGTTTTAGGTCATTTCCCCATATCTCAGCAGCAGTTATCGGTAGGAGTGCGAAAATCAGGAAAACAAATCTACTAAAAAAATGATTAAACACCTATTTCAGTGATTTTAGAAATTCCCCTCCGAAGGGGTTAAAGGGGGGTGGTTGGTCCAATGTTTTAAGTCATTTCGCCATATCTCAGCAGCAGTTATTGGTAGGAGCGCAAAAATCAGGAAAACAGATCTACTACAAAATGATTAAACATGTATTTCAGCAACTTTAGAAAATCCCCTCCCGGAGGGGGTTAAAGGGGGAGGGGTCGAATGTTTTAGGTAATTTTTCCGTATCTCAGCAGCAATTCTAGTTAAGAGCACAAAAATCAGGAAAACAAATCTACTAAAAACATGATTAAACATGTATTTCGGCGATTTTAGAAATTCCCCTCCCGGAGGGGGTTAAAGGGTGGTGGTCGAATGTTTTAGGCCATTTCGCCTTATCTCAGCAGCAGTTATAGGTAGGAGCGCGAAAATCAGGAATACAAATCTACAAAAAAATTGGTTAAACACGTATTTCAGCGATTTTAGAAATTTCCCCCCCAAAGGGGGTTAAAAGGGGGGTTGAATGTTTTAGATCATTTCGTCATATCTCAGCAGCAGTTTTATGTAGGAGCGCGAAATTAAGGAATACAAATCTTCTAAAAAATTGGTTAAACACGTATTTCAGCGATTTTAGAAATTTCCCCCCCAAAGGGGGTTAAAAGGGGGGTTGAATGTTTTAGATCATTTCGTCATATCTCAGCAGCAGTTTTAGTTAGGAGCGCGAAAATCAGGAAAACAAATCTACTAAAAAAATGAATAAAACACAAATTTTAGCAATTTTGGAAATTCCCCCCAAAAGGTGGTTAAATGGGGGGGGTCGAATTTTTTAGGTCATTTCGCCATATCTCAGCTTTTATGTAGGAGGGATAAAAAAAATTAAAACAAATCTACTAAAAAATTGGTTAAACACGTATTTCGGCGATTTTGGAAATTCCCCCCAGAAGGTGATTAAAGGGGTTTTCAAATGTTTTGGGTCATTTCGCCATATCTCAGCAGCAGATTTAGGTAAGAGCGTGAAATTCAGGAAAACACATCTACTAAAAAATGGATAAACACGCATTTCAGTGATTTTAGAAATTCCCCCCAGAAGGGTTTTAAAAGGGGTTGTTTCGAAAATTTTAGGACATTTTGCCATATCTCAGCAGCTGTTTTATGTAGGTGCATGAAATTCAGGAAAACAAATCTACTAAACAAATGATTAAACATGTATTTCAGTGAATTTCGAAACCTCCCCCCCCCCGTCCCCCGCCCCGAAGGTGGTTAAATGGGTATTCGAAAGTTTTAGGTCATTTCGACATATCTCAGCAACAGTTTTTGGTAGAAGCGCGAAATTCAGGAAAACAAATGTACTAAAAACATTACATTGTCTACCCGTGCAAAGCCGGGACGGGCCGCTAGTTACTAAATAAAACGGTACTTCTCTACTATCCCGTCGACCACTTTTCATAACAAAAAACTATCGCCAAACTGTAAGATTAAACGCCAAAAATGCAGTCCCATTTACTGGATGTCAGAAGCATTATACGTGTTTGTTATGCCATCAAGTGGTTTTTAATTCGACATTTGCGTGTATTTTTCATTATGTTTTACTGATCTATTACTTATCTGGAGGCACGGCAGTGCCTGCGCCAAGTCCAGAGAGCACAGCCGTAAGCATCCTTTTCTGGAAGCAACTTAGGGCACTTTTGACCCCCCCCCCTTATCTCTGCGCTGTAGTTTCCCAAAAACCCGGAACTTCGTTTTTCTAGAGTATTTGGCACACAGAACCAAAATTTTAAATTACAAGTTTCTATCTTTTGTAGTTCAGACGATATATGAACTGAAACATTCGATTTTTTGTCACTCACTCACGCGTCATCAAAAAGATTAGGTAGATCCCGTAGCCCTAGAGACTTGACATTTGGAAAAAGGGTAGTGTTTAGGATACAAAGAAAGGAAAAATTACAAAATTCGGAAAATTCGAAAAAAAAAAAAAACATTCGAAAATTCAACAAATTCCAAAATTAAAAATTGAAAATAATACGATCTTGTAGTCTTAGAAACTTAAAATTTGGTGTGAAGGTAGTGTTTAGCATCCAGAAAAAGAAAACATCAAAAACACCAAAAAAATCGAAAGCCAAATTTAAAAAATCGAAAAAATTGAAAAAAAAACTAAAATTTGAAAACAATCCGATTTTGTTGCGCTAGAAACTTTAAATTTGGAATAAAGGTAGTATTTAGGATATAGAAAAAGTAAAATTAAAAAACCCCAGACAATTCGAAAAAAAAATTTTCAAAAATTCGAAAAATTCGAAAAAAATTGAAAAAATGAAAATAATGTGATCTTTTAGCCTTAGAAACTTAAAATTCGGCGTAAAGTTAGTGTTTGGAATTCAGAAGAAGAAAAAATTAAAAACACAATAAAAATCGAAAATAAAATTAAAAAATCGAAAAAATCGAAAAACATCGAAAATTTGAAAACAGTTCGAATTTATAGCGCTAGAAACTTGAAATTTGGAATAAAGGTAGTATTTAGGATACAAAAAAAGAAAATAATAAAAAAATCCAGAAAATTCGAAAAAAAAATCAAAAATTCGAAAAATTCGAAATAAATTGAAAAACTTGATCTTTTAACCTTAGATACTTAAAATTCGGCGTAAAGGTAGTGTTTGGAATTCAGAATAAGGGACAATTAAAAACACAATAAAAGCCGGAAATAAAATAAAAAAATTGGAAAAATCGAAAAACATCGAAAATTTGAAAATAATTCGATTTTGTAGAACTAGAAACTTGAAATCTGGAATATAGGTAGTACTTAGGATAGAAAAAAAAATTTAAAAATCCAGAAAATTAAAAAAAAATCGAACATTTGAAAAAAGATTGATTTGTTGAAATTTTCCTGAATTTTTAATTTTGTATCTGGAGGCACGGTAGTGCCTCCTTCAAGTCGAGAGAACACAGCCGTAAGCATCCTTTTCTGGAAGCAACTCATGGCACTTTTGACTCCCCATAGCTTTGATCTGGCGTATCTTAAAAACCAGCAATTTCGTTTATATAGAGTATGTGGCAAATAAGACCAAAATTTAAAATTTCACATTTCTGTTTTTTCTAGTGCAAACGATATATGAACTGAAAGTTTCGATTTTTTGTCACCCACTCACTCACTCACTCACGCGTCATCAAAAAGATTAGGTGGATCCCGTAAGCCTTGAAATTTGGAATAATTTAGGCTAGAAAGAAAGAAAAATATATAAAATCCAGAAAATTCGAAAATTCAACAAATTCCAACAAAATTGAAAATTGAAAATAATACGATCTTGTAGTCGTAGAAACTTAAAATTTGGTGTAAAGGTAGTGTTTAGAATTCAGAAAAAAAAAAAAAACCAAAAACACAATAAAATCGAAAATAAAATCCAAAAATCGAAAAAATCAAAAATTTGAAAATAATCCTATTTTGTCGCGCTAGAAACTTGGAATTCGGAATAAAGGTAGTATTTAGGATACAAAATAAGAAAAAAATTAAAAATCCGGAAAAATCGAAAACAAAATTCGAAAAAAAATCAAAAATTGAAAATAATTTGATCTTGTTAGAGACTTAAAATGTAGTGTAAAGGTAATATTTACGATTCAAAAAAGAAACTTTTAAAAATTTGTAAAATTCGAAAATAAAATCGAAAAATAAAAATATCTGTAAAAAATCGAAAAATTCGATCAAAAAAATCGAAACAATTCGATTTTTTAGTTCTAGAAACACGAGTTTTAAGATAATTGTCCTATTAGCTAGTACACCGCCCGTAATTGTTTTATGTTTTTTCCCCGGATTATGCTGTTTTTTCTTTTTGCTTACGAATTTCGGTATAGAAAAGTTCCGCTATAGACCGGCTATGTTATCGGTGTTTCCTTTATAGACATGCTTGTTTTCATTCACAGGTTATACTCTACTTATTTTGCATATGAAATATGGATTGTTAAATGATGTTAAGCACCAAAAAAATCTTCACACCTCCCCCTCTCCTCCCGACATTACTGGCTGGGTATGGCTTGATAGTCCTTTCTAAATAAAATCATGGTGACTCTATTATTATCTTGATTTATCTTTAAATTGAACCTAAATGATCCTAAGAAGATGGATCAAAGAATTACTATATTGGCATAACAATCAGGAAACTTAGAAGTAAAATCGAAAAATCAATAAATTTATAAAAAGTCGAAGGTTTGAATATAATTCGATTTTGTAGTCCTACCAGCTTGACATTTGGCAGAAGGTTAGGGTTTAGGATACAAAATAAGAAAAAAATTAAAAATCCGAGAAAAAAAAAAAAAAAAAAAAAAAAAAAAAAAAAAAAAAAAACTTTGAAAAATTAAATATAGTTTGATATATTGAAAATTTCCAAAAATTTTAATTTTAGCTTTCTTTTTATCCTAAACAGTACTTTTGTGCTAAATATCAAGTATCTAGGCTGCGTGTAATATCTCAGATGGATAGCACCTTTCCTCGAAGCAGTTGAGAGTACTTTTGACTCCCCACTCCCATAACTTAGTGCTTGCCTAGTTAGCTGAAATTCCTTTAAGGTAACTTCGTCGAAAATCAGTGGATGATCTCCAAACAGAGCCCAAAATCAAGAAAAGGGGGATTATTTACAAAAAGAAGTGAAATCTCATCAAAAAGTCACCTGTAAAAAATGCAGCCAAGTCTCGTAACTCATTTTCCGTAAAAAGTACTGAGATATCGTATAAAGCCAAGTTTAACTATCTTATTAACTCTGAAATTTTCATTCACAAATCACTCCTAGTCTCTACATCCTTCGTTAATTATTATTTTGTGACTTGGCAACGAGAATGTGATGTATATAGTTAGTCTTAATCAAATAATACTATAACATATTAAGGTGTAATAACTTCCCCGTGCGTATATAATTTGCCTTAATTAAATTATCCCATCCCATAACATAGTAAGGTGTAATAACTTCCCTGTGCTGCGTAATTGCCAAGTCACAAAATAATAATTAACTAAAGATGTAGAGACTAGGAGTGATTTGTGAATGAAAATTTCAGAGTTAATAAGATAGCTAAACTTGGCTTTATAAATTGGATACAAAATAAGAAAAAATTAAAAAATCCGGAAAAATCGAAAATAAAATTCGAAAAAAATCAAAAATTGAAAATAATTTGATCTTGTTGGAGACTTACGAGAGAGAATCGACTATTAGTTCATTTACCCTATGTGTGCTTCAAATTAATCTTTGGGCGGTTTAGTGTTGTAGTCCTGACGAATTCCTTGACGAAAAGAAGGAACACTCTTTTAATTTTTCATTTGGGGAAAAAAGCCGGTAGAAATATATTTTTGTATTTTTAATATTTCTTGTGTGTAAATTTCTGTATTTCTTTTTAAGTTATGTCTAAAAATTGTCTTTTCGTGGGTGTGGATGTGAGTGTTGATAAAAAATTCTTAGTTCATCTTATTTCATGTTTATATATGTCATTTTGAAAAAAATGCTGCCTAGGCTGCGGGCCACAGGTTACATATATTTCAAAATCTTTCCCATCTCTGGATTTCACGGTGCTAGTACCCATGCATCAAATTAAAATGAATCGGTCATTTCTAAAACTGCATGTTCAATTCTTTCGAAATGCACTTTTTGTTGCAAACGCATCCTTTTCTTGAATGTAGACTCACATTTGTAAGCGACAGTTACATAGGTTTATATATCCGTTGCCACTCAAAAGGCAGGAAAATTGTCATTTATTGAAAAAACTACATTAGTCAATGACAATACCAAGATAAATTCCAATGTCTTACAACAAAACAAGAAGAACATGTGATCGAACGCGATGGTTAAGAATTAAAGATTTCCAATGCCAATATTTTCGAATAGTAATCTTCCACTTATTTAACTGTAAAGTATGCTATTTAATAAGGCGAATTAACTAAATTAAAAATTATGCAATTTAATAAGAATTCAGAAATATTGGTATTTAAAATCCACAATAGCTGCCACCTATGCACTTAATGCATCCGTTAATGATTTAAGACCATACTGTGAAATACCTAGTAAAAATATGACAGATATATTTAATTTGTATAATTTAGGGCACTAAATCCCATTTCTAGCAAAAACAACATAAGTCGAAAATTTTTGTTTAATTTTAATTCTTATAAAGTAAGTCTGTTTAATCTTTAAGTCTGTTTAAATAATCGATAACAAAAGTAATTTTAATATATATATATACGCTGTAAAAAAAAAAAAAAAATCCTGAAAAAAAAAACGGAAATTGTACTGGCAATCGAGATGCCAGTACTATTTCCGTATTTTAATGGAAAAAAGTTCCGTAAATTCCAGGAAATTTTCCGTGATTTCTGAAATATTCGTTTTTAGTTTTCCGTTTTGCAACAGATATCTTCCGTATTTTTTAGATATTTTTATGTCGTTAAAATAAATTTTATAAGACAAAAAAAAAAAAAAAAAAAGTTATTTCTCAAGGAACATCTTATAAGGGATAGATACACTTCTTATTTTTTTCTTTCATTTCTGTGCGAGTTTTCAGTAAATAACCAACACATGCCACGAAGAGAATCGAACCCGGAATCTTCCGTTTAGTAAACTTGCGGGCTCGATCACTACGCTCTGACTGGACACGGCGCTTCTCATATGTCGTTACTTATTTTAGATGCTTTTAATGATGTAAAAATTTGAAGGTTTCATAGTTAGAGGGATTTTTTCAGAGTTCCAATGTTTTTAATATTTTCTTTTCATAATTTTCAATATTTTGCTTTATTATTTGATGCTTTATAACAGATAAATTTTAACTTTTTATGTATTATATGCGTAAAAAATTGTATTAAGAGTAATGAATGTTTCTTTTCGCAATAGTACATATACTTTTTAAAATTATTTGTCTGTTGATCTATTTATCAATTCCAGTAAAAACAATAATTATCTTCAGCAGACGTTTATAATATGCTATTAAAGTAAATGTTCTTTATCTCTTATTTTTAAAAATTACGCGAATAAACAATTTTATAATAAATTAAATTATTATATTTAATCTTTGCTGAGAGCTTTTGTGTGCGGTTCTGTTAAACTGAATAATTTTTAAAAAATCAAAACAAAAAAATAAGATTTTTAGAGAAAATTTAGAAATTAATGACCTTAGGGTAGGTAAATTTAAATTTGGACTTAATAATTTAGTTTAATTTATAAAATTATAAACTAACGAAATAAATTATAAACTTTATAAAATTATAAATTTCATTACTATAAAAGTAAACAAAAAGTTATTAATTATTTTTTTTTATAAATTTAAAGAAAAAAATATGAACTTTGTAAAATTATAATTTATAAAATAATAAATTTTAGTTTAATTCACAAATTTATAAGACAAACCAGTTTATTTTAATACCTACATGCCGATAATTTGCAAAGATATTATTTTATGAAACCTTAAAAATATTTAAAAAAAAATAGAAATTAAAAAAAAAAAACAGAGAAAATTTTGAAATTAATGACCTTGGAATAGATATGTTTAAATTTGGACTTATTAATTTAGTCTAAATTAATTTAGTTTAATTTATAAAATTATAAACTAACGAAATAAATTATAAACTTTATACAATTATAAACTTCATTTTTATAAAAGTAAAGAAAAAATTATAAACTTTGTAAAATTATAATTTAAAAAATAATAAATTTTAGTTTAATTCACTAATTTATAAGGCAAATCAGTTTTGTTCAATACATAATGGGTAATTTGCAAAGATATTATTTTATGAAACCTTTAATAACCTAATATTACCTCACGTTAATAAAATTTAAATAAAATTTTAAAAAGTCAGCGAAAAAATTCATAATTTGAAGCATTATAAAGGGGGGAAAAAGTAGATTTAAAAAAAAATATTTTTCTGTAATTTATATCAATAAAATAAATTTCTAAAGATTTCACTAATATATATATATATATATATATATATATATCACTATTATTTTCACAAAAAATTACCGTTCAGACACGGGCCCGGTTAGAATGATCTCCGGGATTGGCCCGAGTCTAATGCTAGAAAATAGGCCCACGGATAGGTTCGGTCCACGCCTGGATCCTAGAAGAACTCTAGTAAATCTTAACTCGCATTTCAAACAAGGCGATATCTGTAATGCAAACCTCTGAACGTCATTTACGGAAATGGCACTGTTTTGGAAGAAATACGGACATTGTACTGTTTTGAAAAAAATACGGAAAACATTAAATTTACAGAAAACTTTCTGCATATTTACGGATTTGAAATATCCTTTACGGAACTAATGTCATTTACGGAAATTGTACTGTTGTTTTGGAAAAATGAAACTTCTTCGTAAAATGTAACGGAAAATCTCTTGAATTTTCACGGATTTTTTTTTTTTTTACAGTTTTTTTTTACTAGGAGCACAAATAAGTCAACATCTAGCATTTGTGTGTAGCACAGTTTTTGTTAATTCCGGAATTTTTTTTAATCTGAACTTATATATATTTTTTAAATGATGCATAAGTTAATGATTTAAAAGGATTCTGACAAATCCCTAGTAAGAATATATGATTAATATAGTATATATATTTTTTTTCTTTTTTTTTTTTTTGTATCATTTATAGAGCACTTAATTCCATTTCTGTCAAAAACAATATAAGTCCAAAAGTTTTGTTTAATTTTAATTCTTATAAGGTAAGTAGTCGATAACTGACGTATAAATTAAAAAAAAAAATTATAGTGAGTTCCAAAAAAGTTCTTAAAATATCTAGCGCAGTTTCTAGTGATTCCTGGATTTTTTTTAATCTGTGACTTGTATAGTTTGTGAAATGATGCATACGTTAACGATTTAAGACGATTCTGTCAAATACCTAGTAAAAATATGATCAACCATTTCAATCGTGTACCATTTATTGGCGCTAAATCCCATTTCTAGCAAAAACAACATAAATCCAGTGTTGTTTAATTTTAATTCTTATAAAGTAAGTAGCCGATAACCGACGTACAAATTAAAAAAATTAAAAAATACAGTGAACACAAAAAAAATTTCTTATATGTAGCATTTGTGTGTAGTACAGCTTTTATTGATTCGTGAAATTTTTTATTCTGTGACTTATACAGTTTTTGAAATGATGCACACGTTAATGATTCAAGACGATTTTGTCAAATATCTAGTAAAAATATGATTAATAATTTTTTTTCGTATCATTTATAGGGCACTAAATTCCAATTTTAGCAAAAGCAATATAATGCCAAAAATTTTGTTTACTTTCAATTCTTATAAAGCAAGTAACCGATAACCGACGCGACGTCCAAATCTAAAAAAAAAATTGTAAAAATAAAGTGAGCACAAAAAATTTTCTTAAAATATCTAGCATTCGTGTGTAGCACAGTTTTTATTGATTCCTGAAAATCTTTGATTCTTATGCGTAGTTTTTGAAATGATTGATTCAAACACATTCCGTTTTCAATGAGGACAAGTCCCCTCTTACTCTTTCGTTCCACGAAAATCTCAGAATGCCAAGTTGCTCTTTCCGGCCTCGCAAAATTTTCCAACCGGACTGAACACGCGAACGGTATATACTCAGTTAAATTTCAATCTCTATTCGAATTCAATTCCGCTTGAAACTCTGATAACATGTACCATAACACGCAAGCACCGCTTTACATTCGAGAGGGGTTGTTACTACTCGATTGGTCCTCTTCCCTGTCCGCGTTTATTTTGCTTTGCTGCATAGGAGATGCCATTTTTGATGTGCACGCGGCGGAAACAAAAAGGATTCGATTTAAACTCATGCCAAAACAGGGATGCAAAGAGATTTGAGTGCAGCAGCGCGAAAAGGGATTTCTCCTCTTGATTTATATCATTATTTTGTAACTAATAAGTGATAATGACATCAGTTTTACGCTTACATTAGATGGAATGAATGGCATCAGTCTCTCTTTGTAAAGACAACGTGGAACTTTCGGAGTAACCCGATTCATCTTTCGTATTTTCGAAAATTTTTGACATATGTGTAGTAAGCTGGCAGGCTTGCATCAAAGTGAAAAGTTCTCCCTCTCCACTCGGCTGGAGTCATTATAATTTGATATGAATAGTAATAACGTTAGTTAATTTGAATTTTAATATTTTAATGTGAGTTGTAATGAAATTGAAATCAAAGCTAAAACTGGAAATAAGTTGCGTATACTGTCTCTTTGTGTAGGCAATACAGAACTTTCTAAAGCAGAGTTATAAAAGATTTAGCTTTTAAAATTTTCTAAGTGTTTGTTGTACTGCTTCTTTCACTTTGCAAAAATGATTTTAAACAGTTTACTCGTCAATTTTTACATTAAAAATAAAATAAAATAAAAATGTTTTTAAATTCAAACTAGCTACTTTTTTGCACATTTCTGAATTCATTTTTATTTGCAAACGCATACAATAAGCAGATGTTCTCATACAGAATCTATGAAATTGAATGGAATTGTCTATCTTTTGATAAATGCAAAGGATCTTTGAGTAAATGTTATCAAAGTGGGCATTTTAGGGCGTTACAACCGGAGTAATGTCGTCATGAGATAACAATATATTATAACTCAATATGAAATTCATATGTGCATTATGGTATTTATCTAAAAATAAAAACGGTAATTGATTCAAAATCATTAGAATTGTCATGCCTGACAACTTCATACTTTTATATTTAAAAATTAGTTCGTGAATGCATCAGACAGACAACTTATTATATTTCATATTATGAATGCTTGTACGTTCTTGTAAAATTTTTAACAGTATATCCGATTTCAAATATTGGGACTTTTTTCAAGTTCATCCTAACTTTTTAAATATTTTTTTCAATAAGGGGGAGTCTTAGAATCTTTTCGTGATATAATTTTTTATGCGGTTAAAACTTTATAGTTAAATTGTTTTAGATGATTTCACTCGTAATATTTCATTCATAGAATTTTCTTATAAGTGCCACTTAAACCAGTGTTCGTGGCAATCACTATAAATAGTCACGTGAATCACTAAATAGTTAATTTTGAATTATTTAATTCTTATTGTGCATTAAAAAAAACGAGGCATGATGAAGCCATTTAAGAAAATATTATTACGTATTATAACTACTCAGCAAAATTATGATAATATTAAAAAAAATTCAAACTTTTTGCTTGTACTTTTCCTTATAAATTTATTTGACTTAAATTTATTTCCATTACGACTTTAACTATGGTAAATATATAAATAGATAAAAATAGTCATAAATAGGAAAAACAAAACTTTTTCAATAATTTATATTGATGTGTCATACTATATTTGTACAATACAGTTTTAAACAATATGATTTGTTTGTGTAATTTCGTATTGCTTAAAAATTTAGTTCTCGCTTTTGTCATTATTCATTTTTATTTACAATGTCAGTGTTGATGCAAAATTGTACCTAACGTATTTGCTTATTGAGTAATCGTGACCGTGTAATTTTATCAACTTATTGTGAGATTACTTTTATTTCTCATTGTTAAACAGTTGAAGCCAGTTTTTGTATCATATGAAAGATTGAGAGTAAGAAGTTCGATAAAATTGTGGCTGATTTAGTTTTGGCTCTAATCATTATAATAAAATCCAAAAATTCACCATAAGTACGTAATGCGTTTCCAATTTATATAATTGCAAAATAAGAGTTTCAACGTGTGCTATCAGCCTAAGGGGAAAAAAACTGTAATGTGAAAATATTTATCAATACACAAATTCGACAATGGCGGAAGCTTATTCTGAAGATTTGAGCAAAATTCGTTTGTGGGAAGTGAGGGTTAAAATGCATTTGAAAAGTTAGTTGAAGACATATTTATATATATATAGGAGATACATTAAGCTGACGCATCATAGGTTAAATAAAAGTCACAGAAAATAGCTCTCCCAATAGTAATTGGCGATAAAGTGTAATGTCTGTAAAATAACTATAAATGTTTCATCTCATATTTTCAATGGAGAACATGCTGAAAGTCTTAGTAACATATAGGACTTTCGCAGAGTTTCAAATAACATAATGGCACTAAACTGGCTTTTAAGTAATTACCGTCCATAGACGGTAGTTTAATCGAATTCTTTTGTGCGGCCCTGTAAAAAAAATTAAATGCTATACACACGCTCTTCAAGAAAAAACATGCTGTAATAGGTGGCTGAACAACATACTAAAATTAACATTACCGCCAGCGTTGTACAAACTACGCATTTAATCGTTTCAATATAATTTTTCATAAATACGTTTCATAAAATCGTTACATTAAGATTTTATATAGATAAAGCATTTATGCAAAATCCAATAAAACATGACTATCTTTAAAAAAAGTTAATATATACATATTTGATGCAACGATTCAATCTCATCATGCACAAAATGGTCGTTGATATTTGAATCATCTTTTAAGCTGATAGTTTCTTAAAAGTTCATGTTCGTTGCTCCTTGGAATTAAAATAATTTCAAACTATTACAATCAAAGAGTTCGGAAGCTGTTATTCAAGGAATTCGTAAAGAAATACTCATAAAAATACGTGATATTTCACTATGAGCTAGCCTCATCTCAGTGGGACAATACCCAATTTCTAAGAAAATCCAAAATATTTTTACAAAGCCTTGGATACAGTTGTCGAAAAGGTCCGTTAACAAGTCCTTATCTAACAGTTCTTTTCTTAAAACACAATGTAAACACATTGATAATTTATGTTACTACAGAGGTGCCAAAATTCAAAACACAGTTTTAAAATATTAAAACTATTAGATGTTAAAAATCCATGTGTTCATCTGAGGAAGGCTAATGTTTAGCCGAAAGCTCATGGATTTTTAACTTATAATAGTTTTAATGTTTTAAAACTGTGTTTTGAATTTTGGCACCTCTGTAGTAACATAAATTATCAATGTGTTTACATTGTGTTTTATAAATTTGAGAAGGTGAATTTGTCGTTCGTATTATATGGAATTTTCTATATATTTTTATTAGTTCTTTTCTTTTTTAACTACCTCTAAACTTTTAAAACTATTCAAAGATATCAACTATGACTAGTCTCAAGAGAGTTATTAGCATGCTACAGGTCAAGAAAATTGCAAAGCCGATGATACAAAATACTCCTCTCAAAAATGACGCAGGCTAATCTACATAATAAATAAAATCACGTTGGAAATAACAAGTAAATACAAGTTACGCACCAATATCCCGATCTATTGTAATAATAATAATAAAAATTCTATTATTTGTTTCTATTTCTGCTTTCAGGCGATTTCATGTATGTTTGAACTAACGAAAAGATCTTTAAAATTAGGGTTCTTGAAACTATTCGTGTTTTAAATATTTCTGAAGTTTAAAGAAGTTTCAGCTATAGTTGTTTTTACCTCAAGTGCCCCATTGAAAGTAATTCCAGTTTTACATTGTTCATTTAAATCGTGGAACTACTTAGCGAGATAAGGGATCATGCAAGTTCTAGGAAATTCTTTTATTATGAGTTCACCAGTTTAATTGGTGCATCAGTATACTTGTCGGAAAAGGTGGGTTGTTGCTGATGTAGAATGGTAGAAAAATCTCTTTCTATATATTTTTCTATCCGCTTTAATTTGAACGTTCCTCGTGATGCAAAGACCAGACAAAGACCCGCCAGAAAAGACTTCAGATGTTAAATACGCTTTTGTGTGGGGTCTTCAACAATGAAAAAAAAAAAGCACATTTCCTCACAAATCCCTTCGCCACTGAGGATTCAGGAAGCTCACCTCTCTCCTCACAAAAGGAGGATCGCGTGTGTACATATGGGTGCAATACTCCGTCGAATTTCCACCAAGAGCAAAAAAGGAAACAATTTGGGGGCAATTATGGAAGGAACGTACGCCAGGAAGTGATGTTCTTAATGATGAGGGCGGAGGGACAAATCAAAAAGAACGTATCGTCCGAACATTAAGCGGGAGGGTACCGAGTGTGAGGGTGCAGTGGGAGAAAAAAGAAGAAAAAGAAAAAAACAAGGTTAAAGGTATGAATGAAGTGATTCTTCATTGCTAATTAATTTTGGAAACAATGGGTCATTTGTTTTGGACAAATAAATAAATAGTGAAGTTGTTATTGATTTATATGCGAAGACAAAATATTTGCGTATTGATTAAATCTGTTTGAATGCATTTTGATTTTTTTTTTTTTTTTGTCCCTTCGGTTGTATTTTATGACGTTAGTGTTTAATGGTAATTATTGTTTTTGAAAATTGTTTATTGTTCATTTAAAATAAGGGTGATTGATTTAGAAAAGAGAAGAAGTTTTCTTAATGACAAAGCTATGAATGAAAGTAAAATACGCAATTGTTTTGTGATGAGATGTTGGATATTTGTCAACTAGTGGAGTAGTGCTTTTTTGCTGAAAATTGTTTAGCATAGTTTTTAAAGATAATAATTTATTTGAATTAATTACTCAATTAGTGTAATTATTTTTATAGTTTAAAAAATTAAAGTGTGTCCAAAATAATTCTTAAGGAGAAAACGTTTATTTACTTATTTATTTTACTGGTTATTATAAGTGGGGCGGGGTGGGAGGGGAATAAAAAAGTCAGTCAAAACTCGAAAATTCTTCTGACTGTTTCATCTCTAATGCTTTTAAAAGCGCCCCTAAAAAATTATAGTTAACTGATGTTAGGAAGACAGTTTTCATATTTAATGCATAGTCTTAAAAAATTAAAATAAATAAATTAATTAAATTAAATTATCTGAATAAATAAAAGAAAACAGAGAACACCCCCTACTAACTCTACCACAAATCACTATAAAGAAATGTGATTGGCACCAATCGATTAGTAATCATGTCTACCAATTAATGTTAAATTTTCCTTAGGAAGTCGTCCACATATAATAAAAGTAACATAATAATTAAATAGATAAAGAAGATAATATTAATTAATACATATATAAATATAAAAGAAATAAAAAAAATAAAAAAGAGATGAATATGTAAATGATAAATTAAAATTAAAAAGGTATTAATTTAAGAGAATTAAAATATATAGCCATGTATGAGTTAGTCATTATGTAAATGATAATATGATTATGTTAATGATAGAATGATAAAGGATTCTGTTAAATGCATGAAACCCGTTCATAAAAAAAAATAATTTTTGTAATGCATAATCGTTATAAGACAACACAGAAACTTCATACAGAAATGGGGAAATAAATATCATAAATTGAAATATGAACGCCTACCTTTTTGAATAATATCCAGAAAAAGGAGAAGAAATTATAAAATATGTAACCGAGAAAAGATAAATGAAAATGGAAAATAGGGAGTTAATGAAATATTTGTGTAACTGTGACATAATCGATAATTCAAAGTTATCACAAATTACCACAGTTGCCACAAAAAAATGTACGATTTCATCCTTGTAGAAGCTATAATAAGCTAAAATAATACAAGATTTGGGCAATCGTACATTAAAAAAACTTAGAAAATGAATGAAATAAGACATGAAAAGATGCAAATGAGAAAACAAAATCGTAAAAAATCCAGAAAAACATCCATGATTTCACAAATCTGCACATGTTGCCAAAAAATATTTACAAATTCAGTAGATGAATTAAATTATAAAAGAACAACACGCGAAAATTCAAACCAAGTCATCACAGAAGTTTAAATAACGTGATAAAATCAGAAATGGATGAACAGTGCCATCTAGTATAGCAAAAATTACAGTATGGAAAAACAGAATTATTCATATAAGGTAGAAAAATCTTATGTAATTCAAATTACGTACCCAAAGCAAGTAAATTAATTAAGAAGATTAATGTATATAATAAATGAATAGTTAAGGGGTAGAATAATACATTAATTGAATGAATGATTAATAAAATTATGTATAAAAATAATAAAAGAAAATTAAACAAATGAATTAATTCTATGACAGTACAGAAAAATATTATGTTAAAAATAATGATAATTAAAGGGGTGTAGGAAACAATTAAATAAGACAAAATATTCTTAATATCCAAGTAATATTTGTGTATAAATATGTGTATATTTGTAATATGTAATATCCTAAAGTAGAATGTTTGATGAAGTGATTTAGATATGACATTTCCCACACACATCAAAGAAGTTAATTAAAAATTAATCAAAACTTCATGCAGTATATGATAAGAAACTATTTCTGTTAAATAAAAAGGAAATATGCTGAATCCACTAAAGAATAACTAAGTAATGAATAGATGCATTATGAATCAATAACCCTTTTTCGATTTTTTTTTTTTTTTTGGTAAATAGAATATTAACCATTGCGCATTAAGTATTCATACAACATTGTTCCGCACCATACTCTGTCATCTACCCACCCAGCCGTCCTATTATATTTATTTTTATTTATTTTTTAAATTTTTCATTTTCTTTAATAAATTTTTATAATATAAAATTACGCAATGAGTTAATTAGTCATTTTTGTCAAAGCAGCACATCCTTCCTCCATACTTTAACATCTATACCCGTCTTGTACATTTAGATTAGATCATGAACGAACATATATAAGAAAATAAATAAATATTTTTTTGGAAAACCATGTTGTATTGCATCAAAAAGTAGTTGTTTAATATTTTTATTAATAAAATGAGTACGAGTGTAAGTCGTTTTATTCTAAACATATGATTAAGAAGTATATTACGTAAAACTGGAATGTGAAGACATGACTTAAAATGGGTAAAAGTATTAATTTTTAATTAAAAATCTTCACGTTTGTCATAAATGTCTGTAATAGTTTTGCTATCGTGCAGTTTAAGTTTAAATCTAAAAAGTGAATGATATTATTAGATAATAAGTCTTCTGTTAATATGTCTATATATAGATTTTCCATTAATTCCAAATTACTATGATAATTTACTGGAAATTGAGAAACGTGTAAATGGCCAGTGTTGATTAAAATGATGTCATTAATATAACGTTATCATTGAATACTACTATTACTAAATGTACTCCCATAGTGGTATAAATATAACTCTGTAAGTAAACTTGAAGTGCATCCACCTTGTGGAATGCCAACTTTCTTTAGATAAAAGATATTATCTTGTAAAATGTAGTTATTATATATAATGAAATTAGTAGTGTATGAAAGTACTCTGCATCCACATGTATAGGAAGAGTCAATTTATTTTGAATTTTTTAATTAATGCATTTATTCTCTATTATAGGAGAGATCCAGTAAATTTAATATATATATATATATATATATCTGATTAAATGCATTTTGATTTTTTTTTCTCTCCTTCGATTGCATTTTACAGGGTTCGTACGGATCAGGGAATTTTCCAGGAGTTTCACCAGTATTTTCTTTATAGAAAAAATAATCTAGGTCAGTAAGAAAAGACTGGTACCGAAGAATTTCTTGGTCGCAAAATTCCAGGAGCCGTACGAATCCTGATTTTATGGCTTTAGTGCTTAATGATAAGAATTATGTTTGAAAATTTTTATTGTTCATTTATGATAAGCTGATTGATTAAAGATAGAAAAAATTGTTTTCTTAATGACAAAGCTATGAACGATAGTTAAACATGCAATTGTTTGATGGTGTGACGTACGATATTTGGCAAATAGTACAATCTTGCATTTTTACTGAAACCTTTACTAGCTAAGTATAGATTTTAAAGATTATCATTTATATTAATTACTTGGTGAGATTGTTTTATTATTTAAAAACTCAATTTGTGTTCAAAATAATTTATAAGAAGAAAACACATATTTACTTATTTATTTTACTGTTTGCGGTCAGATGAAAAGGGGGAAAATCGACATTTCTTCCGATTTTTTTCTCCATATTACATGCTTAAGCCAACTCTTCTGTTTCTAACGGGAAACAACTTCCATTCAAATATAAACATATATATAGTGGTAACTCGGAACACAAATCAGAACTGAGTGGTTTTCGAACACAATTTGTTCCAAAAACTTGTTCGAAAATAGAATCAAGAATTTCCCTAGAAATAATGAAAATACGATGCATTGGTTCCCACCTCGCATGTTATTCCCTGTATTTAACCGTTTCAAATAATACAATTTATAGTACACTACAATAAAATATGGAGTCACTTTACGGTATTGTATTACATGAGAAAATGACAATTTTACATCTTTTTAATGAAACATTATCAAAAATCGTACCCATACCTTTATTGGAGAAACTTTCTGTGACTTAAGATTCAGGAAAAGAAAGGAAGATGTTTCCATTCTTATTTTTTTAGATCATACGGACCACAATACTTACTCGCTGTTCATGAATCTCAAACTGTGGATGAAATTGTTATGAAATTGAACACTATATTCGCATTCGCATGTATATGTGCATCACACTCAAGAGAAACAGAAGAAAAGGAAAGGAAATCAGTAGATTTAGCAATCTCGCTGAATAGGAATCAGAAATGCACGAATTTCGTTAACGCTGCGATTACAAACAAACAAACAAACAAAAACATTTGCTTTTGCATTACGTTTGTTCATTCGGTAGATTTTGCGCGGAGCTCTCACTGTTCGAGAAAATTTCTCTCGAATTTCTTCTTCAAAAACCAAAAAATTCGAGAGGCGAGGTTCTGCTGTATTTCAACCAGAAATTTTATTTAAGGAATGAAATCAAGTAGATTTCGAATGACTACCACATAGAAGCAAAACACATTAAATTAAATAAATTTTGTGGTTCAAAGTATGTTTTTTTATTTTAAAAAACCGGAAAGTTGGCAGGTATGCATTTTTTTTTTTTTTTTTTTTTTTTTTTTTTTTTTAAGCGTTTACAAAAAAATTGCATTTCATTGTTGGGGAGAAGACATTTTTCTTGTTTTATGTACTAAGCCGTAAAGTCAAAGTCAAATCTTTTTCCTGTTTCACAAACTTTTTTTTGCCTTGTGAGAAAATATTTTTTTAATTAATAATATTTTATAAATATTTTTTTTCAAACTTTAAAAAGAAAGAAAAAGTAGTAATAAAATTTTTACATCCGTGTATGGTAATTTTGATATATTTCGATGGTTCTGACATATTATGCAAGGTAAGTGATTGATTACTGATGTGCAGGGCTTTACAAATTTGATAAAATCTGATTGCCAGCAAAAAATTCTAGTCGCTAGTAAAATATATGCCCCCCCCCCCCCCCAATCTCTCGTCATTGATTTTCAGAAAAGATAAAAGTTTTTTATGGATTACTTGATAAAAAATAATAACAGGCATAGTTTAGAATTATTAGTTACATAGTTTAGAAAAGTACATAATTTAGAAAGACAACATATAAACTATAAGTTTTCTAATGAATCTTATACAAATTATATATCTCAAAGAAAAAAAAAAAAGGAAATTTTGTAAAGGTTGAATTGACCGGCATGTTCGGCAAATGATGATTGCCGAATGCTTTAAATGTACGGATAGTGGAGTGCTACAAAATCTATATCGGAAGCGACGGGCATAGATTAAATTGTGAAGCAGGAAAACAATTTTTTGCCTCTTTTTTTGTCGAAGTCAGTCAAATAATTCCGATTTTAATATTTTACAATTTGCATTTGATGAACTAATTTTTGCCAAATTAAAGATAAAAGTTTCAAATATTTTTTGTTTGAATAAATTTATTTCTTAATATTTTGTAACTTTGCAACATCTATAATGAGACATCTTATGAGGATTTTAAGCTAAAATTGTGACTAAGATGAGTAACAGATGGTGCTCTTGATAGAAAATGTAGGAAAGTAATTGCCGTAAATAACTAAAGAGTTATTATGCAATATTCATTGCTAAAATAAACAATTCTACCGCGCTGGTATTATGCATTCGGAATCAACAGCCGGCTGGGAGGAATTATTTTTTATTTTCATTTGCTGCAGGTGATAATCCAAACACATATAGTTATAAAATATTCTTGAGTAAATAATCTGACCACGTAACTAAAAATTCTCTCTCACGTATCCCTCCCAACGAAATCTTCTGAAAAACTGGAAAACTAAACTAGTTCATGGAAAACATTGGTAAACAACCTAATATCAGACACTTGTCTCCAAACCAGTGTGGCGCCGACCTATTGTGCAATATGTGCAGTGCACACAGATGCCATCATAATAAAGGTGCCAATCATTTTAACCGAGACTTAAATATTTAAATAATATATATTATTTAATTTTATTAAAATTAATTATTCTTGAAATTTTGACTAAGTTTTATAGATTTACTTTAAATGAATTACTTATAATCACTTATATGTTATTATTCTTTAAAATGAATTATGATAGATTAATCAATTTTAATTCTGAGCACAAATCTGATTTGAAACTTACAAAAAAAAACTTGAGCATTTTTTAGCATTGTATCCAATTTTAAATGCCGAGGCTCAGTTGACACTATTTCTGACTGTTTTATTACTCTCCCTCCACCTTCTCCCACATGGTAATTACATGACATGTTAGCTGGCTAGAGTGAATAAAAGAGTTGGAGTAATATTTTATTTTTTAAGTAAATAGAAAAAAAAATATTTTTCCCCCAGTAATATATTTACAAATAAAGTATCCTTAACGTAAAAATAGTGTTTCTAAAAAAATAATAATAAAGTACTACTCAGTAAGCACTATTTAAAATGTTTTATACGTGTAACTGCCCTCTTGGCCCTTCCTCCCTTAAAACAACAAAAAAGATTCAAAAACTCTGTAAATAAATTTCTATTCCGATTTTTAAACTATGAAAAAAAAATCTTAGCATAAAAAAAAAGTTATTTTTATCATCCTCCAGACATTCTGTGTATTTTGCAGCATGTATTTTATTTCAAGTTTCCATACTTCTCCCATGTCCATGTAGCGGAACCACTCCTTTATTTATACGTAATACACCCATTCATCTGTCTGGGCTGCCATTGTATAGCATGTAGTAGAAGTACAAAAGTTAGTAATACTTTAGTATTTCTACTTTTATGTATTTTCGCCGTTGAATTTTTAGTACTATAACTTGAATCTTGTTTATCATGTTAAAAAATTTTAACGACGTATAATTGTAAGTCTTTTTAAAAACTTATATGTCTAACTCAACTATGTCAGTTTCAGTATTTCACTTTGTGGTATACACATAAGTTTTCTACAAAATATTGTAGCACAAACTTATAAATAATGGGAACATTTTTATAAAAATTTACGAAATATCAAATAATTGGAATTTTTGACCTCTCTGAAGAATCCGGGCCGGACTTTATTTTAGTCTCATAGTTCTAGACTGAAAAAAAAAATGTTTATTTTACAGTATAATACTGGCAGTGCGCGGTAGTGTATTATTGCTTATTTTACTGTTTATTACTGTTAATTTTACGGTATAATACTGGCAGCTGGGATAACAATAACTGTAAAATCAACCATTTTTTTTTGCAGTGTACCTCTCAGGCTATAGCGTCGCCAATAAGGTAACCACAGGGGTTTGATCCCCTTCTGAAATTTCTGACAGAATGACTATAAATATTCCCTTAACTATCGGTTAAGATGGTCAAGATTAAAAAATAAACTATATACAGCCAAGATTGAAAAATCAAAATTCATACGCTAGCATAATCTTTCTTGTTTAATTCCGTTAGTACGTTAAAAAAAAAATGCATTTTCTAAGAAATCTTTAAAATTCTCTTGGATTTTTTGGAATGGGACTCTGTAAAAGCAGAATGTCAAAATTAAATGTCTAAACAGCTTGATACAGATTTGTTCTTGAAGAATGCATTGAAAGTCATTTAAAATATACACAAACTTTAGGTGTTCCGAGACGTATGTTACTTTGAAAACACTTTTGGCAATAAAACATTTGAAACCATATGTACAAAATTTCAAACATTAATTTGGTTGACACTAACGTCAATATATCATACCAAAGAGACATTTAAATAATATTATAATGTTGGCATTGAACCCGTGCGAAGATTTCGCACTGCAATGTAATATTTTTTACCAATATCTAATATCTCTTAGATGAAAAGTTTAAACTTCTAAAGAAAAATTAAGGATTAGAAATATTTGCAAACAACATTAGTCCAGCCAGAATATCATCTAATTTATTCCATCAAAGTTTCACTAAAATCTGAGAAAGATTGTAAAAGGCAAAAAAAGAAAATATATCAATCGTACCTATATATCAATCGTATTTTAACTACATTGAGAGGATGACATCGTCTATTTCGAAAAAAAAAAAAACAAAAAAAAAACATGGGGCAAAGAAAAATATATTGAGCATTTGAATTTGAATGTTGCCATTTAATCATAAATATAAAATAAATCCGTGCAGAAATAACATATTTTATCTTTATTGTATTTATTTTTTTTATAATCATTGTTTAGCATGATAAAATGCGGTATTTTACATTTGTGGCAACACTGATTTGAGAAAAACTTTTCATTTTATTTATGAAAACAATGTCGATTTAATTTTTAATTAACTACGTTTTTTAATAAAAAAAAAAAAAACATGTTTTAACGAAATGTGAGTGCACTATGTCAGAAGATTGTTCAAAATCCTTACATATGGTGTCTTATTTATCATTCTGCGTTTTGTATTTGCTTAGAAAAAGGGATGTTGACAACAGAAATAATATATAGGATTTGCAATAAAAAAAGGCTTACATTTTCTTTTGTAATTATATTAAATTGAATTATTTAAATACACAATACAGCTTAATAAAGACTCTTAACACCTGTCTCTATTCAATCAGTAAAAAAGAAATCTAAAACAACACAAGAATAAAATTATGGGCCCCAAATACCCCTACGGTGTATTTTTCTGGCTGTGGTCTTGGAAGCTAGAGATTATTCTCGCCTCTAAACCCAATCAGGCGGGTGTAAATTTGTTTTCTTATGTGTATAATAAGAGATGTTTTAAATAATTCTATATCAATAAGGACTCAAAGAGCAATACTTTATTTTTTTATATAAATAGAAAGAGAAGATTTCAGTAATATAGTGTGAGTGCACCAGTAGTTGACCAGTGAAATATAAAAACTGCAGAAAACAAGAATTAATGTGTGGGAA
Source organism: Maratus michaelseni (assembly GCA_963931845.1). Classification (NCBI taxonomy): domain Eukaryota; kingdom Metazoa; phylum Arthropoda; class Arachnida; order Araneae; family Salticidae; genus Maratus; species Maratus michaelseni. The sequence goes on along the minus strand of OZ007591.1, from coordinate 107,068,156 downwards.
TTCTAACTTGAGTTATTCGAAAATATGTCTAGCAGCTAAAGAAAAGTCTAGTTAGTTAGGTCTAGAAAGTTATAGTTGCAACAGAAGGTGTGCTTGAATAATAGCGTGGGAAAATTATAAATATTTTCAACTTTCTATTTTTGTTAGTTTGTGAATTACTCGGTTGCAAAATGTTTTTTATTGTTTGGATCACCCAGTATACATATGCCTTTTACTAGTAGTTTTTTATTACGAAGATTCATATTATGATTTTTTACACTGGAAAATAAATGGTCAATTACTGATGTGATCTCATTTTCCAACTAGTGTTGTAAATAATTTAAATTTTAGAAAAGAAAATGAGAAAATGTTTCCGGATTGCGAATGAAGAGTGCAGAAAAATATGTTAATAATTACATTACAGAAAAAAATGAAAAATATTTCACAAAAGGAAGAAAATTACTGGTATACTCACGCTATTTAGAAATAAAATAACCTTAACATAAAACTAGTGTTTCCAAGAACAAATAAAATAACAAAGTACTATTTCGTGAGCCCCATTTAAAATGTTTCAAATACGTGTAACTGCCCTCTTGGCCCTTTCTCTCTCAGCACAACAAAAAAGATGCAAGCACTCAGTAAATAATTTTTTCTTCCGCTTTTTAAACCTTGCAAAAAAAAAAAGTCTTAGCATAAGAAAGAAAAAAAATCATGTTTTTTTATCCTCCAGACACTCTATGTGTTTTGCAGCATGCATTTTATTTCAAGTTTCCATACTTCTCCCATGTCCACGCAGAGAAATCACTCCCTCCTCTATTTATACGTATACCCCTTTCATCTGTCTGGCATACCATTGCAGCGTATAGCAGTAGCAGCACAACGGTAGTAGCATCCTCTATTTGCTGACTCTTCCTGCCCGTTTCAAACAGGGAACGGGGGAACACACAGAGAGAGAAAAGGGATGGATGGTGGATGGGTAGGAGTTTCAGGGTAACGAGCAACTATTCGGTTCAGGAAACGGGAGCGCGGGTAATGAGAACGAAGAAAAGAGGAGAGATTGAAAAGTCGGGAATAAAGACGGAGAAGCGCTCGTTTTCAGGATCAGGAAGGAAAGAGACCGCCAAATACCGGGGATGTCGGAGCAAAGATCGGGGAAGGGGCCGCAAATTGAAGGGAAGACTTCGTAGGTCTAGGTTCGGGTATATTTGTGACTTGTATCGCTTACAGTTCGAGAAAATTATTCGTATCCATCTTTTTAAAATAATTTATATTTAATATATTATTAAATATAAATTATTTTAATATAAATTAATATTAATATTATATTACATTTCATTTATAAATAATTCATATTTGAAAAATAAAGAAAGTATACTTGTTTCGGGAAAAAACAAATCTAATTTTCTTCTCCATTTAAGAAATATTTATAATATTAATTTTATTAAATTTCTCATTATAAGTAAGAAATTATATTTAAAACGTAGTTTAATTGGAAATTAAGAAATTTACATTTATCAAGTCATGTGATTTTGATACTTTTACAGTAGAGTACCTTTAAGAAAGAATGGCGACATAAGGGCTAAACAACAATAACAAAAATTTGATTGGCCGAGAGGGTTTCGGATAAAAACCAGTTGCCATTATAGCTTCCAATCTAAATAAGCGCCATGTGTGTATGTAAACTCTCATAATGACACATTAAATTATAGTAAAACGTTGCTCAGTGTGCGATTTCAATGACGTTATTTTCAATGTTGATATAATTTTCCAAACCATTTCTTCTTTTCAAAAACTTCTTATCTGGTGGTATAAAAAGACGTAATTTTTACGCATACAAAAATATTTCAATTTTAAGATTTAAAATACACGATTCACATTAAATATGCTGCAATTTTCCTCCAATAAAATATTTCACTAATAGGATGCTGGAGAATAATCTTAAAAGAAGTCGAGCTTACCTTCCAGGCAGTCTTCCGTAGTCGGATTACATGGAGGTAAGTATATAGGCGTCCTTCTTCTAAGATGCTATAGTATCGGCACTGAAAGCTGAATAATTTACAATAGCTCTATGTTCAATCACAGACCATTCATTTACATTTTCTTCAAATTCCGAAAATATTTTATTGGGTTTTTGTGTTGCTCTCTTATTAGATACATTGAATCTCTAATTTATTTTACAATGAGATCAAAAAGACACTCTGACAATACATCAATATAATTTTACTCAATCCCCTAACGAGCCAGAGCACCTGGAATATCCAAACATAACAAAAATGCAAAAATCAAAACATAAACAATTCAAATTTTCCTATCAATATTAGATATAAGTGCAGGCTGATCTAATTGCAAATAACGCAACAGAAAGCAACACATTATCCCAAAAAACAAGGAAAAAGAGATCTAAACTAAATAAAAATTCACCATTTACAAATATATTCCCATGAAATTTCCTAAACTATAGCAAAGAATGAAAATGCTTAGAGCATACTAAAACAAGGATAATACTACAAATCTCCATAGACAAAAACACATGAAAACAAAGAAACTCAACAGCTAAGTAAGTTGTCGCTAAGCGATTCTTTTTCCTTGCTGGCGAAATGTGGTATTGAAGAAATTAAATTTTCATACTCCCAAATCCTCTCATTCTTATAGTAACAACCCATTCCACACAACTGGCACAAGAACATTGTGTCCAGCATAATCTAGCATTAACTCAACTCGCTAGAGTTAAAAACTGTAAGAGTAAATTTTCTACTCAACATTTAAAATTAAAATCTTGCCCTTAAATCCTTCGCGACGAGCGTCATTTACAGAATTTTTAATCTTTTAACAGAAATTTTCGCCTAACTGCGAATCGCAAAAATGCTAGAGTTAAATAAGGCAAAGCTTATAATAAAAAATAACTGGTGGGAATAATCGAGGATTCTGAGCATCTTATGCGACCCGTATATGTGTTGCTCGTCCTCAAGCGGTTAAAGAACTCTGGCAGTACTTTAGTCAAATAAGTTAGAAACAATCCAGAATTAACAACAACGAAAATTAGTAAAGTGTTAAGCTCAACTAAATAAATCTTGAATGTATCATAATCAATATAATCTCCAATCTATACGTACATTTAATTTCTGTTGTCAATGAAATAGATATTACATCACAGATATGCACTACAAGGTGCTAACTGCAGAATACTGTGTGCATATAGCATTTATCCTTTATTTACAGGAATACGCAAAAGAATTCGGCTACTGAACTATCTATGAGTGATAATTGTTGAAAGTGCGTTTTCAATTGTGGTATACGTTTTTAAATTTGACTAATTTATAGCACATTACTTGGTCTGTATAAATTCTATAGATCACATAACTCTGCCAAAAAAATTCGAGTATATTTCCGCTTATTGACAGAAATTGCTGAACGGGAATTATCAACTGTGTTATACGTTTCCTAACTGAACTAAATTGTTGCTAACTATTTAGTATACATACAAATCTATAAATCACATACATGGCTGGATAAAATAATTCGGATACTATTCCGAATATAGATGGTAGTTGCTGAAATTGGGTTTTCAAATGTGTTTTGCGTTTTCCAAATTGTTTACACAGACAGGTTGATTTTAGAGTTTTCCTCAGTCAATGTTTACCATTAAGCGCGTGCTCTCGGTTAATGTTGGCGTTTTTCAAAAATCACACTAATTTTAATAAAAGTTCATCTTTATTATAATATTCCATATACAATTTCCAATTACTATTTTTCTTACTAAATCACACAATTTCTGAATCAACAGGTGCCACTCTGCATTCTTTTCTGACTGTTCCTGATAAGATTTGATTCAATGTAGTTCACTTTCTTAAATGTATACTAATATTATTAAGAAGTAACGTTTGTTTGTTTGTTTGCTTATTTGTAGGGGTAATTTCTGGAACCACTGAACCGATTTCAAAAGTAATGATGACAAATTGATGGTGACAGTCCCTGCTCCAACATAGGCGATATTTTATGTCGATGCTGTTATCCCAATGGGTGCAGGTGCGAAAAATGTTCTAAAATTGATATTCTAATACTGAAGAGGCTAGAAACTGAAAATTTGGCATAATAGTTACTTATCAGATGTAACTGCTCTCTAAGAACAGTTTTTAAAAATTCGAAATTTAAAAGGGGGAAATGAGGGAAAGGCTATCTAAAAACGTTCTAAATTAAGATTTCTATGGAAATGTTAAAGTCAGAAACTTGAAATTTCACATGGCTGCTACTTTTAAGACGCAAATGCACACACACAAAATAACTTTTTTTTTTTTTTTTTTTTTTTTTTTTAATTTTGAAATTTAAAAGGGCAGGAAAAAAAGGTTCTAAATTACGATTTTTGTGATACTGAAAGGACTAGAAACTTGAAATTTGACATGGCTGCTACTTTTAAGACATAAATGGTCGCACAGAACAGCTTTTAAAAAATCGAAATTTAAAAGGGCGAAAACGTAAAAAGCGTTCTGAAAATGTTCTAAATTACGATTTTTATGGAATTGTTAAGGATAGAAACTTGAAATTTGACATGGGTGCATCTTTTAAGACGCAAATGATCGCCCAGAACAGTTTTCCAACAATTCGAAATTTAAAAGAATGCAGAAGCAAAAAGCGTTCTAAAATTACGATTTATGTGATACAGTTCGTACAGAAGCCAGGAATTTTTCATGGAGATAACTCTCAAGATATAAATGTTCGCTAAGAACGATTTTAAAAAAAAAATCGAGATTTAAAAAGGAGAAATGGGCGGTAAACATTCTAAAAACTTTTTTAATTAAGATTTAGTTGGATTTTAATGGGTTAGAAACTTCAAATTTAGTATAATGGTTACTTTGAAGATGCAGATGCACGTGGTATAAACAATCGATTAAAAATTCGAAATTTAAAGGTGTGAAATGAGCGGAAAACATTCTAAATTGCGATTTATTCAGAATTGTAAAAGATAGAAACTTCATATGTCTGTCTTTTTTAGACGTAAATGCTCGCACAGAACAGATTTTGCAAAATTCAAAATTTAAAAGTGTGCAGAAGCAAAAAACATTCTAAAATTACGATTTTTGTGATGCTGAGCTAACTTTAAATGGTGACAAGATCGTTAATTTTAAGATTTCAGTGCTCGCCAAAAACGGTTTCTAAAAAAATTCGAAATTTTAAAAGGGTGAAATGAGCGGGAAACGTTCTATAAACCTTCTAAACTTTGACTTATCTGAAATTGTTAGGGACATAAACTTGAAATTTTACATGGCTGTTAATTTAAACACATAAGTTCATAAATAGAACAGTTTTAAAAAATTACAAATTTTAAAGTGTTCAGGAATAAAATAGGTTTTAAAATTGCAATTTCCATGATATAATTGCTATAGAAGCTTGGAATTTGGCATGGTGGTTACTTTTAAAATGTAAATGCTCGCTAAGAACGGTTTTTAAAAAAATTGAATTTTTTAATGAAAAATGAAATCAACGAAAAACTTTCAAAATACCATTCTAAATTACTATGTACTTGGAATTAATTTTAGTTTTTCTCATTCATTTAAGTCTTATGTTTGCCTAATGCAGTATAAAAATGAAGTTTACTCAGAATATGGCTTAATTAGTGATTTTTGAATTATCCGTTGCAGTGTAATTTCCTCTAATGAAAATAGGCACACGAATACCACTTGGCATATTTCAACAATTACGAGAACAAAGTCGCGGGTTTTACTAGGCTTAAGGTATTATGTATGTGCCTTCGGAAAATTATTTTTGAATTTTTGTAAATTTTAAGTTTAAAATTGCTAATTATTATTGTAAATGTCATAAAAATGTGACATAAACATACAAATAAGTAATTTAAATTTAAAAAGAATAGTATAAAATTAACCGATAAAATGCTATTTTCTTAAAACTATTAAATATAGTCAAACTCGGTTAAGACGCTTTTCAAAGATCTGGACAAAAGTCCCGTATTAAGCGGGATCGCGTATATTAAACGTGATTTATATAATGTTGCAGAAACTGAGTTTATTTACACGTCTAATCGTCCAAATGAACTTTAGAGCTTTTGTTTATATGTTTATGGTCAAAAATTGGATCTTTTACGCATATTTAATTAAAATTTAACTGTATCCAAGTTTAATTCATTGTATTTATCTAGGACACACTAAGAAAATGACTGAAAAATATATGGATTCAAATATGACTTCAACTTGTACGTTATAACCAAAAATAAAACAACAAAAATAATTTTCTTGATAGCCTATTTTTTTTTAACACAACTAAAAATATTAATTCTTTGCAAAACAGCCCAGTTATTAAAATCATATTTAACACTAATAAGTAACGCCTTTCTTTTTTTTTATGATTATTCTCTACTAGTATATAAACCCGCCAAAAATGACAGATTGTTGATTTGCGTTTCTTTTTCATAAGACTTCATACAAACAAACAGCAGGAAGACTTTATTATTGAAAGGTTTGTACTGTAAAAAAGTACATTTTAAAAATGACAAGTGATTTCTACAAATAAAAATGATGAGGATATATATATATATATTTTACTCAGTATTAAATTTCGGAAGTAGTTCAACGATTGGACAAAACATTCAAATTAAATATTAACAAATAATCCATGTGCGAAAGTTTTTGTAAAAAAGTGTTATCCATGAGTTTCTAAGCCGATTGCCACCACATAACTCATTGTTTGATTACATAAGCAAAATTAAATGCAAATTACGTTGTACTATGTATTCCTTATATTTTAATTACGTTTGACAAGAAAGAATCATTTTACAGTATATGTCCCCTTATCCGGAATTCAAAAATCCGAAGTCAGCAAAAAAATTTCGAAAATTTTCTAAATTTGTATATTTTTACAAAAATTTTACCAATTTCTAATTTTTTTTCAGTCTATTGTGTTTCAGTGTGTAATCACTAAAATATTGTTACTTCGGTAGCGGGTGAACACGCACCCCTCCCCCTTCTTCCCGAAATTAGAAATAAATCATTTTTCTCTCACATTTTAGTTTAAAATTAATTTATATTACGATTCGTTTGAAACAAAAACTAGTTATATATTTATTTCATCAAGGGTGATTCTGTTCCGAATTTTCCTAAAAATTTAAGGCATTCGGTTTCGAAAATTTTAGTCTTCAGTCCAAAGATTCGAACATAACAAAATCTCGAATTTTAGGCGATCGTCGCCGAAAAAAAACAATTATGTCTCTCGGTCGAAGAAAAAGTAGACAATTTCTTCAAAGGATTGCGGAAACAACTTGAATTTTGTCAAAGGATTAAAAAAAACGCAAATTTCGTCGCAGAATTTAAAAAAAAACGCTAATTTTGTTAACAAATCGCAGAAAATACGCGATTTCCGACAAAGGCTTGCGAAGAAAACGCAAATTTCTTCCAAGGGCTCCGAAAAAATGTAAAATTTCTTCAAGGGATCACAAAAAAAAAAACACAAATTTGGTTAAAAGATCGGGGGGAAAAAAGGCGAATTCCGTCAAATAATCGCGGAAAAACATGAATTTCTCCAAAGGATCGCGAAAAAAAAACGCAAATTTCTTCAAAGCACTGCAAAAATATTTCTAATTTCGTTAAGGGATCGCGAAAAAAGTGGAATTTCGTCAAAGGATCGAAGGAAAAAAAACACAAATTTTGTCAAAAGATCACAGAAAAAATGCGAATTCCGTCAAAGGATCGCGAAAACAAAAATCACGCTAATTTCGTCAAAGAATCTCAGAAAAAAACTCGAATTTTGACAAAGCATGGTAAATAAAAGGTAAATTTCGTCAAAGAATAGCAAAAAACGCAAATTTCCTCAGAGAATCGCAGAAAAATGCAAATTTCTTCAAAGGATCGCAAAAAGAAAACGCAAATTTCTTCAAAGACCACGAAAAAATTATATTTCGTCAAAGGATCGTAGAAGAAAAACGCAAATTTTGTCAAAGAATAGCAGAAAAAAATGCAAATTTTGTCAAAGAATCACGAAAAAAAAAGCATGAATTTTGTCAAATAATCGTGAACTTCGAGAGGACCCAAAATCCGGAAAATTCCAAAACTCGGAAAGCCTTTGGTCCAGAGGATTTCGCATAATATGTCCTGTACTGTATTTAAGATGGAAGAAAAATTTCAAAATACGCCAGTAGATGGCGCCAATGTACTGGATTGATTAGGGATCCTACATTAGAGAGAGATTGGACATTGACGGAAAGTCCGCCATATTAGTTACAAAGCAGGTGGAACGCCGTAGAACGCAATGCATTTTCATCCGCGTCCAACACTTTTTATTCTATTAAAATCACCAGAAATTCATTTCATATGCCTTCGCAGAGTCATTCAGAACATAAACATAAGCACAATTCCGTTTTAATGAATAAGAATTCTCAGAAAATGCTTTTTCTTTTATTCGGCTGAATTGCAGGGTTAACATTTCGGGACTTTACATTATGCTTAAAATATTCGAATTTTATTATAAACAAATATTCAAGTTTTGTTTTTTTTTTTTTTTTTTTTTTTGGGGGGGGGGGTTCACTTAAAATAAACATTTTAATTTATGCATAACACAAGAAATGCTACATAATGTAATTTTTTGTAGCGTGGGTATTTATTTTTTACTTTTCTCTGTTTAAATGGTCATGACTCATGATATAGATTAGTTAGGTTACTTTTTTAAGTAAATAAATAAAATTTCTTAGAGGGAACTCTTTTAATTTTATAAGGTTAAAAATATATCATTTAATAGCAATAAGAAATTAAAAAAAAATACTGAAATATTCAGAAAAGTATAAATTTTTTAAACTTATTCCTAATATACCTTCTTTATTAATGTATTTACATTAATAAATTTAGATAGTTTTAAAGAAACTAATTGGTTGTATGAAATTAAAAAGCTTCAATTTTCTAGAATAATACACTTTATAATACTAAGTATATCTAAATATGCAAAAAAAAAAAAAAAAAAAAAAAAAAATACATTCCGAGAAACTGAATAAAAAAATTTACACACATATGCTTAGTAATGTTTATTTATATAGAGGTTTATATATTGTGAATTTATATATTTTTGCAATTGTCAGAGTCAGCGCTTTTATACATAGATATTTTTTTTATGAGGAAAATTTAAATGCTTACGTCTTGTGCTCTCAAATTCCGCGGATATGTAAAAAAGAAATTATTAAAAAATGAACAGTTTAACAATTTATTCAATTATTCCTTTTAATTTATAAACAATTTCATATTTTAAAAAGAGTGCACTATATACAATTTTATTCTGTATTACGTTCTTAAAATAAATGTTTCAAAATGTAAACAGAAATTCATCGCCAATAACGTTTGTCAATTACCTCCAATTGTGTCAAACTTTGAAACTCCAAATTATTTACACGTTTTGCTCACTCACTACAAAAAGATTTAAATCAAAATTAGTTTTAAAATGTAAAACAAGAGACGCAGAAACGAAATTGCTTTGTTTGTGTTACTCATTTCGATAGTTATTATTTAATGAAACTGTTTAAAGTTGACCGCATACTCAACAATTGAACTCTGACAATTTAAAATATGTTACAAAATAAATAAACATTACTAAATATTAAAAAGTAACTATAAACAACAAAAGAAAATTATCTATTAATAGTGTACTAAGTCTTAATACAATATTTAAAATGTTGAATCTTTAAAATCCAAATTTTCTTTAGAAAGCAATACCAGCGTATACATACGACGTAACTAAAATGGCGGATTTGTCAAATCTGCCTGCGACGCAATGTCCAATCTCTCTCTAATGTAGGATCCCTAGGATTGATCACTCAAATCCTCCGTACGAAAGAATTTACCGCTATTTCTGAAAAGAAAAGTGCTGACAGAAAAAATATATACAGAAATATTGATATACGTGTTTTATATGAAATAGTTTTTGAAGGTTTTAAACAAAATTAAAATATTTAAAAGCTCTAATATGCTTTTACAAATATTTTAACAGCAGAATCGGATGAAGCATAGCGTTTTCATTAAACCTAACATGGCGTTTAACTATGGTCGATTCGCAGATCAGAGTGGTCGAGCCCGGAGCCGTTACAGACACTTTCTTGCCTTCGGATTTTATTATAAGTAAGATACTAATAGGAAATTTGCTAAATCTCGACACACACACAATCCGAAACGACTTGACTCCCTAAAACTCATGGTGTAAGTAATTTACCAGAGATGAATGAATAAAACATGAAAAGGCAAGAATCAGAAAAAAGTAGCGAAGAAATAGAATTGAAAACGAAAAAACGTTTCCATTTTTCTTCAAACACGTTTAAAAGCATACAATGCTAGGGGGGCTTTATTTACCACAGTGTACGAGAGGAAAAAACAAAAATTGACAATATACACGGCACAAAGAAAGAAAAAAAATTCGTCTGTCTTTCTCTAATTATGTAAAAACATATACAAAGCGAGAGATAAAGAATATTAGGACGAGGGATCAAAGACGAGTACCAGTGTTGCTAATTCAGCGAGATTTTCTCATTCAAATAGCTATATTTTTCGAGTTATTCGACCGTTTCCAGACTTTTTGAACACCCTGTATATTTAAAACATAATTTAAAACTTGTTGATTTACTATTATTTTTTGAGTTATGCAATTTTTACAACACAATTTTACATTCTTCCGGTTTCAAAATTTATCGATGAGCAAGCTTTAAACAGCTGCAACCTTTAGTTATAAATAAAATAAACAAATTTCAACGAAAATCGAAAGAAAAATATGAAAATTTTATATTAACTAGGGGGCCTACCCCCTGCGAGCTACGCTCGCCAACCCCCGCTCAGACTTCGAGGCCTCTAAAAACATGACAGCGTGCTTTATTTTAAAAATATTGGTAAATCTGTAATTGGGTTGCCATGCTTTTAACGTTTTAATTGGGCATTTTTTGATTATCATGGCCTCATACACAGTTGCGACAACTGACGACTGTTTTCGGGATTGATAAGTAAAATCAATTACAACTTGAACACCAGCTTGTATAAAATGTTTAGGTTTAAATTGTGGCTACCTCTCGGACTTTTATAACAACGATCTGTATTCTATTCTTCCTTTGCGTTTAAGGATGAGAAAAAATCCATCTGCTTGTGAATAACATTAAGAACCACGGTATTGAAAAGTACTATATTATAGACATTTTCAGTAACAGGTTTTAATTTTCTCTCTATTTTAGTGCACCATCATGCATATTTTCATGTTATTTTAAATATGTAAATTATTTATTTTAATTAATATGTATATACGAATTTTCTAATAATTATTTATCATACAAAATTAATTAAATATTTTGTGGATGCATGCCTGCATTTATTCGGCATCAATTGATGAGATATTTAAACAAATTTGCAATCCGCGATCATTTTACATCATGTTATGTCACTTGAATATTGCCCATAAGAAAATCGGGTACTTTTCCAGTATAGGATTCTTTGCTTTTAGGTTTGGCGTAATTCGAGCTTCAAAAAGGGATAGATTCGTTAATATACGTACATTTGTTGCCAAAAGTTATGAAAACAAACCCAATGAACTTTTGCTGCTTTTCTATTATAGGTGTTTTGACGCTTTTTTAAAAAGCTTGGCGGAAAAAATGAAGCAGGATATTTTATTCTCCTTCCGTTCAGTTGGGCAATTAATATTTTATATATTCATTCTAAATATCTGAATTAGTGATTTTATAAATTCGTTTAATTAAATTTTACAAAAAAATAACAAAATGATATCAATAAATAATAATTACTATTAATTCCTTCCCCCCCCCTTTCTTTTGCGTTTACATAAATGACGTCATTTGGACGAATTTATTCAAAATATTTTCAGTTTATAAATTAAATTAAATTCTGACAGACGATTGAATCCTGACGATAGAAATGTGATTTTTTTTCAAATTTTCCCGAAAAACATAATTTAATTACAATCTTGTCTTCATTATCGATTGAAATAAAATATAAATTCAATTTCAATTTGAAAATGACGAAAAAAAAGAAATCAATAATCCCTATCGGGATCCTTTTCAATTTTTTTCCCTTTTTTGTCACAAAAAAACTGAGTAATTAGTTGCCATCATTACAGAAATGTCATTAAAATTAGAAAAAAATTAATATCTCGAAAACTAATTCCATTTTCAATATTCTATTACCAGTTTTGACATCCGCGGATTTTTATGAACAATTGGTATTAATTTCACCATAAAGCGTTTAATATTTTATTAAAAATAGCCCTAGAACATAATCAGTCGTTTAATCAGTCGTTTCATAAAATCGTTTCATAAATTCGTTTCATAAAATCGTTTCACAAATTCGTTTCATTAGGATTTTATATATATAGGGTAGATTTAAAAAACAGTAAATATAAATTTTGATCGAAATTGACGTTTTAGAGGCAAAACAGATTCCAGATCTGCTTACACTGTTATTTACATTTGCTATTGAGTTATGCTTAACCCTTTACGATTGCACCTCGACTCCATTGTTTGCAGTATTTTGTATTACAGGTTCTTAATGATGCTACTTAGTATTTTTGTTATTTGTTTAATGTAGGATATGAGTATAACAATGTGTTTACATATGAATCCAAAGATGCCATTCTTATTTAAATTTAATATTTTTATTTACATGAACCTAACGATGCCATTTATTATTTATCTTTACTATTTAATATAAGGTATGAGTATAAGAATGTGCTTTACATATGAATTCAAAGTTGTCATTTCTATTTAAGTGTAGATTTTAATATGCACTAAAGGTGCTACTCATCATTTTTTATATCTAATATTTACAGGGTATGAATATATCAATGTGCTTCATATATAAACCCAAAGATGCCATTCTTATCATATATATTATTTCTCCTGTCAACATCCCTTTTTCTAAGAAAATACGAAACGCAGAACGACGAATGAGATAGCATATGAAAGGATTTTGAACAGGCTTCTGACATAGCACACTTAACATTTCGTTAAAACATGTTTTTGATTAAAAATTGCAGTTAATTAAAAATTAAATCAGCATTATTTTCATAAATGAAATGAAAGGTTTTCCACAAATCAGTGTTGCCACAAAAATAAAATACTGCATTATCCGATGACGTCATCCTATAATGCAATTAAAATACTATTGTTAATTTATTTCTTGCACGTACTTTGAAAAAATATCGAGCTTTTAATCGGGTTTTTATTTATTTTTTACGCGTGCGTCACCTATTGTTTATTTACTTTGTTTAATCATGGCTGTGTATATGCGTACTGTATCGGAGTACCAGTAGATTACATAATTTAAGGATTATCTTCCATTTAGATATACAGTTGAATAGGATTCACAAAAATTGTAAGTATTTATTTTTTAATATTTCATTAAGCTGTTAATACGGCAGCGAAGCGTGTGACGTCACTTAAATGGCTGCTGGACCACAAAATTTGAACATCCCATGTTTAAGTTCCCATAGGCTTGCAAAAAAGTGGTGTACCAAATATTGATTTATTTATTTAAGACATTTCTGGAGCAGTTTTGCAAAATGTGAGGAAATGCTTTCATATGAATTCCCTAAACGTCTGATTCAGTATTTCAATTTTTTTATAATTCTTTTTTTTTCACTAAGGGGTCTTGGAAACCTAGAGAAATAACCTTGGCGAGAGAAGAAAATATGGCAAAAAAATTTCTGGCAATTTATTCCCATTTTCTTATACACAAGCAATCATCATATATATTATTTCTGTTGTCAACATCCTTTTTTCTATACACATACAAAACATACAACGATAAATGAGATATCATTCGAAAAGTGTTTGAACAAGTTTCTGAGATAGTACACCCACATTTCGTTAAAACGCGTTGTTTAATTTTTTTTTAAAATCAGTTAATTAAAATTTAGTGCTAAAACGTGCCAGGAAATAATCTCAAAGATTGCAGTGGGAAAGCTTCGCACGGGTCCTTCTGGTTTAAACTTAATCCACATGAGCCTAATGATGTCACTTAGTAATTTTGTTCTTTATTCAGTATAAAGCATCGGTATAGCATTGTACTTCACATATGAACTCAAAGTGTAGATCGTAATATGACGTTAAAAGTGCCACTCGTCAATTTTAATTTTTATTTACTGCAGGGTATGAGTGTAATAACAGTCGGGTATGAGTGTTACGATGTGCTTTTTATAAAATATGGCATTTTATTAAAAAGTTAATTTGAATATGAAGTCACAACTGCCACTTGCCATTCTTGAAATCTATCTTATTTAATAACATAAATATTTCAGCCACTCGTACTTAAAAGTAGATTCTAAGTTGATTAAAAAAGTGCCACTTGGCATTTTGATAGTATCATACGAATTAAATTTTTCCAGTTGAGCGAAAAAATGCCCAAGCCGGTACTCGAACTCAGAACATTTAACTTACATTATCAATGCTCTACCGTTTGAGCTACCTGGGCTGACAACCGGCGGACATATTTCACTCAGATAACTTTATTGGTATTAGAATCTGGCCTGCCATGTAGACAGCTCAGCAGAATATACCGCAGGTAATGGAACCGCATTAAACGATGGGTACGTAGATACAGTCATTTTTCCTCAATGATTGAGGAAATCAATCCTCAGTGATTTCCAATCAGTATGATTGACTAAAAAATGATTTTGATAGTATAGTTAGAAAAAAAAACGAACATCACAATGTGCTTGTTTATGAACCGATAGTTGTCTAATATGCTTAATGTCAATAACACAATGAACCTACAGGTGCCACTTGTCATTCCAGTGTGCTTCTTTATGAAACAGTAAATGACACTTTTAGTTAAATGTTAATTTTTATACGAGCATAGGGCGTGATACATGGCAACTCTGTTTACAGCCTCTAGTTAAATGTTAATTTTTATAGGAGCGTAGGGGTGATGCTTGGCAACTCTGTTTACTGCAGGGGGGGGGGGGTATGAGTGTCTCATTCTGTATTTAAATGAATCACTTGTTTATATTGTATAAATTGAATTAAATTTTTATGTGTATTATATTAACAACTTTGTACTCGAGATTCTCACTCATATATATTTAGCCACATTAATTTGTTTCGGACACTGACTTTCGTATTTAAGCACGGAGAATGGACACGTTGCAAGTAATCACACCCCTTTTTAACACTTTCCAACCTTAGTTGTTGAAAAGTGTTTATGACTTCGGTTTGTCTGGCCGTAATGGCCGTCTGTCCGTCTGTCCGTGTTCTAACTCCCGTAAATATGCTCGTATTGCTCTGCAATTTTTATATGTTATTATCGTTATCTATAGCATGTTCCCTATTTCAACGGAAGTGTGTAGCACTTATAGTTTTTTTACAGGGACACTCAAAAGAATTCCCTTACATTGCGGTCTATGGGGAAAAATCATTTGCGGTATATTTAAATAATGTTTCACTATTTCAAACGCATTGAAATTTATATATATCACTAAGGTGCATTAAAAGAAGCTTAATATGGAATAGGGTGTGCATAGCACTTATATTTACTTTACAGGGACAGTCAAAAGCATACCGTTACATTACGTCTATGGAGAAGAATTGTCTGCGGTTTATTTAAATAATGTTTCACTATTTTAAACGCATTGAAATTTATATATATCACTAAGGTGCATTTCAAGAGGCTTACTACAGAATAGTGTGTGTATATAGCAGTCATCGTTCATTTACAGGGACACACAAAATAATTCTCTACTGTTTGTTAACAATCATTCCTGGAAGTGCGTTTTAAGTTGCTGAACGCGATTTTGAATTTAACTCACTTTTTGTCTATTACTTGGTGTGTATAAATTCTGTAGATCATATACAGGGCAGCACAAAAGGTCGCGAACACATTTCCATTTATTGACAGAAACTCCAAAAGGAGAATGTTAAACTGTGCTACGCGTTTCCTAACTAAACTAAAATGTAGCATCCTATGTAGTATATATACAAAGATATATATCTATAGATCCTATACACGGCTGAAAAGTATTCGGATACTTTTCCAAATATTGTATATGTTGGAAATATATGATGGAAATTCATGATATTACGTTTTTTAATATGTTATGTGTTTTCCAAATTGTTTACTTTGATGTTATCTTTCAGCTTATTAAACAGTAATGATTTGTAAAATAATTTTGGAAGCGTTGGAAAGTGTTACATAATCTATGCTTGGCGCATGATTTTTCATTCTTGTTTCTCTTTCTTTGCAAATTTTTCTATTGCTATCTTTTTATTTTCAATTTATTTTCGAACAAATGTTATTATCAACAAATTTTATTTAAATTTATTATTCAAAATTTCTCCCCTTTTAGGGCCATTTACTTTGTTTTAGTCATTTTCGGAGATCTTGGCTTCTGGTTTTTAATGCAATCTCTTCTTTCCAACCTTTTCGAGAATGAGAGTGGTGGTCGACTCTCACGATGTGCTGGTCAGCCGTTCGTATCATAGTTGAATAAAATTGTATCATAGTTCTAGTTATAGACTTCCTGAATGTAATCATTTTCATTGAATCGCTGCTTCTGGACAGGACGTATTGGATTACAAAATGTTGAGTAGCTCAGAAAAGAATGAAATTGAAGATCCTGAAATCAATCCTGAGGTTGGCCTTTTCCGTGTCGTATGCTGTGATAAATTTAATGTTTTTCCAGAAAAGGCGCCCTCTGGTGGACATTTTGGAACTAAAATGTTTTTCTCGAAATTCCTCATGTATAGTCTATATACCAAATTTTGTTGCATTCCGTTCACCCGTTTGCGCTGTAGGATGCTGTTTATAGGGGATGTTTAATTATAACCACCCTGTATTGTATATTCATGAAGATATGGATTATTAATTTATTTCTAATTTCTTGGTTTCTTTTGAAATGTATAATTTTTACAAAAGAATTCTAAACTAAGTTTTACCATTTAATGATAGTTTTTTTAAGTTTCAAAGATGTAGGGGTTCTGCAAAACATTTTCCAGGAAATTTTAAGAGTGTCTTCAAATTTACATTTATGACAGCGTTTAAATATTTAGAATTTGAGAAATTCCATTTGTCCCGAAATTGAAATAAATATACGTCATTTTTAGCACATTATGTCAAAGCAACAGTATTTTTACTGTATGCAAAATTGAGTTTATTTGTAACAAAAGAAATGCATATTTATTTAATTTTTACTGTAGATTTTTATTATATTTTTATCAATATTTTTAACATTCGTCAATATTCTTAAAATCCATCATCAATTGAAAACTAAATAAAACTAAATCAAGTACAGTAATTTTTTTAGCTATAAATGAGATGTAACAATTCTCGCAGAGCTGTACATATATATATATATATATAATATATATATACACATATATTATATCTGATTTTTGTCGTGCACTCGTATTTATCGACCGATTTGAATATGACTGAGCATGTGTACAGGACTTATCAAGTTTCCAAGTTTGTTGGTCAACGTCATCCACCATCTTGTTTCAAAATGACGGCCACTTAGATATTTCCAATTAAAAAAGATATACAAAAAATTAGAAATCCAAAAAGTTTTTTCTCTCAAGTGTTCGACCTTCGTATAAGGGTTCCGGAGCATGTGTTGTTTCATCTCTATCTTAAAAAATGGCTAACATAGAAGTCTGAAATTCTAAAGTGGCTGACATTTTGAAACAAGGTAACAGATTAAAAATAAGGGATTCCTCAATAAAAGGTTTTAATTTATGAGTTTTAATAAACGTGGTTTCTCGCAAATTTTCTTTCGTTGTTGTAACCATTGTTCCAACCCTCATGCACTTAAAACTACATCTTCATATATCACCAATGTCAATTTTTAGCCAAGCTTGGCGATACATGTTCAAATATATCCATGATGAAAAAATAGCTCATCATAAATGAAGTCAACTTGTTGATAGCTGACATTTTTTTTTTTTTAATTCCCATCCAAATTCAATATTGACGAAAACTGGGACTCTTCTATAATATAGTTCCCCCCATTTTAGTTCGCATGTTTAAATAAAATTAGCTAAATTCCTAAATTTTTTTTTTTTGAAAATTGGTATTTAACAGTGCCCAAAATGGATACACAGTGGTAATAAAAACAGGCATGACCCAATTTGGGCCCATACCTAAGAACCTTTCGGCCTAAATTGGGTTTTATTTTTTTTTCTGTGCACATTTTAAAAATGTCTGACGTTTTTAACAAATTATCTATGGTTTATAGATTAGTAAAATCCGATGTATATAATTATAAACGAGTGTCTAAAGCAAAACTTTTATTGTACTGCAAAAAATATATTAGAAATGCTATTCAAATTATGAAAGAAAATCATTTCTAAACAAGTGTACAATTTTCTTCTTCCATTGAAGTAATCAGATTTTTCCCCACAAAGTAATTCGGATTGAATACAATTCGCTGTTGATGCTGTTACTAGAAAACAGCTTTTCACCATTATTCCTCTCACGATGTTGGGACTTTGCTTAGTAATTTTCTTTAAGAGAATGATTATAGTGGAGGAAAACTGTTTACGCAATACAAAGATCGTTAACGAGTTGTTTGTTTGAGTAGATGTTAACCCTATAACCGTTGCAAGAAGTAAAAGGTTAAATAAAAGAAAACAAATTAATGAAACAAGAAATTAGTTTTAGTTTACTTATTAAAAGTTGACATTTGATGTAATTATCATTTATTGTCCATTAGTGTTATATATATTATATATATATGTGTGTGTATGTATGTTTGTGTGTGGAAAAATGAGATTATTGATTTATTTTTCCCTAATTTACTTGATGGCAAAGTATTTCTTTTTATATCAAGTACTATAAAGAAAAAATACTAGCATTTATATAATTCATTAATTATATAGGAATAAATTAGTTTTCAAATCAAGATTCATAAAACGCCAGTTAATGTATTAGTATTATTCATTTGATGGAAAAGCCAAACTTCTTTTTAACTTAATTATAGTATGCAAAATTACAATGATTAAAAGTTATCTAAAATATAGTAGATTGATTGTGACGTATAAGATTTTGAAGTCTAATATATATTTGTACTTATAACTTTTTTAAAAACTGTGTATTTATAAGATCCAGGCATAAATTCTTGGAAATTATTTTCATTGAAGAAAATAATCTCAATTTTAGTGCAAATGATAACTTATATTTATCGCTCCTTTATTAAAATTGATTTAGAGTATGCGAGTATTTTCTTTCTATTATTATTTGCTTAAAGTTTACTACCAATTTTAAAATCCCAGTTCCTAATAAGGCTTATAAAACCCTTTTTATAATATCGCGCATCTTTTTCGTCCTCCTCCTTTTATTCCTTCGTTTTGTAAATATCAGAAAAAAACACACAACTTTCGATATATCGTCACTCAAAGTGTAGTTATTATTTTTTATGAGATTTTATTCTTGTATCAATTTTTGTTTGCATCAGTCTCTGATAACAGAAGATCTTTCACCCTTTTTGGAAATGATTTCCACAGTTAATGTCTACACATAAATTCAATATATTTTTTTTTAATTTCGAATTTTTCTATTCGATAGCCCTGAGCTAAAGCTCTCTTAGCTCGAATTTTCCATGTTAATAGAAAGTAAAATCATGTTAACTTTCTTCCAAACCTCTTGGGCGGCTTTTGAAAGTCTTTTCAATGTTTTTAGAACTAATGCTCGCTTTAACACCTAGCTGAAGATAAATGGAAATTTGTGGTACTACCACTGGAATCATGACTTTTGTTAAGTGGCTATAACGAAAAACAAGTTGGAAATTTATGTCAAATGTGAAAAATGAGTTGCGTTCGTACTGTTATTATTTCAGTAAAATTAATTATATCGTCTGTTATTATGATATGGTTAATTTCTGTAATAAAATAAGTACATTTTAAGTTGGCAACATTTTATCTTTTGCTGACATTTACTGAAAATTCCAATGATAGCTTAGCTTTGAAAATTTCAGAACTTGAAATCCATTATTTAGACTCTTTTTCCATTAATATTTATTTCTGTGAAAACATCTATCCAAAAAACTGTCGGTATGGTTGGTATAATTAAGCAATTTTAGTATACAAATTCCGGTTTTAAATTCAGTAATATGGAAATAATATGACTCCATCTTAAATATGACGTAATCACCATAGCAACCTAGAATCATTACCTATCATGGGATATCACTGAATTAATTACGTGTGATAGGATTTAATAGAATGAAGAATGTGCCTATAACTTTGTCATAGAGCTTATAAAATGTCGTATACATCATATATGACTTATAACGTCATATATGACTTATAACGTCATATATGTCAGATAACTTAGTGATATACATCTCGGTTGCTTGACGATTAATTCTCGGAAGCTGCTATAACAAGGAAATACCGATTAAAAATTTTTCAAATTACTTAATAAATATTTTAGTAATATATTTTTAAGTTTTGATTCGATTTTCATAAAATTTGAAATGACTCGACCAAATTTTGCTCCGATTATATATATTAAATTTCAAAACCATTCGGTAGGGTAGTTTTTGCGCTGTTATATGTGGACAGACGGACGTACCAGACGACGACTATAAGTGCTACATATTTATATAATTACGAACGCACCTAAAAAGAGAATTTAAAAAAAATCATCCAATAGAAGGAAAACAACAACGAAATTGATTCGTGAATGCAAAGAAAAGTTTCCAAAAGGATTCATGATTACTACTGGATTTTGTTATGAAGGTAAATTAAGGCTCAAAAAGGTATGAAGTAAAGCTAAAGTAAATTAGCTCTATTATTGGCAAAACATTTTAGATCGCATTTTTGAAGAAGAAATTCCAGTTTTACATAGAAAAGATTTCAATAAAGTGGAGTTTTATATGTGCAAAGTTTTTAGTTGCACTTATAACTCAATCGCCACATATTTAGCGAAGTGAGAATCACAAATGGAAATAAAATGTATCTCATATGAAGAAATATCTGTAAAATCATCTGATGTTTCCCATGGACTTTTGTGCATTTGGCTTTTTAAAGGCGGTTTTAGGAAGATGTATCCACGAATGTTGAAAGAACTTTGGAAAACCGCACAAGGGATGTTCAAGAAAATTGGTATGGCTGTACTCAGAAAAAGTCTATTATCATGAAAATTTCGAGCCAGAGACTACCCAATTTCTACGATATATATCTGTAGAAATTAACTGTTAAACTAGTTTTATTAAAGTTCGAATGACTTTCACTATTACGTAAAACTTCATTTATAGGTAAATTTCACACTTTCCATTTGCCTTATCAGGAGAAAATATATAACGTATTTTATATCAACAGTTAATTAGATAATTTATTCTTATACAATCTTTTAGTATTAAAAATGCATTTATTTATTTGTGAATGTATAGCTTGACTATGACTGGTTAGATCCATATACATAAGATTCATAGTATTTATCCCTTTGTCAAAGTTCTAAACATTAAAATGTTAAAACCGTTGCCTTAATCTACTAAACCAAACCATTCATCTAGCTGGCTCTCTGTATATTCTTTTAAAGTTCCTTTACACTTCAAGGTTTCAAATTTATTTACGCATTTCTCCTTCTCAAGTATGACTTCCTCTATTATCACCTTTAGGCTCCCCATTTCATTCACACCCTCTATTCACTTTGCAAAGTGAGAATACGAACGAAAACTTTGACCAAACACTCGTAGACACCTTGTTTGTTCAATCGGTACTCGAATCTGTTGACGCTCAGTGGAACGGGGTTCGCGCTTGCCCCAGATCGCTCTCATAGACTCTTGAAATCTGGCCTGTGAAAACAACGACTTGCCCCTCCTTTCCATTTAAGCATTCATAGCTACTAGAATGGAATTATTCCTCGTTTGTAGAATGGCAAGGCTATTGTGGGTTTCTGCAATGTTTTTACAGATATAGATTTCGCGTCATTTGCGAATGTATTCTTGGAGGGTGGTTCTCCCAGGGTCGGTTCGTGGAGTGCTAAGGGGTGGTCCACTGGAGTGTGAACAAATATTCCGAAACCAATAACAAAATCTTGGTTTTTCACCGCATCGCTGTTGGTTGTGTTTCACAAAGTTGGAAAAAAATGTAAATAAAAGTAAACTATTGTGATAAATGTGATAGAAAAGCTATCTGCTTGAGAAAAATAAATCGTATTTTATGTACACTTGTGCTAGCATGTGTCTCGTTCGGAAGACAGCAATCATCCATTTATAAGCGGCAAAAAAAATTTGATTTTAGAAAAATATTTTTATTAGACTGTATAATATTTCAAATATGTATTTCAAAATTTTTATTTAAAAATTTGTAAAACTATTTAAGTAATATCGAATTATAAATATTTGACAGCCATTGTGATATCTCTACACTAAGTTTTAAATTCATTTACCTCAAAATAGTATTTTAACAAACTACCAAAATATCTCGAAAATAAATGGAAGATTAACTTGAAATTGGGAACAAATCTTCTTTATGCAGTTATCTAGTTTCTATGTATTTTTTAAATTAAGGTACTTTTTACATAGACTCATGCTGAAAAAACAAGTAATAAATAAGTAACTGTAAATGAAACCAATAGATTTTAATGAAATTAACAAAATATATTTTTTGGAGAACAGAGAATAGCACTACTTAAGAGCAAATGAACAAAACAGACTTTTGATTTTTACTATTACATTTGACAGCCAAATTTGTTATCAAGAATGTTCAATAAGAACAACGCGTATGATACCATATACCGTCTAGTTAAGATGCAGGCTGGACAACAAAACAATGATTCATCCTTTCAGTAATAATGTTTCTGTGGTATAGTAACACCTATTCTTACAGTATAAGGAAAGGGCATGTTTACAAACAAACAGTTCCATCAACCAATCTACCACTACATTTTTGTCGTAGCTATCATTGCAAAAATCATCATGGCGATGTGCGCCAATGATTTTATAGACCTGTAGTTTTACATAAACCAATCAAATCTTCACATCTCGGAGACCGCTGACCAGGCCCCTACCTACCGGGATTCGACCCAGTTTGACGGGTTTGAGTGCCTGGAGAGTGGGGCGAAATTCGCCTGATCGCCTCATGGGGCGATCCACAATGAAAAGTACCCAGGTCGGCTGACCAATAAAGTCCGGATTTTACTGGGTTGATTACTCCTAGGTTTTAGTCTTCTGAGATCTGTTGCCGCACGCCACATACTCGTCATGATAGTTGGAATGGGACTGGACAATTTAGTGCCGAAACTATGGTACTCAGCTTAGCTTGAAAAAGGGGGGAGAATTTTGAGGGAAGACAATTAAAACCACTGAAATTATTATTATTATTATTATTATTTGCCAATAGCTAAGTCGTACCAGCAAGGAAAATTTTGGGGCCGAATAGCAAGGCAGACGAAAACGCTGCGGGGGCTGACGGGACTGCGCCTTTCTACCGTACCCCAAGTGGTAAAAACTGGCTCCGTGGGCTTTCCCATTGGAGCGGGTCCGGTAGCTTGTGAGGACAATGTCCATTTGCACCTAATAAAGAGGCGAACAGTCAAAAATAAAATGAATAAAAAAACTGCTGCTAAAAAAACCTTTGTGCTACCAGTTGGGGCCGGCCATTGGCCCGTCCCAACCGGCAGCACGAGGAACTGCAAGGGGAACCTGGAAGAGAAGAATGTTAGTAACATTTTAAACTGAACTTATTCTGAATTATACTTTAACTAAATTATTGAAATTAATTTACTTTTATTCTGCTAATTGACTTGGCTACCCGTCCTTTGGGCCCATGAAAGGTTGTTAAATAATTAACAATTTGCAATTTAAAATAAGTACTATTGTCGTTAACTGACTAAACCATAAGCCCAATGGGTTGTTGTTGTTGTTGTTGGTTTGGCCCAAGCGCCCGGTTTTGCAGATTTTTATTTCTATATAGCTGATAGCTGACATGATCCATATAACTGTGAAACTAGTCTCCTAATTTTGAACCAATTCCGGATGAGAGACCTGCATCTGAATTGGCACCCCCAGAGGTAACGCTTATATAGAACTTGGAGGACACTAGAGCCACGAACAGATTTAACGTGCACCAGCTCCTATTAACGTACACGGTAAAAAAAAAAAATCTCATGTATACAGTAGGAGTCGTAACGAACGAACAGATTTTTCTTGCTTAATCAACATTAATTTAACCATTTAACCAAATAATTTAACCATAATTTAACCAAATTCCAGGAATGGAATTTGTTGGAAGACCACATACCGCCAGCAGTATGTCCTCACAATAGACTTCATATATGCTTTTTGAGATTCAGGTCTGGCTATCTTTTAGGGTACCATATTTTGGGATTACTTCGACCCCTGAAGGGGTTAGTTGAATCCAAAAAGTTTTAAATCAGTTTTTGCTATACTGTGCTACTAGTTCGTGCTACTTGTAGAGTATGAGTGAACCACGTCAATACTTTTAACACAGTAGACCCAGGACCGAGGCTAACGAAAAAGACAGGCTACCGCGGTGCCTTCCACTTATCTTTTTTTACAGACCGCTAGAGTGACGTGTTGCTCTTTTAGTACACCTGCATTGGTGCATTCGAGCATCACGTGACTCCCGCGGTCTGTAAAAAAAGATACGCATAAAGCACCGTGGTAGCCTTTCTTTTTCGTTAGCCTCGCCTAGGACTGATTTAAAACTTTTTTTTTTATTTGGGTCTAAGTAGCACCTCAGGGTTCAAGTAACTCTAAGTTACAGCACTCAAATCTATAACTGTTTGATTTTTCAGATATCCCTGAACCAGTCAATCTGGTATGTACACGTGCATTATCGTTCCTGAATATCGCGTCTATACCTTCTAGACCAATAAAATAATAAAAGAAGTCTGAGAACTTCGTCACAATAATGGACAGTTGTTACGGTAGCAAAAAAGTAAAATATAGGTCAGTGCGATGGTTCGCTGCTGCTACTGCCAACACAAGTAAACCGCTTTCCCTAGGATTGTCTATTTCTCTTATATTTGAATTCTGATTTCAAATCCTAGGATATCTATATATGAAAATCCTTCGAGAATATTTCGGGCGGTTAAATCGAGATTCAGTCAAAATTCATTCGCAATTGATTTCGCTGATTTTCAGTCCGACTCAGATGGTCACGTGTTCATGACTGTAACATGAGATCTTGATACCATATCATTTTGAACCATACTACCAGGTCATATCTTGGTCTTCTTTCAAGAGTTTCACTGGTTATTATGTCACTATCGTGGGTTTTGTCACGTTGTAACTTTTGTTACTGGTGGTTGACACATTGTAACTTTTGTTACTGGTAGTTGTCACGATATGTCTATACTTACTTTAGTACAGAGAGGCGAAATGAACTCTTATTAGTGCTGTTAGCGATCCATAATTCTTTTGCACGAGAAAGCAACTGCCTTTCGTTGACATAATTAAACTTAAGCCAGATCTACACTGTAAAATATATCCAAGTAAAATTATGGGCAGAGCCCGGTAGCAGAGTCAAATTAAAACTTTCAATGAAAGCTTTATCAGACATTAAGAGGGAACGTAGAATCGAGGCGGAAAAATCTGTATTGTTACAATTGGATAAAGTCGTAGAGTGCATTGAAAGTTGAAAAATCCTGCGAAGGAATCCAAAACGTTCAGTGATTGTGATTTTATTTTTAATGAAAGATTTTGTATGTTTCGTCATTGTATGTAATATGAGCTATTGTCGAATGGTAATGTTAGAAATAAGCTATGACAATCTGTACAGGTTTATTTAAGTTACTTCTGTTCAACATTTGCGTAAAATTTTCGAATCGATAAGCGATTATAGCTTAAGAGGGTTCAAACAAAGTTTGTCTGAAACTCTAATTTGTAGTGAAAAACAGCAAAGTAATTTAACGGTAAGAATGTATTCAAAACATAATAAATGTTTGATTATGAAAGCCAAAAACCTATACGATTCTGCGAAAATTACATTATTTCACCGACTATGATATTGAATGTGGGTGACTATATTTTGAAATCCATTTGTACCATAAGTTATACCCATTACTACCTGCTCTTTTATGAAGGTAGTCTATGGTCAAGTGGATTTAGAGTTTTGCGTGCTATCGTGTTGTTCTGAATTCTAATGTTTGTGCGTGAAATGAGGTAAACATTCTGTCATCTCTTTAGACTAAGCGTGTTTGAATCTCCAGAAATCTGATTTTCACGGTTATTTTCTGAAAGTTATGGTAGTTAGATGTCTGTGGCTGCTTAGCTGCTATACATCTATTGCGATAGGAGTTAGATTTAGTGGATTTATTCGGATCTCGCCCTTTGTGGTAAACCAGACTGGTATTTCACCGCTTCCTGGTTTGAAGGTAAGAGTTTTCGGAGAGATTTTGCTGAAGAGAGAGTTCGCCATACCTTTTCCAGCTGATGTTAAAGTTTACTATATTATGTTTTTAAATCACGTATTTTTCCTACAGGAGCATTAAAAAATAATTCTATTGTACATTAAAAAACTAGGAGTGGTTATTTCTTGAAAGGCTTTTCAGTGATGTCAAATATTTTTTAATTTGGGCGAATTTTATTATTGTTATAAAATATCAAAAACGTTTCCTCTACATACGCTATATTCTAGCTGTGGAAGTATTTTGACAAGCAGTTGTGAATAAAGAGTGTAATATATTGGCAGGTCTCATTTTGTGACTTAGTCATGCTGTTGAGAGCATCATTAGGATCAATGGTGGCAAAGCGGTAATGTCAAGAGGGTGGAGGAGAGAATTTATCCTATAATGATGTAAAATTAAGAGTATAGTACAATGCATTTTGTAGAATACATATAATGTGACAAATGATTAGGTTAATAAACCAACGTTACAGATTTTTAAAAAAAAGATAAACATAATTATAAACAAAATAATGTAATGTGTAATTTAAAAAATCTAAATCGAATTTTGAAAAAATATCTTCAAGGGGCTCTTGGGTGCTTTCACACCCAATGTTGTATTGCTGACCTTATCCATCACAGCGTGAGTGTCTACACAAACAGACATACTCAAAAACTTTTTGTTTTATTTATATAGATATATAACTATACTCGTCTCGATGTTCGCTATCAGAATCAGATGAAAGTTGACGCTGCGTAGCCATTGGGATAACCTATTAAAAAAGCATGCAGGTTTTATTAGAATCGAAAAAAATATCCATTAAAATCTTTACCAAAATTTTTTTACCAAACTATTTCCTCTATATTACGATTGCATTTCTTATTTAGCCTTCGATTACAAAATTAGGATTGTAAATTTTACTTATGAAAATAAACTTATAAACAGAATGAATAAATTCATTGGTTTTGATTTCGTCTTCAGATTTCGAATCACGCGGAAATTCTCTGTCTGCTTTATAAAATTAAAAGAAGAAGAAACAAAAAAAGAAGCACCGGAAAAGCGTTTTGACAAATCCTCAGCAACAAACGCCATTCTATTTAATAAATTTCGCTCATCCCTCCCTTTTATCTGCCTGGTTTAATCGGAGTGTCACGTTGACAGCGAGACCTCCTGTGGGGCCCTTTAAAGCGAATTAAGTGCCCCTCTCTCGTTTTGGGGTCACTTTATAAACGTGTTCCGCTTGTGTAACAATTGCTTTAGTCTTTATCGAACCATTGCCACAGGAAACAGGTTCCTTAAGTCACGTCTTGTCTATGATTGATCGGTTTAAGATGATATGAGGGGGGGGGGGGAATCTTAAATGATTTGTTTTGTAATATCAAAAATGAATGTTTAGAACAAAATGAAGACTGTGAATATAACATGAAATTTTGCTCTAATAAATTACAAGTAGATACATGAACGTATTTTTTCTCGAAATCAGGCGCTACTGACTGGCTTATGTAATAGCAATTTCATTAAAATACTCGTATGTAATGTTTTTAGATGTCATATTTGGTTCAATATTTCACCAAAACGTGGTGCTAAAAAAGTTGCCTTATCGTATGATGGTGAAACTTTTTTTCAACATTTGAGATTGGGTTGAACCACAAACTTTTGAAGTATCAACTGGTAAAATATTAAACCTTGGCATATTAAAATTTTGAAAAGTTGTCCTCTGTAAGCAAGGATTAATCATACCAGGACCTCTGTTTAAAGTAGCATCTGAAACGCTATGGGTATTCCAGCCTGAACCGTGATTCGAACCTAACATTTCTCGACTTTTACCAACTTTCTAACCACTAGACATTATCTTGTTAAAGTAGCAGATTGAGAGTGCATAGAACTATTTGTTCTAATTGTCTGTTGTAGGTTGCCATAGGATCATGAAAGTTGAACTACTGTTTAAGATTCCCCATAATCAGGAGTTTTGGAAAATCAAGTGAAACATGTTTTCGTATTTCTGCTATTTTTGCACTTCGAAAATGCACGAAATTGGCAGATGCTCTTTTATCAGAAATGACGTAATCGAACAGATTTTCCCTTTTTCGATAAAGGTGTAGCGGACTCTTCGGGCCCATCACCTACATAAGTAGCCATGGCACGAAAATAATTAACAATAATAAAGATTTATTTAAAATAAGTAACAGTTAAAGATTCAGTGGAGCAGGGCTACTAAATTAACGAAGATCAATTTAAAGCTCAAGTTATAAACTGAATGAAATTTACTGAAGTCAAACTCTAACTTGCGTAATAATGACTACCCTAACAGCTCGCAGGAAATGAATGGAAAGTTCACCTCAAATCATTCGAAACTCTGAAAACACTATATAAAAAAGTCACTTGCACAATACTGCAATAACACTAAAATTTAACCCTTCGATTCCAACTTTATTTGAAACACTAAATGGTAACACCTTACCACTAGGCATACTCCTCAGCTGGAGAATCTAAATCTAAACTCAATTGAAGTCACTGCTGACGACACGAGACTTAATAAAAGATCAGAAACTGCCTTGAAGATACATGTGGGAACGAGACTCGGTAGGGAGGAACTAAAACTCGAATATCTAACGCTACTCACTATTACCAGTGTATTTATATTAGCTAGTCGACCCCAGCCAACTAATTAGCATATCACTGCGCAAAATAACCGCGACTATCAGATTCATGAGGTTCGACCATACTTCCGAAAGCAAAAGGAAATGACAGAATAGGCTCTTTCGCGTACAAGTGTTAGAATCCGGACAACACGTTCACACACAAAACTCAACAAGCATTTTAATCCTTTGTTACCTTCATAAAGTGAGTAGCTAGGCACTGCTGTAAATCTTCCCGGTATCTGAAAAGAAAAAAAAACTTTGACTAAATGCATGTCCAAGATATTTTTGTTTAAAAATTAATTCAGAACCAAAATATTTACTAAAACAAACAATGGCAATAACTTTATTTTTTTTTTGTCCAAAATCAATGCTACTTTCCTTAACTCAACTAGTCCTAGAACGTAAAACAATCAGCTTGCTTACTAAAATTCAAAATATATCACCACTCAGAGAAACATCTGCAAAATTAAATTTAAAATTTCTCACCACTCAGAGAAACATCTGCAAAATTAAATTTAAAATTTCTCACCACTCAGAGAAACATCTGCAAAAATTTCCTCACTCCTCTGAGAAGATATAAATGCGGAATCTCACTCCCCACGTGCTACACCTGAAAATAACTAACTCTTACGAAGCTCTAAATAATTTCAAAAGTAAGTTCTCGAGAATGAAATATCGAAGCAAAAAATTTCTAAAGCTAAACATCCAAATGCGAAAATCAACACAAAATTGTCCTATAACTCCCAACTTAGAAAAAAAAAAAAAAATACTCGCTACTATAACTGAAGGCTCCACCTACGCGTAGCAGAAACTTCGTCCACGTGTAATCTAAAACTGAAGACTTCGCTCGCAAGCTACTCCTAAAAAATAGCTGCGAGTAGAAAGGGGAACACGTTGACAGCATTCTTTGCCGCAAAATTTCACATCTAGAAAAATAAAATTGCAAAATTTTAACAACATTATATTACCATTAGACATAACACATCTTCTTCTGTTTTACTAAAATAAAAAAGAAAGTATCAGAATAACATAAAAGGGTGTCTTTCCTTGAAATAAATATTTTTATACATTAGAATATCTAATGACATAGATATACTTTTTATAAACATTTCTACAAAACATATTTTAACATACAACTGTAACAATCTTTCAACGAAAATATACGAAAACTTCCCAAACTAACGATACCGGAAACCCCTAGCGCAAACACCGAGAACAATGATAAGTTAATTAAATGTTAGTAACGTGTGTCAAGGACATCTTCCCTACCTACAGTGCCTAAACCATAGAAAGTGTCGAAAACCCCAAAACAAGTATTGACAAATTCAAACTCTAAGCTACTTGTTCACCTAATAAATGAATATATCATCAGAACAACATTTTAAAACATGCATAATGCATTTCAATATGCACATAACACAGTTTAAAAATACAATTTAACAAACAATTTTCTCATAAAACAGAGAGCAATTCAGAAAAAAAATTATGTATACAGACATAATTTCTAACAATTTTCGCAAATAATTTTGAATTCATTTAAAAAGCATAATTTGTGGAGCCGTTTAAAATTTCCAAAATAAGGTCCAAAAAGGAAAACAATCCAGCTGTTTGTTCTTCTTTCACATTACTGAAAAAATAATACTTGAATATAAGAAATGAATGTTTTCACCTAATTAGAATGACGACTGGGGATTGGCTGACTTCATGCTCACTGAGGCCTTTCGCTTTATATCCAACAAGGCCTGTATAAAGGGTCTTTCACCATCAGAACTGTATGGAGAGGCTACTGACGATGGCTTTGCTTGCAGCCTTGTGAGATATGGATGTGTCCGTCCAAATCTAGATTCCATTTTGTGCTGTCGATGACTAGTTCCAACATTGGGCTGACGAAGACTGGGTTCAATTCCGGGCTGTCGATCAAACCTTGACGTTGTAGATGTCCGTGGAGTTTAGGTGCCATTGGATTCACTCTGTTTAGAGGAGCATCTGAGAAATCGAAGATGACAACGGTCGTTTTCTATTCGAAGTTCGCCTCCTTTTAGGAGCTGGAAAAAAAACTCTTAGGATCACTAGCAAAGTTTCTTTTCTGTTGCAAACATGTGTCAAACTAAAATCTATTTTGCTCTGTCTTACAGAGCACCGTAACCGTATTATTTCCCTTCGTATTATAATCATCTTCCATTAATTTCTCGCATGATTAGGGTGTGGGGGAGGAAATGTCTATTATCATCAGTTTTCTGGCAGCATAGTTTTAGAAGATATGGAACTCCCTGCGATCGTTTTCACATTTAACAGTTGGTTAGAGTGACCACCATTCGTTTTATCACAGTTCTTAAATGTTTTTTGATTCTTTACACCTATCACTTTGGTCAGTATTCCATTTGAATTAACTGGAGACACTGTTTGAGGCTTAATCCTTGCACTAAAAGTTTTAAGAGAATGAAAATTACCACTATTACAAATTAGCAGAAAATCTTTTGTCATTTAATCATTAACTTGATGTTAAATAATTTAGTAGTACAATTTGATTTAAGAGTATGAAACTATATATTTTTAATTTAAATAGAATATGTTAAGACTTTTTTATTTATAAAATAATTATTGTGAAAATTAACTTTAAAAAATCGAAATTTGCTTGAAACATGAAGATTTAAGATTTGACATCCTAAGTGGTAGTGGTATCTGTATAAGTTATCATTAGCCATTAAAATTCTGCATGGACCTGAGATTTGTGCTTAAAGTCAACCCGAAACCCAACCAAAACCCGACAAAATATTTAGTCATGCAAAATAGACCCGAAAACAAAATTATTCAAACCCGAACCCAAAGTGGAAGTAAATTAATCCATATTTCAATGCGTTTATGGTAAAATAGTTTACAATTATATCTCTATTATCAATTTTATCTTTTTATGTGTAAAAATAAACACATAGTTACTTTAATTAGAATTAATTTGCCAGCTGGACTTACATTACCATAATTAAATCTTTGGCAGGTACGGCAGCTGGACACATATACTCGCGCAATGCTTCCCTCATTTTAAGAAAGTAGCAGGGATCACAAATTCGGGCATAAGTTTTATGAATACCTAAGTGTCCTGCTAAAGAGTTATCATGAAACTCTTTAAGAATGGCCTTACAAAGCCTAACGGAAATAAAAACTCCAAGGTCTGCTCTTGAATTAACAGTTTTGGAATAGAAAAGAAGGCCATCAATCAAATTAAATGACTGGGACCATTTTTCAAACATGGCTACATTCAAACTACTAATTTCCTCTAGATCCTCTAAATAACGATATAAACCGCCGAACTCGGAATCATTCTTCTGTTCCTGAACTAACAACAAACACAAAATTTAACCTCCTCAACCACCTCTGTGCATTCCTTCGATTACGAGACAAATCATCAGCCACTGCATTTTTCTTACTAGCTATATGCATATTCATATTATACTACACTAACTTCAAATTCAAATGAACCATACGAGAGGACAAACCTTTACCACTCGTCAACCTAGATAAAGCAGAATGATCCGTCACCAGCTTCATCAGTAACCCATTAAAACAAAACCTATTTAATGACCAAATCACTCCAAGATACCCTCTTTCCGTAAATGAATAAAATTTCACTCAGCTGAGTTCAAAATCCTAAACACATAAGCTATAGGTCTACCTTCCTGGGCTAACACTGCATCAACTCCAACAGAACTAGCATCCCAATAAACCTCAAACGGCTCAAACTGTACCAAATAATTCGGATGTGCTCAGACGGGTAGAAAACAACGCTTCCTTCAACAATTCAAAAGACCTCTGAGCCGTCTCTAACTACACAATTTCAATTCCTTCCTCAACAAAGTATACAACGGTTCACATAATTCGAAAAAACGAGGAATAAATTTAGAAAATCATGCAACCGTGCCTAGGAACATTGCGACCTGCTGACAGGTTTTTTTTTGGAGGGAGGGGGGGGGGGAGTACATGGAAGTAATAGCCTCGATTTTCTCCGAGTCAGTTTTAATTCCATCCAGCGTAATCTTAACACCCAAATACTTAATTTCCCACCTGA
Source organism: Maratus michaelseni (assembly GCA_963931845.1). NCBI lineage: Eukaryota > Metazoa > Arthropoda > Arachnida > Araneae > Salticidae > Maratus > Maratus michaelseni. The sequence goes on along the minus strand of OZ007591.1, from coordinate 107,035,151 downwards.
AAAACACTTTTCCAATTTCACAGTCAAACCAGCATTACGTAACAAGATAAAAAGTTTCCTCAGCAACCTCAAATGCTCCTCAAACGTAGCTTCCATAACGATAACATAATTCAGATAGAACAAAACTTCCTTACCTAATAAAGGTCTAAGGATTGTGTTAATGGCTTTTTGAAACGTGGATGGTGCTCCTGTAAAACTAAAACTCATCCGCTTTAAAGCAAAGCAACCATTTTTTGTAATGAAACCTGTCTTCCCTATATCCTTGGACTTCATTGCAATTGGAAAATACCTTGAGGTTAAATCTAAAGTAGACATAAAATTGGTATTCGTGATATTCGCTAAAATTTCATCTATAATAGGAATTGGGAACTGGGTATACTGCGTGATTGTATTCGACTTACGATAAAACTTCAGGATCCTATGAACTTCTCCCATTATTCTTTCTACACAAGACCACCGGTGACGCAAAAGAGAAAATAAATCAGGATAATTATGTCATCCGCTAACATCTTACGAATATGATAATCTATAATATTTTGCTTAACCTTATTATATCTATATACTGTTTGGTAGACACAGGCACGGCAGAACCCGTATCAATCTCACGCCAAGCGACGTGAGTTAACTCCGATTTATCAAAAAAAAAGTCGCCAAATTTGTCCAGAAATCCCTTAAACTTCACTGTTTTACCCACGTTGGGACTGCTCACTTCTAAATCAACATAAGCGGATGATGACTCGACTTTGCGAGTGTTCTCATCCTGATTAACCACCAGCGTTTTTTAAAAAAAGTCGAGACTTATCCTCTATTCCGCATATACAATCAATACCAACTATACAATGCTTAAACCTTCAATAACCTGAAGTAGCCAAACCGTTTTCACGGAACAAATTTCCACATCTAAATCAATTACCCTTCTATACACATATTCTGACTCATTAGCTGAATGAAGCACAAGATTCGAATACATCAATTTCTTATAACAAAAATACTTATTATAAATAGAATATGAAATGGAACAACGCTGAGCCCCATCAAATAAACTTTTAACTACAATCCCATCCAATACTATCAGTATAATTCTGGAAGTTTAAAAGGATTTACCACAACAATATTTAAATCAACAGAAGGCTTTTGCTGTTTAACCTGTAACTGGTACATCTTTTGAACCACAGCTACTTGCCAGCTTAACTGACCAGACTTCCTACCCGATCGCCTTCATATATCAAGTCTACATTCATCAGCTTCAACTACACGCCACTGACACGAAGGATATTCCTATCTAGAACGCCACCTCTACGAATATTTTTAAAACCTTCTCTATTACCACCATTATTTCTATAATTATCACCATTAGCTCTAAAATTATTACCATTACCTCTATAATTCTCACCATTATCTTTATAACTATATTACCAGAATTTATTACATAATTTCTATAACAAAATTTCCCCCTCGAAAACAATTTCCATATAATCTAATGGGATTTCCCCCCGAATTTATCAGAGTTCAAAATGCATAGGGAAGTGAAAAAAGGAGAAAAATAAGGGAAAAAATAGAAAAAAAATAACAATGAAAAAATCCGACTGTTTAATTTTAACTGTAATTAATATACTTTTTCTTTCTCTTCTAGATAAATAAGATATCTAACAAAACATTGTGTAGGCTGATATAAGTGTAGGTTGCTCTTTCTTTTCTAACATGACTCATATAATCAGTTTTCTAAAACCTCTTTGAAAGCAATTTTTTTTTAATTTAAAACTATATATAATATTTATACAGCAATAAGCAATCAAATGCGTTGTTTATAATTTTATAGCACATTGATATACGATTTTTATAAACGGTTATCTCAAAATTTTCATCATCTTTGAATCTGAAATGTGAACATCTTTATATTAAAAAGTTTAAATAATAATAAGTACTTATGTACTACAGAGTACTTATAAAGTATATATACTAAAAAATACTTATAAAGTATATATACTAAAAAATACTTATAAAGTATATATATTAAAAAGTACTTATAAGTTACTTATAAGTACACTTATTACTTATATTACTTCTTTAGTTATTTTACTTATATTATTTATAGAAGAAGTGAATTAGGTGTAAATTTGAAGAAAGGAGAAGAGTAGATAAGGTTCTTATTTCGTCTGTCGGCCATGTTGTTATTTTTTCCGAGTACTATTCGTATCGATTAGTGATAAAATATAATTATTTGAGAGAATATTTTTTATTATTTACAAAAAATTAAATAATTTGAAGTTATATTTTTATCGATAAGAATTTTTTTCTCTGTTAAGACTAAGCATTTTCATTATTTTCATCTAATGATCACCATAAAACCATCCTGTTAAAACATTTTTAAGTACTTTTGAACATATTCCATAGTTTTTTCTTTTAGTTAGAACTATGCCATCAATATGAAAAATACTATGCAACACGAAGGCGATATGTCCGCCAGAGCCTCAACACATGCTCTTACTATTTGCAACTGTCATTCTATCTTTGGCCTGTTTTTACTCAAATCCAAATATTATATATTTTTTAACTTAGATGTCGCGACTCTGTTTGTAACATGTAATATAAGCATAATATCTAAAGTATGTCAGCTTATATACATAGGTAAATATTTTATAAACACTATAATTAAACATAACCTTAGTGAGCATTTTCTTTTATAAAGAAAGTCCTTTTTGCATTTCTGTTAATAACTTAAAAGATAGTGCATAATATTTCAAATTTTATTTTATGCTACGTTGACAACTTATGATAATACTAAATATATTTTCCGCTTCTTTTTTCTTAATAACTATAGATCTTCAAATTTAAACCAAAAAGAAAAAAAGAAAAGAAAAGAAACAAAAAAATTAAAAAATTAAAATAAATTAAAATAAATGATACAAATATACAAATATACACATTGCTAACATTAATAGAAATATAATATAATTATAGCGGTAATTATAATAAAACTATACACTACTGTTACAAGACATAAAACCAAAACCAAACATCAATGTTGCTTATTTATACACTAATTTTTTTTTTTTTTTTTTATAATAAACAATTATTAGTAGAAAATATTTTAAAACAGCATAAAAACTTTCTAAAGTCATAAAGTCATTTCTAAATATTTTTGCTAATGATTTTTTTTTATTAAACAGTTATTATTTGTAGAAAAACAGTAATAAAATTTTTAATTAAAAAATAATTTTTTTCCCCTCTGCGAGTCTGGAATCTGTTGAAACCATCTATTTATTGATTAAAGTCCATATATTTATATATTTTTTTATTTTAAGTACGTTTTTACTTCTTATCAACATACAACATTTTATTTATTTTTTAAGGGCTTGCTGGATTTTTACAAGCTCAATTCTTAAAAGTTATAATTCCGTCTTGAAATTCCCCACCTCTCTGCCATCTATGTGTTTTAAATGAGTTGAGTGACTAACAGTTTTTAGGAGTTGTTTGCTTTCTAATTGCTTTGTTGACTCTCTTGTTTAGAAGGGATAGCAGGATTATTATACATCATTAAATGAGTTGACTGACTAACAGTTTTTAGGAGTTGTTTGCTTTCTAATTGCTTTGTTGACTCTCTTGTTTAGAAAGGATAGCAGGATTATTATACAACATCATCATTGTTATAATGCCTTTTAAAAGTTGTATAGTCTAGGAAATTTTATTAAATACCTTTCGGAACTTAGGAACTTTTCTCCAAAAGACCAAATGCTTAATCAAAACTCATATTATTTAAAATTACATATGTTGGATATTGCATTCGAGATTAAATTATGGTTACAAAATCAGTGCAAAGTTACTTTTTACATTTCAAATTAAGTGTTGCAACATTTTTTTTTTACATAAAAAGAAAGAAAGAAAGAAATACGCCATCTCCGCGCGCATAAACTTTTCTGTACCATTTACTTATGCATCAAGTAAAATTAACAAAATTAACCTTTAAAAAAATACTACTCAATAAGAAAAAGAATAAAAATTAAATAATTAAAAAATTACGAACAAGTAAACTTTTGTATAGCACTTTTAGTAATCCTTCACATAAAACTGTCAGAATTCCATCTAGAAATGCAACTGATCATTATTAATTACAGGAATAAGAACAGAATATTAATTACAGAGTAACATTAATTTCAGGATAAAGTGCCAGATTAAAAGATTAGTGCCAAATAACAGACATTCTAATAATATAAATATACGTGAGAAGTAGTAGGCGCAACATGAGTACAAAGATGCCAACAAAACATGGGATTATAACATACAATTACAAAAACAATATAAGATATTATTAAAGCTTGTAAAAGATCATGGATTTTTTTGACAAATATGAAAAATGTCTATGAAGAATATGGTCATTTTCTCTTAGTTTATCGTAGTTTAAAGTATCTAACAGGTTTTTGTTATTATATTGTGTTACTGTTTGGTTTCTATTGAAATTAAAATTATGCCTCATTAGAGGTGATAATATGTCTCATTACAGGTGATATTATGTCTTATTAGAGGTGATATTATGTCTCAATAGGTGTGACATAAAACAGTTCCTGTGCTTTTTGGCATATGCATGTTGGGGTGTAGCTTTTTTCTATTTTATTTTTAAATTATAGGAAGCTTCCGAGTCCACTTAATGTAGTAGGCTAAGTTTGGTTTATTGCAACTGAAATTAAAATAAACTTTTCATAGTCTATTATAAGTATCTCAGAGCACTATTTTTTTTTAAATTGAAGTTATTTTATATTTTGTAATATCTCACTATAGTCAAGTTCTAAAATCCAAGTGTTACTCATCGCCGGCACACCTAAATGTCACTTCTGTTTTTACAGACAAAGATGCAGTGCGTCGGCGTAGTGGACACACCCTATATATCTAAAAAGAAAAGAAAAAAACCCGAAAAGGAATGTATTTTATTATTTTTTTAATCGCTCCATTACAGAGGTGTTTGTAATCCAACTGTCACGATGCTGTCAGTTTTTTACCCCTAACTCTTGAAGGGGGGAAAAAAGAAACTTGAAATAATCTTCAAGAGTTTTACCTTTGTTAGGTGCGAAAACAGTGAAATCAATGTATAAGCTTGTCTGTGGGATGTCTGTATTAAAAGCTCATGCTCTGATTATGCAATTCTTTATATGAAACCGAAAAGTTCGGAGATATATTGCGAGTTGTTAGATGTGACATAATTGACAAGCATTGATACGGGAAGATTAAATGATGGATAAATACAGTGCGTCAAGAAATTGTAAAATCACTTAAATTTTGCAAATTTCAATATAAACAGAATAATGTAGTTCAATTTTAAGTATCGTGTAATATATTACATAACACGAAAATGATGTTGATGGTAAATGATGTTTACATAGTGCAGTTAAAGATTAGAAATAAAGATAATTAGAAATCTTATAAAATACTATTAATGCATTATAAAACCGCTTGCATGTTAATAAAGTCTTTATGCAAATTAATATAAAATCAGCCGGCCATTTTTTCTAATAATCTCGAACACTCTGTTTTTTTGGTTGAAGAGGCTATTAAGTTTTGAAATTCTATATTTGAAACATCACATGTATATACATTTCATGGATTTGAATGATCATTCGTTAATTATAGCAAATTCTAGCCATTCTCAGAAGAAAACTAACAGTAAAATCAGCTTATAAGAATCACGTTTGTTACTGCAATTTTGATACTTATAAACGTCTGATTCTTATAACCGAATTTCATAATATTTTTTTCGCAAATAGTTCTGTTGATATATATATATATATGCATGCTTATGGTACTAGTACTTAACTAATAAGCTTCAGATCGAAAATTCTAAATAAAATTTCAATTATCTGAATAAAATTTTCTGTAATAATTTAAACACAATAATTTATAGAATAATTTAAACGTATTAAAATGAGGTTTATTATAGACATAACTAAAAGTAATGAAATAGTTACAAGCATTTTAATTTATTTTACACATCAAATAGATGACTAGGTAGAGTAAAAATTTTCTAAACTTGTCTATGGCAGTGAAGATTTTACAAGGTAATTTATGCCCCTTGTGATAACTTGGCCGAATTATGTGACGCTCATGCAGAAATATTACGCTACAGAATTATAGACTGCTACAGAAATATTAAGTCCACAATAACACAGTTTTGTTACAATGTAAGTTCTTTATTAGAACAATTAAAAGACAATATAATAACAATAATAATGAACTACAAGCATGCATGGAATATCTCATGCTTAATGCACACTCTTCAACATATACGCCATATGATTACATCCGATCGTAACTTAAGTTCTACCAGATAGTCTAGAAAAACACGTCTTCACTCTCTCTCTTCAAAAGTTGAACTCCCAGATCTCTCTCCTGCCAAGAAAACCTCTAGTCAGCAGTTCCACGATCACCTTTATTCCCATTGGTTGCTGATGACATCAGGAATTTTTAGTATTGACATGCTTCTAGACGATTCTCGAAACCCAAGTAGGGAAACATCCATTCTCCATTCATGAATACCTTTCAGATGATATATTTGAGAATTCTGAAATCATGAGGATTATACCACCTATTCATAACAAAAGAGTTCCTCTTTGAGCTGCACAATAACGATTATTTTAGAAAGAAATCCCACTTCACAATAGATGCTATTCATGAAACATCCCTTCTTTTATTCAAAGGATTAAGTTAATACCCAACTGTCTGCAAAGATTGAAATGGATGACCCAAGTCATCACAACTCTTTCCCCCTAAAGAATAATTTCTACAAGAAATTTGTCATTTACCAACTATGCACAATATTTTTATAAACATTACTTTTATAAACTTCCAGAGAGGTCACTATGCATAAATCTTAACATAAATTTTTACATAAATTTGTATTTATTACACATGAAATCTTTACAGAACTCAAATATTTCCCCATACTCAGCATTGAAAGGACACACTATCAACATGACATTATCAGAACATTTCCTAACAATATTTAAGTATGATTCCAGAAATAATTAATAATTTTGATACCAGAAGAAATAACTTTAAAATAGACTACACTTTATATAATACTAAACACTGTTTACAAAATTACATCATAATAACATAAAAAAATGTAAGAAGAAATCTAAATACAACACAATGCCCTACACAATTTTCCTAAATACATTTTATTGAAAAAAATAATTTTAGATACCCCTCCAAACAGGAAGAATGCATATGAAATTATGCCTGTCTACTTAATATGTCTGTGTTCCCGTATAACTTTCTAGGTTTATGTTTGACCTCAAAATTCAATGACTGTAGAAATAAGGTTCAGCGTGTGAAACGAGAGTTAGTTCCAACCATTTTTTAAAAATAAACCAAAGGATTATGATCAATTTGCAATTCAAATTTTAACCCATCTCAATAATAATTTAACTTTTTAAATTATAAACTACGGCTGCCAATTCCTTTTCTATTGTACTATAATTTTGCTCAGCCCGCGAGAATTTTTTACTTAGATATAAAATAGGGTGCTTCTCGTCCTAAATTATTTGAGATAAAACAATTCTAGCTCCATATAATCTCGCATCAGTTTGCACTATAACTTTTTGCGTAAAATCAGGCGCATATAATATTGGACTCTCCAGTAATTTTGTCTTTAACTCGTTGAACGATTCGGTACACTTATGATCCCATTTTTTTTCTTTATTTCTCCTTTTAACGCGTCCATTAACGGCACTGCTATTGTAGCATAGATTCTAATATACCTTGCGTAATAACCAACCATCCCAAGATATCCCTTAATTGAGTTTTATTCGTGGTATTGGTATATCCATAATTACTTGAATTTTAGCCTCCCCATGAGATCTCTTTCCTGACCCCCCTTCGTGACCCAAACATTTTACGTGATCTTGTGCAAATTTACATTTTGATGGTTTTACAGTTAAGTTAGCCTCCCTTAGTCATTTCACTACTGTCTCCAGATCCTTCAGATGTTGTTCCCAAGTCGAAGAAAATATTGCTATGTCATCAATATACGGCACCGCAAAAGCCTCCAATCCATATAAAACTATCGCAATTAGCCTACAAAAATAATATGCTGAATTAAAGAGCCCAAACTTCATAACTTTCGGAATAAAAGTGCCAAATGGCGTAACGAAAGCCGCATATCTTTGCGCTGTCTCTGTTAAAGGAATTTGAAAGTACCCCTTTGTCGAATCCATAGTTGAGAAGGTGTAGCACTTACTTTCTCAACCACCTCCTCTATATTAGAAAAAGTGGAAAATTCCGTTCTAGTTTTTTTTTTATTAAGCTGTTTTTACTCAACACATGGACGAGGTTCTTTGCCCTAACATTCAATTAAAATCATTGGTGAAGCATAGTCAGACCGTTCTACTTCTATTACCCCAGATCTAATAGTTTCCGAATTTCTTCACGTAGGATTTTCATTTGTCTTGGCGAGATGCGATACGGTTTAGATATCACAGGTATATCATCAGTCAAGATAATATCCATCTCAACAAGAGCTGAACTTCCGGGATCAGTAGAAAAGACTTTTTTATGACGTTCTATCATCCCTGGAAATCACCTATTTGTTCTGTTGATACTCGTTTCTCTAAGTCACCCCCTTTTACTAGTTCCCAGAAATCGAATTGAGTGGGATCCGCCATTCGATACGGAATGACTGCATCATCTTCAATAGGCCGTTCCCCGTCATCAACCAACAAATTAACAAATTCTGGTCTACTATAATGAGGTTTAATTAAGTTGAAATGGTAAATGGTTGACTTGTTTCGTTTCTCTGGAATGTCAATTGTGTAATTCGTTTGAGAGATAACTCCAGTGATATTTCTTGGCCCAATCCAATTTACCGCCATTTTATTTAATTTAGACGTAGCCAACACTAACACTTTATCACCCACGTTAAACTTCCTATACACAGCATTCTTGTCATACCATTATTTACGTTTTACTTGACTTTCCGTCATTCTTTCATACGCCAAATCTTGGCAATGTTTCAATCTGTTACTTAGATTCAAAATATAATCTACTACATTTTGATGTATGTCCTCCTTTTCCATCCAGTTTTCATAAACCAGTGTATGTGGCATCCTCAAGTTTTTTTCGTGCACTAATTCCGCAGGGCTAAAACCCGTTCTCTTGTAAGTCACCGTGCGCAATGCAAATAAAGCCACTCCCAATCCTTTCCCGATTCTAAAAACAAGGTTTTTAACACTTTCTCCAAACTACCGTGCATCTTCTCCACGCTATTTGTTTCTGTATGACACACAGAAGTATGTACAACCTTTATACCAAATTTATGAAAGAATTCTAATGTCAATTCCCTTGGGCACAAATTTTAATGATGCCTTCTTCCTATCCCTATTTTACCCAACTTTCTGACAAGGGTCACATGTCCTCACAAAGTGTTCTATTTTTTATAGCAATTTGGCCAAAAATAACATCTTATTATTCTATCCTTTGTTTTCATTGCCCCTAAATGACCCGAAACTTCTTCATGACACATTTTTAATGCAGTATTGTTACGAAACTCTAACGGTAAAACTAATTGTAATTTCTCATCACCACTGTTAAATTTCGAAATTCTCACAAGTTTGTCCCCCATTTCTTTAAATTCGTTTTCCCCCGCATGATTTGCTTTTTCCCATACTATTTTTAAGGTAAAACAATTTTTTTGCACCAAACTGAAGTCTTTCGCCGTAATTTTCTTTAATTCAACGTCTGTGTTATTATCCCATTCCGGCATAACTGCAAGATCTTCACTTAGAACCTCATCTTCCTCACTTTCCTCCTTTTGCTCACATTGTTCTCCCCCATCTATCTGCTCAGAAACTAAAGCCTCTTTTTCTACCGTTTGTTTTTCTTCTACTTTTTTCAAATACTCGTTTTTACTCCTAGTAATTACCATATTTAACGAAATCTTACTTTCGCGATGTTTTTCGATGAGCTCGGCTTTCTTATTACCTAACAGATAATAACCTTGTTCTAAATCCGCAGGTTTAACAGCCGTCTTGGTGGTGATATGTCTAAAATCGCCTTCTGTAGTCACCCAAGCTAAAGTTAAACATTTTCGCTCGTTATCTAATGGTTATCTTACCCAAATAGCTTCACCAACTAAATCTTCAATTTTAACCTAGTTCTTATCACATAAAACAATTCCCGCTCCTGTATCTCTTAAATAGCTTCTCTCCACACTATTTATCATAGCCCTTTAGAGATAAGGCTTCAAACAATCACACAAATTAATGTCATCTCCCAAATGATTTACTACCTCACTCTGAATTTTCTTCTTTATCCATTCCGGACATTTCGGTTTAATGTGACCAGGTTTCAAACAGCAGTAGCAATAAATTTGCCTCTTTTTTTCGAAAGCATGATCTTTCTTAAATTGAAATGTTTTCACACTATCTTTTTTATTCTCAATATCCGATTTAGGTTTAATTTCACTCTTAATTTTAAAATTAAGTTACTTTTGGATTTTCCTAAAAAATCTCTTTTTCTAAGGTTTTCTTTCTGACCTCTCAAATTCTCTTCTGATACTATCATATTAATCAGACTTTTCCGCGAGATTCGAAGCTATCTTCATTTTCTCCCATTAGTCCATAAATTTCTCTTTTATTTGAAAACAGACCCGTTTTTTTAATTGCTCCGTGAGCATCAGTTGTTTTAACGATTCGAAATCTCGCACTTCTAAAGATTCTAACCAATTATCCAGATAACCCCTTAACTCATAAATTAAACCCACCCAAAATTCACTCTGTTTTCTTTGATGATTTTCAAACTTTTGTTTTAACGCGTTTGTTTTAACGCAACGACATTGTCATTATTGAGTATTGTGCGTTTTATTAAGACGAGTTTAGCAATGACTAGAGCGAAGGGCCATTACAATGTAAAGACACGCGATAGTGTGAAAAGACGTGTGAACTTTTTGGGGCCACTACTACTGGTTGCGAAGTGAAATGGATGAAAATCGTCATATTTATCTTTAACTAGTGGATGATATTATTAAGATGGTCAGTGAAAAAGTTACCAAAATCGGGATAAAGGCATCCATACCAGTAGTTTCCAACCGAACAATTAACAGAAAGATTAAGAACAAAGTGTTCAAATTCAACAAGTGTAGATCATTATAGAAATCCCTTAATCGTAAGGGCGTAAAAGACAAAATGACCCGCGCAGAATTTTGACGAAATGCGAAAACCTGTCTCTTTGACACTGTAGCTTGTAAGGCTTGACTCGAGGCAACATCAGGGACAAAGTTTCACACCGAGAGGTGAACTTCCTGCTGGATCAAAGAACTGTTCGGATCAAAGCACATAGCGGGTTTTTTTCCTACCTTGAAAAAAAATTAAGAAGAGAACTGCAACATTTGATATGTATTCTTCATACGAATGAGTTTCCACTCCAACATTTAGCGTCTAAACTAGATAGTGGTACCACGTACCTAAGACCTTTGCCGGCCCAATCGAAGCTAAACTAATAGGGTGCGAAAACCTACGTGTCACTTTGTTCGATCCTATTCCTGTTTCAGGAGCATCAGAAATACAAAAGACTAAAGATTTGAGCACACATCAAAAGTAGTTATTTGATATTTGTGCAGTGCTTTCAACCGGACAGTGTTCTTCAGGACTTGAAAACATAAAGCCAGGACCAATTCTGTAAACGAGACGGATCACAACTGCCTGCAGAATTTTAAATTTGTATGTTAGTAGTTTGAATCTTGATGAAGCTCTGAAATATCTAACGCAGTACGTGATACGAGTTTATGCAAAATTGTGGTTTGCTATAAGGAAACTGACAGGTTGCGCAGAAAAATAGACAATAGACATCTGTGGCAGATTGTTCAACTCTCAATGTTTCTACCCGATGAGCTAAAGAATACAATGAATTCAATTGATCAAACAAATAAATACTATGGCCATCTCGAGAATTTGCTGGTCTCAAGGGCAACTGACTAAACCGAGATTTTAGAATAATAGCATCGACAAGAATTACAAAATGCCGCAATTCAAAAAAGAAAAAAAATCCAACAAAGGGTGAGAGCTTTAGGTTCCAAAGCTGAACTTTAAGGTAATGACTGTATTGAATGGGTCTCCACTGAAATCAGGGAGTCTCCAATAACGAAAACTCTTTCATCAGAAGAAATTGAAGGTAACATAATTTCAGGATCAGGATCCATGTTAGATGAATTGTTAGTCTGCTTTCAAAGTCACTTCCAGGCTGTAGAAAGAGCCGTTAAAAATTGTGATAGAAGCTGCATCAAAGATATGAGGGAATGAAGAAAAAGATGCCTTCATCAGAGCAAAACTGCAAGCATGAAAAAAGTGACAACATTAATTTCGAATAAAGCCTTCGTAGCCAAAAATGTACCGTACTTTTCGGCCTATAATCCGCGGCTCAAAAAATTCATTTTCGACCCAGAAATTGTATTTGATAAAATGCTACTTTCTTGAACCGGAATACACTTGATTTCAATTACTAAATAAAATTTCTGGGTCTAAACTGATTTATTTGAGCTACGGACTATAAGCCGTAAAACACGGTATACATTTTGAATATGGTGCGTTCAGAACTGAAGTGGATCAAGTCCATTTTTTACACTTTAGAGATACATCGAGTTAAAGTTTCTCCTTGATTGTAATTTTTCTAGTTAACTATTTTTTATTTATTTATTTATTTATTTATTTATTTATTGTTTGCGTAAAGTTGTTATGGAAAATCTAACTAAAATATTAGTGTTAGCTCTAAAAAATTATAATCACAACAAAAAAAAAAGCAATTTGATTCTAAATTTAAAATTGTGGATTTGATCCACTTTGGTCCCGAATCATTCTCGCAGCTAGTAGGTCAAGAATGGACTGAGACGAATTCATTCATAAACAGCTTTATTTTTTTCAAAATTTATAAAAGTTCCTTGAACATTTACAGATGAAGGGGTTAGCATGACAGTGGAGTAAGTCAAATTTTAGTGATTTGAGAAAAAAAAAAGGTTTTGTGAAACTTGTTGTATTGCCGTTGCATTGAGTGGTCCAACTTCTTTTCTCTCTAGCGACTCTCTAAGTGAACTATGACTTATTTGACTGGCACATTGAGCAGAAATTAATGTAAGTTCATTGAAAATATGATTATCTTCATTTTCAAAGTTTTCACTTACTCCACTGTCATTCTAACCCTCTTAAATCGTAAATATATTCGTCGTCATCAGAGGCAATAGGACCATCGTCAACGTCAGGGTTGTACCTAGTAGACACGTTTGGTACACTTTGCATGTTCTTAAAATGCTTGTGGCACGCCAGTGGAAGAAATTGCAAAAGAGACATCATGTCATTCTTTTGCCCACCGTTACTACCCTCATACCCTTAAAACGACTCTTGTTTGGCAATGAATTTTGAGTTTTTCGTAGCCACAGTGATCTTGTAGAACATGATGTCTTCATTCATTGTAGTTTTGAATTGTAAAACCCACGACTCTTGGCGTTGATATCGCATCCACTTCATTTCTAGCCATTTTACAGAACGTCCGTCATCTGTTTTCTTTCTGTTGACTAACGGCTCTTCAATTTTTTCGAGGATAAGTTTTCTGGGGTTTCTATTTTTATAACCTTGAATGGGTTTCTGGTTTTCGCTTTTCTTATTACATCATATCAGTCATTTGGCGTGAAAATGTATGAGCACTGTCTTGAAGCAGATTCGATAATGCCAAAATCTTGATCATTTGGAAGGAACGAGTGCCCAGAGAAATTTGTGTTCGATCGTCTTGACTTTTAAATCAGGATCTTGAACCAAATTCATCCAAATCGCAGCCACTTTTATATTTCTGTTTTGCACTGTGCATGAATCAGAGTATAAAATGATGCGAGTCTGTTCTCTGGCATCCTGTTTTATATGCTTTGCAAGAGCTGTCGCTATTTCCTGGGATCCACTGCCTTCTTCAGTCTCATCCCAGCAATACATGAAACCATTTTCATTGTTAAAAGAGTGAATACCAAAATTATACACGTACATGTTTCGCTTGTAATAGGCAAAGGACGTAGACATCTTCGGGTATGGAAGAGCTTTCTGGAGGTCAAACGTAGCCACATAGTACAATTCGGGAGCTCTTTTTTTTATCAGATGCAAGACTCTGGCTTGAGTAGCTTTGGCCAAATGTAAATATTTTTCTGTTTGAAGCTTTAGATGCTCAGTTGGGTCATCTTGCGCTTCAATTTTTAATCGGTCACACTGACTACAAGTATCTTTAAGAGGTATTTTAAAATACAAATGAATTTTTTTGGAAAAAATATGATAATAATACTTTTTCTTCAAGGGTTCCTTTCCCTCTGTTTTGCATTTTTCTGCATACATGTCATACATTTTTCGTATGCTTAAATCTGAATATAGATATTTTCTTTCTGGGTTCTTTTTTCTACTGTAGTAGCTCTGGTATGCTGGAAACGACTTAATGGGGTCTGTTATACTAGTGTCATCGATCTTGTTGTGTACATTAGAGCTAGTACGACCACGATTGTCTGTAACATCACTGACTTGCGACTTTGATATTCAACGGTATACTCTACCGTGAGTAAGTTGTAAAGTTGTAAGAAAATATTTCATGCAGACAATCTCAGATTTCTTCCCGTCCCTCAAAGTGTACCGAAAACTAACATTATTTGAGTTAACAAATCCATCTCGACTTCTTTTACACGCTACGGGGCGAAAAACAACAGAACTATATGTAAAAAGTCCTTCCGGCTTGTACCGGGAGGAAAAGGTAGCTTTCCTATATTTTAGTTTTAGAATTTTAACTAATGTTACTCGAAACAGCAAGCTAAAATGCAAAGCAGATTCGTTAATACTGAATTTGAATAAGAAATTTGCCAAATTAGTCAACTATATCTAAGTTGGCTTCATTTATGAAGACTTATTTTTGGTAGCCAAATTTCGCGATAATTCGCCAAGTGTCACCAAGTTTGGCGAGAATTTGGCGCAAACGGATATAAATATATAGTTTTATACGTATGACTAGGAAAATGATTACAACAATGAAATATAGTAATTTGCAGGAAATCGCGTTCACTAAAACTCATAAATTAATCGTTGATTTTTGTAATGTGTTGTTTTGTTTCAAAATGCCAGCCACTCTAGAATTTCAAACTGCTCTATCTCAGCCATTTTTTACGATAGAGATTAAACAAAAAATGCTCCGGAATCCTTGTATCAAGGCCAAACACTTAAGCAAAAAATAATTTTTAATTTTTTTGTATCTTTATTTTAGTTTTAAATCTTTCAGTGGCCGCCATTTTGAAACAAGATAGCGGATAAAGCTAGCCAACGAACTCGGTTTAGACATTGGTGAGCTTAATACACACAATTAGTTTCATCCAAATCGATTTATAAATACGAGTGTTATCGTATGACATAGGTCAGATATATATATGGACATATATATATATATATATATATAAATCAACATTTGAACGGAGTGTGGTTTTGGGGTCTGGGAGTCATGATCGGTGAAAATATATCGAAATTTTCCTGAATTGCTTTCCTCCGAACGGCTGCAATAGGTAGCTTTATACTTTTTTGTATTGAAAGCTACCTAATAAACATTTTGCTTACTGTGATCACCAAGTTGCCAGAAAGAATTGAAAATGTTTCTGCTTTCCTCTTCAGAAAATTTTCCGCTACATTCTTTCTTGCATCCACGTGACATTTGTTTAAAGAACTTTCCTTGCATAGGTTTTCCTTTACACGAAATATAGGGATTTCCACTATTTCTCAATAGCTTTCGTGATTTGCTTTTCCATTTTTTTTCGGTCTTTGTCCTCTTTTTAACTCTGGAGACACCAGATTCAGTCATTTAATTAGAAGTAGGATCTGATGCAACAGAAACAGGCCGTGTAGTAATCGTTGAAATAGTCTCAATGTCTAGGCTTATTGAAGCCGTTACAGAAGAAAGCTTCATTCCCGGGCTTGAGTGTGACTTGCCAGCCATTAAGAAACTTCGCATTAAACAGTCAATAACACAATTTCTTTTTTATACAATTATCATTCTTAAAACAATCTCTAAACAAAGTCAGGTTAGGTTAGACTTCACAACTGCCATGCAAATTAAAAAAGCACAACTTACCCTCATCTTCTGAAGAAATATTTTCGCTTTCCGAAGGTAGATATTCCAATCCTGAATCAAAAACTCAAAAAACTCATCTAAATTCATTATTTTCCTGTTCAATAATAAATCCGCGAGGTAAACAAACACAACATATGGACTTAATCCAACATTTGCTCTGAAATTCCTTTCAATAGTTTCAAAGCAAATAGGAACTGATCTATCGGGAACCAACCCAACTATGGACTTGATCCAAATACGCGCTGAAAAGGTACACCTTAAGGAGTTCAAGAATAACAATCCTCCGAATTTAGCTGAAGAGTGAACTTGATCCACTTCAGTTCTGAACGCCTCATATAACATTCCGTGGGTAGGAGGGTGGGTGGAACTCGCCGTGCAGTGGTGAGTTCTGTGCCATTTCGCGTTGGTCTCAAACGCAAAACAAGCTAAAAGCTGTACATTTTTAAAGCACATAGCAATAAAGTAATACTTAATCAGAGATTATTTAAACATTTGGCATACTAAACATGACTTTTCAAGTAAAAACAACCGAAATAAATTAAATTGAACATTAAAAAAAATTGTGCTAAAAAGTTCAAAAATCAGCATTTTAGCAAAATTTTAATACATTTGGGGCAAATAATGGAATTGTCCCCAAAATCTTAAATTTTGTGTGTGAACTTGGTGCCACCATTGGCATCGTTTCCGAACTACCTATCATTGACAATCGAAAAAACGTTTTTTTCGGCCCATCCTAATTGTTAAGACCATACCCGATATGGTTTCGAATGCATCAACTAACACAATTGTTCTCCGACCTCGAGTAACAGCAATCAACCTCCTCTGCCTCAGTCTCAAAACATATATGATAACAACAAAAACATTATCATCGCAAAATCTTGTGGCTCTTGTCGACTCTCTGAAAGCGAGATTTATCGCCTGATAGCAGAGCAAAATATTACAACAATTACTGTCGTAGTCAACATTTCATCGCAGAAAAATTGTTTTGAGATCACGTGCACCGCCGAAAAAGATGCAGAGATTATCAAAAAAGATCTCCACGCAAATCAAAACTTGAATAAGCTCCCTTCATTTGTGGGCAAATGTACTCCACCCCAGAAAGTTACTGAAGCCTTTAACCCTGACTATATCATACTTCTATGGGAAATTGTTATGATTACCGGACAGATGAATTCAAAATTTTAAGGAACCAGTCGTCCAAAGCTCCAGGTTTCAAAAATTGGATTATTATTTTTGCACCATCTCTCCTTAAAGACATAATTAAAAATTGTAGTCTACACATTAGATCTAAGCAGTGTAGAATTCTCCCATACACCGCCATTGTAAGATGCCAACTATTTTCCCGAAAATACTGTCCGATTATGATTTGAAATTATGATTCTGAAAAATGCGGTAAAGAATATGCTCCCACTACTTGCACTAGAGAGTCAACGTGTAAAAATTGCCATTCACGTAACAGGAAAAACGAAACAACCCATAATGTTAACCACAAAGCTTCACATCCCAACTGTAAAATCCCAACAACAAACAAGCTTATCTTGAAAAAAATAAAGATTGGAGATAAAGTATATCGACCATTTTAAAAATCCCAAGCGCCTAAATTCATAAATGTTCCTCCAATGGACTCCAATCTACAACTTTCGAATTACGCAAGGCCCTCATAGCTTAGACTCCAGTGGCAGAACTATCTTCAAGTGTCTGCAACGCTAATAATGTTTTCAAAAACAGTCTGCAATACGCAATATATCATATAAATCTATTCTTGCTGCTGTTGCAGTTGTAGTGCTAATTAATTAAGATTAAGGCATCAGCATTTATCAGCCTTTCTGAGTAAAAAAAAATTCTGAAATTCACAGCAAATATTCTGAAAGGTTACAGCAGAGGGGGGAAGGGGAGAAAATCCCCTCTCAGCAATAATTATTCTTGTTGCAGGTCGGATTAACTATGCTTTTGATTAGAGTCTATTTCAGGCTGAGTGTAGATTCTTGCAAATTGGGTTCGGGTTAACCCGATTTTTCAAAAAATAGTTCAGTATATTGTTTCAGATTAAAAACAATGCCTATATTAATAAGCATAGAACTTTTTGTGTCTGCTGTTTTCTAAAGGAATGCTGCACCTTTTCCGGGACTACTTCAGAAAATTCAAGTTTTTTTTCATGAACCTTTGACGAAATTAGTGTTTCTTTTTTACCCCGCGATCCTTTGGCGAAATTCACGTTTTTTTTTTTTTTTTTCGTGGCCCTTTGACGAAATTCGCACTTTTTCCGTGATCTTTGACGAAACTAGCAGTTTTTCCCACTTTTCTTTGACGAAATTGGCATTTTTTTCTGCGGTTATTTGACGAAATTTGCGTTATATATATATATATATATATATATATATATATATATAAATCAACATTTGAACGGAGGGTGGTTTTGGGGTCTGGGGGGGTCATGATCGGTGAAAATATACCAAAATTTTCCGGAATTGCTTTCCTCCGAACGGCTGCAATAGGTAGCTTTATACTTTTTTGTATTGAAAGCTACCTAACAGGAGTTTCGTTGAAGGATCGTGAAAAAAAATGCGAATTTCATCAAAGGGCCACAGAGAAAACGCAAATATATATATATATATATATCCTCGTATATATATCTGATCTATGTCATACGATAACGCTCGTATTTATAAATTAATTTGGATGAAACTAATTGTGTGTATTAAGCTCACCAATGCCTCAACCGAGTTCGTTGGACAGCTTGGTCCGCCATCTTGTTTCAAGATGGCGGCCTCTGAAAATTTTAAAACTAAAATAAATATACAAAAAAGTTAAAAATTCAAAAATCTTTTTAATTAAGTGTTAGGCCTTGATACAAGGATTCCAGAGCATTTTTTGTTTTACCTCTATCTTAAAAAATGGCTGAGATAGAGCAGTTTGAAATTCTAGGGTGGCTGACATTTTGAAACAAGACAGCACATTACAAAAAACCAACGATTAATTTATGAGTTTTAGTGAACGCGATTTCTCGCAAATTATTTTCTTTCATTGTTGTAATCATTTTCCCAATCATACGCATAAAACTATATATTCATATCCGTTAGCGCCAAATTCTCTCCAAACTTGGTGACATTTGGCGAAATATCGTCAAATTTGGCGACCAAAATAAGTCTTCATAAATAAAGCCAATTAGGCTATAGCTCAATTATTTGGCGAATTTCTTATTCAAATTCAGTATTAACGAATCTTTTGTAAACGGTTTCTTTGCATTTTAGCTTGCTGTTTTCGAGTCACATTAGCTAAAATTTTAAAATGAAGATATAGGAAAGCTACCTTTTCCTCCCGGTATAGGCCGGAAGGACTTTTTTCTTTACAGTCTTTTGACAAAAATCAAGTTTTTCCGCGGCCCTTTGACGAAATTTGTGTTTTTATCGCAATCTGTCAACGAAATTTGCCATTTTCCCAGATCCTTTGATGAAATTCGCGTTTTTTCTTTGGCCTTTGGACAAAATTCGCGTTTTTTCCGCGATCCTCCGACGAAATTTGCCGGTTTTTCAAGATACTTCGACGAAATTTTGCCGTTTTTTCGAGATCATTCGACGAAATTTACCATTTTTTCGAGATACTTCGACGAAATTTACCGTTTTTTCGAGATCCTTCGACGAAATTTGCCGTTTTTTCGCCATCTGTCGGCAGAATTCTCCGTTTTTTCTCGATCCGACGACGAAATTGTCGTTTCTTTGATGAAATTGACCGTTTTTTCGTGTTCCTTCGACGAAATTAACAGTTTTTTCGCGATCCTTCGACAAAATTTTGCAGTTTTTTCGCGTAATTTACGCGCTATAGCGCGTCTGCGGCATCGCTGTATGTTTTTAGTCTGCAGGTGCCCTAAAAAGTCTGCAACGCCCGTCGCAGCGTCGCGTACATTCTGCCACGGGGGCTCAGACTATCTAAATAATCTTTATACAGGAGAATCCCTGATACCAGGCTCTTTGCATCATCCGGAATATCTTCTAAATCCAAAAACTTTCTTAAACAAAACTAAAACATCCCAAACCTTCGTCTCATCTACTGGGCCATGTTCCAAACCATCTTACTTATCTTCAAATAAGATATTCTGAATTGGAACAAACATACCCACCTTATCCATTTCCTCAACTAATGTAGTCCCAGGAATAGCCACATCATTTTCCGAAATGGTTCCAAGATCAGCAATTTCTGGAGACAACATTCCCCAAAGGTGGACCTTGGTACTTTTAATCTTATTATCTTGTTGCATTACTTATTTTTAGGATTTATTATTTTATTTTGGAATCAAATTAACTAACTTTAACAGAAACACTTAATGTAATCACTGTTTAAACTCATTCTTTTAATATTCAGACGCCTAAATTTAACTTAAATATGGATAATTGGATATGGAATTGGATTTAAATATGGATAACATTCATAAAAATCGCAAGAATTGGGGCCTTTAAATTTAGTTAAATTCTTGCAAATCAACCTCAACCACTCCAGAGCTGCTAAAACTGTAGTGAGACGGCATATGGAGCAGAACTCCATAGATATTGCTCTGCTACAGGACGCACATTGCGGCGAGAGAGGAATTTTGTTTGGATTTTCAACTGCCTGGAAGATATTTGCCTCAAAACAGCGAACTGCGTACTTGGTTGTTCGAAATACTAATCTGATCACCGCTTGCATTCTGTTGAATGATTATGGAGGTGGGGCGGATTTGTTCAATTTTAATCAAGTTTTAAGGTGTATGCAAAATGGGATATCCAATTTATTTATTGAAGAGTAGGTTGATATTTATAACTATCAATCTACCGTTATAACTGTAGGGGTTAGGAAGTTTTCCACTTACCTTATTCTTCCTTGGAGATGTTGCAAGGTATCCATTTTTTATTCAGTGTATCCATGTGTGTTTTATTACTAGTGATGGGAATTAATTTTAAATCCAAGATACTGCTGGTGATGATAGGAAACTTTGACTCGAAAAAAAGGAGGGTCATTAGTATGTGTAAAATAATTAAGTTCATTAAAATTTTATGTTTAATATTAATTATTAATGAAGAATTGGTTACAAACGTGAGGAGTCTAATCACCTGCTCCTCTTAGTTTTTAAGCATTATTTTATTTTATCTACCATTACGGTCTGAGAGAGTTATTGAATCTGAGAGTTTTTTAGTCTCTGAAAATAAAGTTCTTCTTCTACTACACGTGCCACGATAGTTTTTAAAAGTCGTGAAGCATTCACATGTTTTCTCACGCTCGATATTAAATCAGTGTTCAATAGTGCTCGACGCACCATTATCCTTCGATTTTTGGAGGAACTTGGCGTCGAGCCCTGGCTCCTTGGGTTGAAAGAAGGATTACCTCTGGCATCACTCTGTCATCCTGTCTGACGGGGAACACTACTTTAACATTGGTGTGCCGCAAGGTTCGTGTCTCGGGCGCTACCTTTGGTTAGTTGTCATTGAGATCTTGTTGAGATGGTTGCAAGACGATAAGGGCGAAGCATATACCGCCCAGGTCTTCGCCGATGACGTCATCGTAGACGCACGACATCGCGCTGTGATGAGGTTCGCGGAAATACTCGGCCCGGTTCTCTCTGAGATCCACGGTTGGGCTCAGACTTCGAGTCGATTACAGAGGAGTGTAATCGATTACGATTACGATTAATTCCAATTTCTAAAAGCATATTACGATTACATCTCTATTTATGCAAGTTGGATTACGATTACATTTGTGATTATCTCTTTTTTTAAATTCTAGATTATGATTACGTTTAGATTACGATTAATATTTTTTTCTTCGATTACGATTACCGAACTAGTCGATTACGATTACAATTCGATTACATGGATTTAATAATCTGTATGTTACAAAATAGAGTCCAGGATCATGTCGGGAAACATGATTTCACTCGGACCGGACCCAAATTGTGTGTCAGTTCGCATTGGAGGTTGGAGCTAATTTCTTTCGCTGCAGTTCGGGTTGGGAAATTTTCCATATTAGCAAATGCACTGCCTATTGCTACTGTATTGTCTTCATAGAGACTAATACTATAGAATTATTCTGTTTTAGACAGGACTCCGTTATACATAAGTTCCCTTTTGACAGGTTTTACTATATTCTAGAAAAACGTTAAAAAAATACAAAATGTATGTCGCTATTTCTTTTTTTAAGGATCATTAAATAAATGATTTAAATTAAAAGGGCTGTTTCTTCCTATTTAGATATATATATATTCCCCGATCTGCAAATTTTGGAATTGATTTCATTAGTACAAAGCCATTATGAAATTAAGAGTATTTTTACGGATGTTTGATTGATAGAATAGTCAAATTGAGGATGCAAAATTCTGATTTAAGATTCCTTGACATTGGCGTTCACAGGGAAGACACCCCCCCCCCCCCTTAAATCTAAAAAAAAAATATGTGCTCTTGTTTCACAACCCTTTTATAAAATCCAGAATATAAACATCAAGTGAGTTAAACTATGATTTTTTCCCCAGAATCCTTGCTGCAAGACATTTCGGCATACAAAGAAAAACAAAAATTAAAAAATTAAGAAATATTAAATATTCAAAAATAGGTTTCTACCAAAATTTTATAATTTGGAGAATTGGAACAGGCCATTCTGTTTCTTTCGTCTAGACGACTCTGCCTTCTTGAACCCCCCTCCCCCCCCACCCCTCCTCTTTTAAAAATAGGTTTCATGAAACACATGAGCTCTAAAAAGAAAAAAGAATCAAAAGTTGTATCTTGGGAAGAGAGAATTTAGTTGGAGAGAAGTTGCATAGCCCCTCCCCCCCTCACCCTAAGAGCAACAACAACAAAATCTTAGTTCCCATTTCTTCTGATATTTAATTATTAAGTCACTTAATTAAATATGAAAAATATTTCACTGCAATTTGAAAAGAAAAAACAGGTTATAAATATGCAATATCTCTAAAATAAATTGATAATTCATACTAAAAAGAAAAAAAAAAACTTAAATGCATGTGGGTGTTTAGGTTAGATTTTGTCTTCATGGAGACCCGGACATCTGACAAGACAGTTTACATTTATATTTCAGAAACGTTACGCCTTTGTCATTTAAATCTAAACCCGTTTCATTAAAAAAATCCTCAATTTTTTTACAGCTTTTTTAGACTTTTCTGTAATATATACGAAATATACGGAAAATTTAAAAGTATAAGCAATCTCTAAGAAGAGCAAAGTGAGAATGAGTTGCTAGATAAATTGTCGTATCTGGTAGGACGTTTAAAAGCTTTTTTTTATTGCCAAAACCCAGACTCCTACACTCCCATATTTAAGGGTGGAGTCGAAGTGTTGTGTTATTATAACTGTTATAGTGTGTTACAGTGATATAAATAGCCATAATATATGTTTTCTTCTTTCTTTTTTTTATTTTTTATACTTCATCACTCAGTGCCATTCAATGAGTTTGACACATGACTCTTGGAGTGACCACATGCCAGGATGCTATCCCCAATTCTCACATCTTTAACCAAGTCAAATCATACTACTTTCTATGTCACAGTATACATCCTGTTACTTAGGCCATCTATTGCCAGGACTATAGAATCTCTTATCTATAGTTCTGATCTACTGCTACTGTCCCCTGTAATCTCTGACCTCTCCAGGCTCACCACTTTAGACTGATTTTAATGAGCTGAAAACGTGAACATATCCAGATCAATTCCTTTCTTGCAATGTTTATCTAGAAAAGCGGAGTATTTTTTGGAAGGACAGCGAAAGGGGAAAAACAGCGCAATCGTGATGTAATCGCGCGTTTGTGCGAAATTACGACTACAGAGCTTTTCGATACGATTACATTGCGATTACATTACGTAGCGATTATGATTAGATTATGATTGTAATCTGAGTGAAATCTTTTGATTATGATTACTTTGTGATTATTTCGAAACCAAAATTTATGATTACGATTACGGTGCGATTACACAGTTTTTGTAATCGATTATAATCGACTACGATTACACGATTACGATTACTCGATCTGGTTGGGCTACGGAATGCAGCCTCAATTTCAGCTACGATAAGTGTGGTTACACGATTGTGAAGCCCAGGGGCAAATACCAACATGCCCCATCTATTTCCATCCGCATGGAGGGGAACAGGAACGGTTTTAAATGACAGATCCTGTATCTGGGCGTCACAATCGACTCTCAAGCTGGATGCCTCACCTAACATCGGTTCAGGAGAAAGCTTTCAAAGTGCTGAACAAGATGAACCGTCTCACTGCAGCTAACTGGGGTCTGAGACCGAATTTCCGCAAAATGCTCTACTCACTTCTAGCAGAGATAATCAGCCACTATGCGGCTCCTATTTGGTACAGCGGCAAAGTAGTGGTAGTGAAAACGTTGCTTAGCATGCAGAGAAACCTCCTCCTATGCGTAACGAAATGTTACGCTACGACTTCCACGAATGCACTGCACGTCTTGTCAGGGATTCTCCCCCTCGACTTGCGTGCGGAGCTGGACAGCAACTTAACGCTCCGTGTCCGTTGGAAAAAGAGCGTTGACGGTACCGGACTAGACTCCGAGTCGGTCGACCTCTGGAGGCCCACTCCCAGTCTTGAGGATCTTTGGCGGGTCCGTTGGACTGCGGATTTGACTCCACGAACCACGTGTTCGTACTACACGGACGGATCCAAGCAGGAGAACAGCACCGTCGGGTGTGCGTTCCTTGCCGTGTCAGAGAACCAGATAGTAGCGGAGAGCCAGTTCCGCCTCACAGATGGTGCGGAAGCCTTTGCGGCAGAGGTCATTGCGATCAAGGAAGCAATCATCCATGCCCATCGAAGAGGTCTCGGGGAACTCGATGTCTTTTCGGACTGGAGATCGACGCTCCAAGCGCTTCATGGTCTTGTGCCTCAGCATAGGACCATTGCCGAGATTAAAGGCTTGATAAAACTGACAGAAGTCAAGGTTCATATGCACTGGGTTCGAGCTCCTGTGGGGCACATCTACAATGAAAGGGTAGATTCACTGGCTAAGGAGGCCACTACACTACAATTTGTCGATGTTGAGGTCCCTTCCACGCGCCGCCAGGCCAAAAAACATCTCTTTGGCCGTGCCTTGTCTAGATGGCAAGAGAAATGAAGCCAAACAGAGACCAGACGCACGATATATGAATCCTTCCCGCAGGTCGGCACTCGTAGACTGCAGGGCAACTTTTACGTTAACCAAGTTTTTACGGGACACGGCACCTTCGGTGACCACTAGGCTTGCTTCTTCCATCGTGACTCCAGTTGTTTGTGTGGGGTCGGCGAGAGCACTATAAGTTATGTGCTGTATTGGTGCATTCTCTGGAAGTCCACACGAGAGAAGTTCTTTCCTCGTGATTTCCAAGCGCTCTCGCCACGCGATCCATGCCTGGATGGCTACGCCAGGAAGGGGGTTCGGCTGATTATTCACCGACTCCTCTTGCGTACTCTAGATCGCAACCTGGGTCGCCGAAGAGCTAGCCGCAATCACCGAGCTCTTAGCCGTCGAAGACCACGGTCGAACGCAATCCCGACTTCCCGCGGCCCCCTCTGTACAGGAGGTAATGGTGCATAGAAATCGCAAGCATGCGATAATTGCCAAAACTCGACTCCTTGATTCGAATCCCAGTCCGGCGAGTCTATGCGTAGTCAGAATTTTCTGCGTCTGACGGTAGGATGAGCAGGTATCTCTACATAACTTTCACGCTACTTCCCACGACCGGCACCGCTTCTTTAACGCTTTTGCAGGAATTTTCCATGCCCTAAAGAGTCCGGTAATGGTTTCTAAACATAACTTTCTGTTGTTTTCTAACACTTTGTTGTTTTGTTTAATTTGTTGTTTTGTGTTTGCATGTGTTGTTTTTATATGTGTATCAACCTTCCAAATGAAGTCGATCGGGGACTGTCCGTATTTCGCTGCGGATACTCACCGAAAGCAAAGCCAGTTAAAAGAGGATGACCCTAGCCAAGACGTGTCTATGTGTCAGGGACCGAGTTTCTTCGTGGTACCGGGTTGGCAAGAAGATCTCTAGCCGCACGAGCGGCAAACACGGCAGATGAAAAAGTTGTCTCCTCCTTCCCTAGGATTCAATATTCGGAAGCCGTGGAAAAGCGGGAGTCGTTAGGAGAGCTCGACATTTGTCCTAGGGAGCGGTTCCTCTTATGGGGTTCCGGCGACGAAGTCGTCGGATGGAGTGTCTTCTGGCGATTCATCAAGGGTCCGTGTGGGGGCTCCCGCTGAGTGCAGGAGTCACCACCTATCGTGGCGACCATGTCATCACCTGTTGGTAGAATCTTGATTGATTGATTGATTGATTATTGACGGCCAATTATCTACACTAGGGATATAGGCCCGGGGGGAGTGCCCTTCGTGGGGGTCTTTCTAAGGGAACCTAATCCGTATTTACGCATGGATAAATCCACGGCTCGAAGAAAACCACGAAAACTCCGAACGATTAGACCGACGGGCGCGATTGGGATCGAACCCAGCACCTCCGGTCTACCAGCTTCGAGAGCACAACCTCTCAGCCACTGGTGGGGCTTGTTGGTAGAATCAGTGTGATGCGCAGGTGTGATGATCAGTGTGATGACACCGACGGCATACGGTGTGCATACGGTGTAATGCATACGGTAACGCATACGGTGAGCAGCCTCTGGTCATGCGTGTTATAGTTCCTCAGGACATAGGAACGGCGGTTGAGACGCTGCCGGGCGCCCCTCAGGCTTCTGGCGGCGCAGCTCAGTTTTCTCTTTGTTGTTGCTGGGAAAAAAACAGGTTAATCATTGGGATCTGCGATATACGTCATAAAGATGATCCAAGGATTATTAGCACTTTTTTGCTTTTGAAGTTTCAAAGATTTGATATTGCATTTTGGAGTATTCACAGTCATTATAAGTTTGATTGACGTATATTCCGATTATTATGTTCTCTTAATTGGTTGATTACAGTGGTGTTTAGCAAGAATAACCATCAGTTGATATATATAACATATCCAGAGCGCATGAAAGGAAAAAAATACGTAAACGCCGCACCCTTTGTAAACGCCTACCTTTTTTTTACTTTTAAACACTCAAACACCGCGCCGTTTCTTCCGTAAATTACTGTAATTTGGCGATAGCTTTTTATCTAATTATATTTACTGAAATACAGTTTTCACCAGAAGAATTAAGTTAATTTTTAAGTATTTTTAAGAAGATGAAACACTCTGAAAATTTTCCTCAAGTAAAAATTTCAAAGTTCACAGGGTTTTTAAAAATATTTAAAATATAACAATATAGTTTTTAAGAATGCACAACGTCGGCATGGAATGTCCACTTTCTGATGGTTCAGTAATTATATTAGATAATGTGAAATCACCTAATTAATTTCCCCTATAAGTTCAGGTGGGATTCCGCTATAGGCGAGGGGAAAACCTGTATGGATGTTCAGTCTTCAGTCATGCGGAGACACTTGCGCGCTAATGTTAATTCTATGGGAGTTCTTTTAAATTATATCGTTTGCATTTCAATATTTTTTTTTCATTGGATAGCTTTGTAGCTGGCTCTACAAAGGCCGTTTTTAAACATTTTCTTTCTTGAAGGTGTTTAACCCGTCAATGCCCATTGTCACCTCTAGGTAACATGTCTTTGAAATGATCTGTATGCTTAGATTTTAAGTGAATATATACCGTGGCCCCTTTATTTTTATCTAGAAGAGTTTACCTAATCATAGAAAAAAGACCAATACATATCGGATTTTCTGATATACTATAGCCTTTTAAAGTTTTGTACCCCCTCCAAACAAGCAAAGGACTTGAGTTGGCTTTCTGTTTTGGGATTTTAAAAAAACGAAAAAAAAACAGTAAGTCTCATATATATGTATTTGCCTGAATGTGAAACTTAGCTGAATGTTGATTGACATTTGCAGGATTTCGATATTTCGAAAGTTACTTTATTATTGTTATACTATAATTTATTAATATGTTATAATGTTAATTAATTTATGTTGCTTTAATGCGATCGAATTCTTATGTCACCCATAGGTAACAGTCACAATTATCAGCCCTACATGTACTTTTTGATCAAATTTGTTTTTTGTTACACTTTTTTAGTGAAAACAATACAATATGAACAATACTATGAATTTGAAAAATACACTGCTGTCCAAAAATTAAGGGGCAGTGGACGCTTTCGCTTTTTACACAGTTTGTCGAATATCTAATGAAATTGAGATGTCGGCAATACAGTCAGTTAATTGACAAATTTGTGGGGGAGGGTGGGGTCCAATTGGATTCTGAGGAATTTCCCCCTTAATTTGTCAATTAACTCACTGTATTGCCGGTATCTTTCTGAGTTTTCACGCTATTTGACTGGTCTTGTTATATGAGTTGCTCTATAGAATTCACTACCAATTCATGAAAAAAAAAAATTCTTTCGTATAGTTCACGCATGCGCAGTTAAAAATTATTTCATACAAATGCTCATATCTCATCAAACATTCAATATATAATTTTTAATTGCAGTATACTGTTTCTACTGTTCTTGAAGTCAAGCATGTGCTTTACATCCTTGAAGTTCACGGAAAATTCGTCAAGAATTTCTGTAGATATTCGACAAATCGTGTAAAAAGCAAAAGCGTCCGGTCACAGCCCTTTAATTTTTGGACAGCATAGTGTATATCTATATACGTTTCGTATGGGCGCTGTAGGGTTAAATATACATGTCTGTTTTGAGAGCTAAAATAAAAACAGCCATAACTTTCAATGATTGTACGAAGGAAACAAAAACTGTTTTGAATAGAATGACATTTCAAATAAAACAATAGCAATAAAATTTCCTATATTTTCCCAAAATGGGCTATTCGAAGCTAGTAGCGGATACTTTCATAGATTAAATATACATGACAGGTTTGCTTGAAAATGGTATTCAAACACATAGTTACAATTTTATGAATTATTTATTCTCGCCGCAGACCGCAGATCTTGACCTTGTCAAATTCGATCCCGACTGCCACACGATTCTTTGAACAAATTACGTTTGCAAATTGGGGAATAACTGCACATGAATGGCTACATCAAAGTGCCTGTTAAGGTTGTATCTACGATAAAGATTCATTCACAGAAAACTGTCAGGGTAGGAAAAAAAATGGCAGTACAAGAAAAGGGAGGCTCAAATTACCCACATATGTTACTACAGTACCTACAAATCGGATCCAAAACACGACCTGTTCAACAGTGAGGGAGCATCCTCGTTGCGCCCCTTCAGCTGCTGGAGTACCCCAGCTATTACCTCTGAATAAGCGGGGATCAGAAAAACGGGGGACAAACGCAAACAAGCCCCCTTTTACACTCGAGAGTGCGACAAAAGTACAAAAAAAAGGGGGGGAACCTTAATAAAAAGGGGGTTTCCACCTGAAAAGGCGGCCGTCGTAATAATAACGATTTAGTCGCCCTGTGTTACGCCGTTTAGGACACATTGATTGGTTTACTTTGTGGTGAAGATAGAATGGAAGAGGGGTGGAATACAAGAGGGAAGGTGAGTGTGAAAATCCTGTTAAGATGAGGCGTGAGTTTTAGCTCCAGCTCATGTTTTTATAATCCTATATATTTTGAGATGCAAAGGGGATAAATTTTGCGATGATAATAGCGATTTAGGGCGCTATGAATATATGAGAATATAATGGTCTTATGTCGAATGCACCAATGGGAAAAGGAGAAAGGAGTGTTAAGTTTTTTATAAAATAAATATTATTGAATCTTTTCATCTAAGCTTTTTAGAAAGTTGTTAACAATGGAATGAATCGAATATGAAAAAGTAAAAAAATGTACATATATATATGTAGAATTGTATTTTTTTTTTTTTTATAAATTCAGTTTCATAACTCATAAGTGTTTTATCCGTTTTGAAATAATTAAAAAATATATATCTATTCATTAACGTGCTATTTTTGAAGGATGTTATCAGAGTAAAGGCATAAAAAAACCCGTAATAATGGTGTAAAATTTTGATAATTGAAATATACTGTATCACAGTGAAGTTCTTTTAAATGGCGAAAGGCATTTTGCAGTAGTAAGATTATTTTATCTAGATTAATAATTTAACAATAACGTATTTGGTTGGTCTCTTGGTAAGTCTTTCATTATTGAAATTTGGCACCAATATGGTATCCAGAAAACGAGGAGTGAGTTATTTTCTCTACTACTATGGTCATTTATGATATCTTTTGCAGTTTGCTCATTTAATGATCATTATGATATGATTTTTCATGGTGTTGTGCAGGAGCAAACTCATTGAGGTGAAATTCGTGAGTTTTGAGTTAAGTTTCATTCTTTTTTTTTTTTTTTTTTTTTTTTTTTTTTTTTTTTGAAAGCGGGCGCAAGTTCATTGAGTTTGAGTCAGAATTACAACTCAAACTCATTCAATTTTTTTTTTTTCACAATTTTCTGAAAATTTTCTCGTCATTATAAAAACACGCCATCTCACCCTTTAAAATGCCAACTCCTATAAAAGTCATAAAAAAATTAATATTCAACCTCTAAAAATTTTAACAGAAATTGATTTTTAGCAGCTTCGAATATGCGAAATTTAAGCTCATTCCGTGAGTTAATTTTTGAGTTATGTCTAAAAATCTATACACACGTTGCAGTTTGGTTTGCAACTGTTAAAAATGAATTTGAATTATGTTTTCAAAATTTTACAGCATACATTCCAAACTACTTCACCTATTGACTTCTCGTTTGATAACCCAAGGTAATTTTTTTTTTTGTAAAATGCAAATATGATTTTAAAATTTTATGTTCGTGTTGAAAAATTTAAAGTTTGATAGAAATTCTATGTCTAGACGATGATCCTTAAGCTTATTTTTTAAACATAAATGGAAAGAAGACTTTTTTTGCCGATTGCACATAAGTAATTTTTTTCTTTAATATCTTTTCCGAAATGGGGGCCACTGATTAATTACTTCCCGCAAATTCTTTTTTTTTTCACCTCTCCCTTCCCGTATGTCACACATTGTCCCACTCGAATGATACCCTTTTCCCTGGTGTGATGTTATATTTTTTACGCACAAAAATAAGTCATATATTATTTATTATCTATTAAAATAAATACATCACAACCATAAAGATATTTCAAATACTTTTTACTTTAAGCTGTTGCGACTCAAAGAAAAAGGAACAAGAAAGAAAATCATACATTAAACATAGATAATGAAACCCATTCAACACTTCCAGAATACTGCATCAGAACTTCAATATTTAAAATGCTGAAACAGATTTCAACAATTACCGTCTATAAACGGAAATGTATTCGAAATCATTTGTGCACTCTGTATATGATCTATAGATCTGCATATTGCCATATATAGTGGGATATAATTTAACTTAGTTACAAAACACCTAACATAGTCATAAGTTCACCTTCAGCAATTTCCCACCAATAGGCGAAAATGCACTCGAATAATTTTGTGCAACCCTATATATTATCTACAGCTTTTTATACACTCCTCAATTAAACTAAATTTTAATTAGGGAAAATAACGCAGACCACAACTGATAACGTATTTTCAAAAATTACTATTCATAGGCAGCAATGTATCCGGTTCTTTGCGTAGTCTTGTATACGAATTTATTTATATTTTACAAAGCTATCATATAGCAACTAAATATAGTTCAGCATGAAAATCCTAAACTCAATTAAAAAATATCCTAGAGCAATTCACCTTCACATACAGTTACAGTAATATTTACTACGAATTGTTTTGTATAGCCTTGTATATGATACATTGAGTTTGTATACAAAAATTTAATAAAACCTAAAAATGAATACCACATAAAAAAACGCACCTCCAGCTTAACTTAATAAATGCATGTTGATTTCATTATGCTTAAATCGTGTAACATCATTAAAATACACCGTAAACGATGTTTCCCTATTGACCATAATGTGACGGGATTCATCTGAGTGCCTCTGTAAACGAATTATAAATGCTTTCAATAACACTAGGGGGCTCAGCCCCCTACTCGCTAACGCTCGTCAACCCCCCGTGAATTGCAAAGCAATTCACATTGAGACCGCTATGCGGTCACAGCTCGCTTCGCTCGTTCGCCCCTTTTTATTTTTCTAGTAATTCTAGCCGGAATAAGTAATACAATAAATCATTTGAACATTATGAAAATGACAATTTTTTTAATGTAAAAAAGTAATTGAAAACTCCGTTGAAAACACAACTAAAAATGCATTTAGTTGATGCTACTAATGGGCATATAAACCATTTAAATACTATGAAAAAAGGATCTTGGAAACAAAATTAGTTTAAAACTTATTGCGCCTATAATATTGTACAGCATGGCTTAAATTCATTTAAAAAAAAAAAAACACTTTGGTAGGAAGATAGTTTATCATCAATGATTGTTTAAATTTCGTTCGACATTTTATTATTTTAATTGATTATAGATTTCTGCAAAAGAAATTATTTTTACTTCAATAAAACAGCAACAGATGGTAGCAGGGGCATTCTAGAAAGTTTATATTTTATTATCTCCGATTTTTTGTGTGAGTGAA
This sequence comes from Maratus michaelseni, assembly GCA_963931845.1. Taxonomy (NCBI): domain Eukaryota; kingdom Metazoa; phylum Arthropoda; class Arachnida; order Araneae; family Salticidae; genus Maratus; species Maratus michaelseni. The sequence goes on along the minus strand of OZ007591.1, from coordinate 107,002,505 downwards.
TTTCGTAAATAAATTCTAAATAAGAGTTTTCATTTGAAATTAACAATATTACTCATAATTAAAATGAGGAATCATCTCAGACGCTTTGAATTACGTTCATATTATTTTATTTTTAATAATTGTTAACTTGAGTTTCAGACCTCTGACACTGACCGCCATATTGGAGGCGGAGTTAACACAATCTTGTCTGTTCATTGGTCTGAGCTCTGGAAACTACGGTTGTTGCCAACGGTAAGGTAGAAATTCAGCCCTATTTTCGCGCCACATAAGACAAATATATATATAGATGTATCAATTACATGGCAAACCCAGTCTATTTACGAGAGTTAGAGCACGGACGGACGACAGACAGGCAAATTGAATTCACAAACAATTTTCAACTATTTTGGAAAAAGTTAAAAATATACTTAATACTACCGGAGTAAAAACACACATTTTTAATTAACTTTATTGTGTTGTTTACAAACAATGCCTACCTATAATTGTTTTCATTTTTTTAGATAAGATGTCACAGTGGGTTAACCCCCTGCCCTCTGTCACATTGCATGTCACACTTCATGGGCCCCTTCCCCTTTCCCTCTTAAAGCTTGACGTATATTAATGGATCACCTGACACGTTCAAATTATTATAACAGAGAAATTGTTATGCTAGATTATTATGTGTATACTTCTTAGAAACATTTAATTCTTGTCTATACTTTTTTTTTTAATTTTTTCTTTTATTATTATTTTATATTATTATTATTATTATTATTATTATTATTATTATTATTATTATTATTATTGATTGATTGATTGATTGTTAAAATGACATTTCTTATATTTGTGTGAATTGTTTTTAAAACTGGAGTTATAGAGATGAAAAAACTTAACACTTTTCGTGAAAATTCACCCATGGACTTGATGATCACCATGGATGTGAAAAGAGATGTTAGGATGGTATGGTATTGTACCCCCACTAACACTTCGTCACAGCGGGATGACATCCCAATATAAAGATGGAAAACGTTGATTTCTTTGTCCGTCCATCACATTGCTGTTTATTTGGCCCCGTGCTGAAAGGGGGCGGACTTTGTTTACAGGTTAGTCATTGTGCCTCTAATGGTGGTCCATTGTCCGGTTGGTAGGAAGAATTGGTCGGCCGTAAGTGACCAGTCGGCTGTTCAAAATTGCGGCAGGGTGAGTTGGTGTTCACGACTGGGATTGTGTAAACATTGTGATTTCGGTATCATTTATCATAGCTTTTGATAAGTGATTCCATACCAAACGCAAATTTAACTTTATACGACTTTCATAAATTGATATAAGAAGTTAGCGCACTTATACATAAAGAAAATAAAATACTGATACTTCATTTAGTGAACACCTCTTTTTTATGAGACGAATCTTTTTATCTTTTAGCCGCTCAGTAATATGAATAATCTGTTTATCTCTGAACAAAGAACAATCTATGTAAGCAGTATTGTGCAGGAGCGAACTAATTGAGCAGAAACTCATGAGTTTAACTCACTTTCTGTGAGTTCTAAGTTCAGCTTGATTCACTTGTTGGAAAGCGAACATCAGTTGACTCAGACTCAAAAAATGCATTCAATTTTCAAACTTATTCAATTTTTTTCACAAAAACACGTTTTTTTTTTTTTTTTTTTTTTTTTTTTTTTTAATCCACTTACCCCAAACTTTTGTAATATAATTGGACTACAAAAGGAAGCTCTGCGTCTGGATCAAGAAAGATAAGCGAATTAACTTACTTAATTATTCTTGTACACTAATTTGAATAGTAATAAACAATTAATAGACACCATAAATCAACTCATACAAATGTATCTAGAAAAAAGTTATTAAATAACAGTGTTCGTAATTTTCTAATAGATTCATGTCATTTTCTCATTAAAATTGAAAAGAAAAACTATTTTTTATTTCAATAGATGCTGAAAAAAAAACTTCCTTATTAAGTGTACAAAAAAGTTCTGCCCGTTTTCATTACATGAAGCTATTATTAGAAAATTAACGAACTGTGTTACTTTCATACTTGCTTCTATTTAATTATGTAATTTTATATCAGTTAGTTACAATTATTAAAATGTTCTTTATTCATTAAAAGTTTTAGTCAGAAAATAATGTAAGGTAAGGAAATAATCACTTACCTTATTTTCTCTAGGTATGAGTGTATCCTTCTGGGTAATCCAAATTTGATAGAAATATCGATAAGATGAAGATATCCAAAGTATAGTCACAACCTAACTAATTCACTCTTTCAACTAAATCTTGAAGACCTTTTGCATTTAAAATATTTAATATACTATTAATACACTTAATTACATTATAATGTAAAATAATATTAAAAATTTTATGACCATTGACACATTTTTAACAATATGTCAATTTTATGTAGCTTTAAGTTAAGGGTTTATTTTTATCGTGTTTTGAACACCGAGTACACCATTAAAAGTGAAACGTTTTATAAGTCATTTATTAGAGTTCATTAGTAGATGATTCACTGGGAATTCCATCACGTGAAAAACAATGTGTAATATGTCCTTTTCATTCTGATGCGGCAAACTTCGACTAAATCAGTTCCTGATTGTCTAATAAAGTGGTGATTTGCCTTGATCTGATGTTTTGCTGTATTTTTCATCTTTTAATTGAGAGATTATTCAGAAAAAGGGTTTTCCAACAGTTATCTCAAAGAGACATCTCGTAGGTTTCTAATTCTTGTACCAGCTGATCTTAATCTGAAAACAGATTACGTACAGGTATTAAGTTTGAATACAATAAAGAACTAATGTTCTGCATTTGTAGGGATAAAAGGGGGAGGGGATTATGAGTTTCTCAAGCCAGGAAATATTGTTAATGACGAACTTAACGCTTTTCAGTTAAGGCTCCCGTTGAGCAAGCGCTCGGGAATACGGTGCTAATGTTAATCCAATGGGGCATTAATGTGCTAATATCTCGCTTGCACTTGAATATTTTTAAACGATTTTTTTTTTGCACTGGATAGCAGAGATCAATCTCTATTTCCGACGTTGATTACTTTTTCGATTTTCTTTGCGTATTTTTTTTTACGAAGATAGTTTCACTTTCGAAACCGGTTCCGAAAGTGAAACTATCTTCGTAAAAAAAAAATACTGAACTACAAAGAGATCTGTTTCTCGGGCCGAACCCTCCATTTAGTTTGCGAAAATGAAAGGAAATAATTGCCAATTTTTACTAATGAACAAAAATTTAGGTAACTAATTAAGATATAGATTTGAAATTGAGGTCGGGAAGGGGTGTCATCTGCCGGCTATTTTAGCGTAGCGTCTTCGTTATGTTCTAATTATCAGAAAAATGTAATTCTTTTTTTAATGATCGCGTTAATGTAGGTGACGGTGGTTCTCTTGAACAAATTATTCATTATATTTGCGGGTATGGGGAGTATGGGGGTTAACGCCTTTCTCTGAGATTGTAATTATCTCGGGCCCGGGCAACGCCGGGCGGGTTAGCTAGTACATTAATATTAAATTCTACAAGTACAAATACTACATACTACTATTATTTTATATTTAGGTTGGATGTATTATTATCATACAGCTTTTTAGCCCGTGGCTACATGCGTTTCATTTTGGACACAACTGAACAAAAAAGTTAGAGTTAAAAAATAAATAGTTCTTAGATCATTCATCTTGTCGTGTGATAGTTGGAAAATACACGTTTCACAATGTTTGTGAAATAAGATGCAATCAGAGTCATTATAATACTGTTTACAGAGTTTATAGATTATTAAGAAAGTCTTGTGAAAGTTTGTTGTTCCATAATTGTCTTTAAAACACTTATGAGTGCTTTGATTATCGTCTGATGAAAAGTACACTAAATCATCTTGAGTCATTTGGCTTTAATCAACAGCATAGGCTGCGGTTTTTCTGATGGATGTGAAATCTTTTTTCGATAGTTACTTTTAAGATTTATCGCTATTTTTTTTTTCGTTGAGTGTAAGTGTCTGGTAATTCCTTTGAGATATTGTTATTTCCAATATTTCCACTTAAGCTCTTCAGAGGGATTAGATAAAAGTTTCATAGATATTACGTGCTTTATTAGTTCAGGTTTGGGTATGGGTTTAGTTAAACCGTCCGCTGTCATGTATTTTGTTGGACAATACTTCAAATAAATTATTTCATCTTCTTTAAGTTGTTTGATGGCGCAAAATCTGATGTCTGCATGGTTCGTGCGTTTAGTGAATTTTTCATTTTCGATCATTTTAATGCAGCTCTGATTGTCCTCATATAGAGTGATCGGATTTTATGAGGTAATCCTAAGTCTTCTAACAGTTTGATTAGCCACATAATTTCTTAGCCTGCGCTTGCGGTTGACACGTATTCAGCCTCAGCTTATGGAAATGCTATGCATGATTCCTTCTTTGTTAACCATTGAATAGGACTTTCTCCTAACAGGAATAAGTTGCAATGGTCGATTTCTTCGTATTAGTGCTGCCCGCCAAGTTGGTGTCAGCGTAAACTTCTAGAATTGGCTTATTTTTAGTGCTTAGAATTAACTTTAATTCTTTCGTACAATGTGGCTCTATATTAGAGAGATCCAATCACTTGTCTAAATTTTGCGCTGTTAGGTAGCAAAATGCCGTCGTCTTCTAATCGTTTAAAACCGGGTTCCATTGGTGCTCGTATGGTTTTGCGTTTTCTAAATTGAACTTTTTTACTAATTCTCCGATTTTCGATCTTTGATTCAATGCGTAACCTTCTGGAGTTTTGTCAATTTGGGTTTCTAAATATTTGGTTATTTCTCCTAAATTTTTTAATTCATATTCTTCCCTTAGAGATTTTATAATTTATTTTATTATTTCATTTTACTCGCAATTATCGTCGACGTAAACTAATATGTATGTAACATTTTCTTTTTCTTTTCGAGTAAACAAGCATGAGTCGGCTGTGCTTTGGACAAAATTTATTTTCTTTAATGACTCAACTATCTTTATGTGCCAAGCTCTGGCTGCTTGCTTGAGGCTATGTATATTGCTTTTTTAAGCTTGTATATTTTGTTTTGGGAATTTGGGTGAATGTATCCTTCTGGTTGTTGCGCGTATATTTCTTCCTGCAAATCGCCATGCAGGAATGCAAGTGTTTATGTCGACGTGTTCTATACTCAAATTGTGGTATTTGGCTGCAGAGAGAAATGCACGGATAGTGGTGTGCGATACAACAAGGGCGAAGGTTTTGCCGTAATCTTCTCCAAATTTTTGGTTAAAACCTTTAGCAACGGGTCTTGCTTTGTAGCTTTGTATTTTACATAAGTTTGTCTGCTTTTAATTTAAAGTTTTAAGTCCATTTTGAACCTATCACTTTTTTATTGGGTGGAAGATCAACGAGTCCTCATGTTTTGTTTCTCTTTAGCGAATTTATTTCTGCTTCTGTGATTTTAAGCCAATTTTTTCGTTCAGCCTCCCCTGTTCGGACTTGGACAATATGGAATTGTGAGCTAGTGCTAGATTCCATGTCCCCTTAAAAAAAATCTTCTTCATCTTTGAAGATATGTTCACCTCCGTTATCTGAACTTATTGCTGTTGGGTATTTACCGAATTGGGTGTGGACCATTGCTGAGTAATCTTTCATTTTTTTTCAAATACCTCATCCCTATGTGACAACAAATATAGTATATTAAACCTCGAGTAATCATTGATAAAAGTTAGGAAGTATCTCTTTCCACCGATAGTGGGAGTTCTTATCGGTCCACAGATTTCAAACATCCGTATGTACTAGATCGAGTACTAGTCTTGTTTTATTATTGGATGATTTTGGGTATGGTGCATCAATTGTTTTGGTGTTTATATACGTTTCGCATAATGTTGCGCGACTGCAGATATTTAATTTTATGTCGTTGGCCAATTCAGTTTTCACTATTTCTTTTATAGATTCGTAGTTGAGATGACCTAGGCGTTTATGCTAAAGTTCTGGGCATTCTTTACTTTTATAATCATGAGCGATGTTCGCTATGTTTGTGTTATCGTTTTCTAGCAATTCGATTTCATAAAGATTTTTTTTTTTCCCTTTTGCCCCTAGGTAGGTTTTTCCGTTACAGGATAGTATACATTTTTCTTTTTCAAAGACTAATTTGTACCCGTTTTGCGTCGCCTTGCTCGCCGAAATTAGATTTGACTTTAAGTCTGGAACATATAGAAAGTTTTTTAAAGTTATTCTATTTGTGTCACCGTCTGATGTTTTCGTCATAATTATTGCTTCACCGGAACCGTATGAACTAAGTGTGCTACCATTTGCACAACTGCGGTTGCTTTTTCGGTGTCATTAATTTTAGTGAAAACTTTCTTATTATTCGCTATGTGAGACGATGCTATGATCCATGTTTGCCTTCCAGGCTTTTCGATTATAACTGCCGCATCTTTATTTTCTTTTTTATTTATCTGTACATTTTTATTTATTTATTTTTTTTATTCGTACTCCTTCCTTTCTTTATCATTGTTTGTTTTTTTAAACAAAGTGATGAAGTGAACCTGTTAGGTTTGTATGTTTGTTATTTTTGTGTAGCGGTATATGTGTATTTCTATTCTTGATATGCCAGCACTCTTTATATGTGTGATTATTTATTTTGCAGTACGCGCATTGTTTATTCTGCCTTTTGTAGTCGCTGTATACGAACTTTTTCTGCATTTTAAACCCATTTGCTGAATTATAAAAGCTTGTTCTGAATTTTCTACTCTTTTGTTATATTCGTCTGTCAACTCGCTTTGTATAAAATCAGGGATGAGCTCATTCTCTGGTCGCGCTTTAAGTGCCGTTATAAGCGTACACCGTAAAAAAATTTCCTGAAAAAAAAAAAAAAACGGAAATTGTACTGGCAACCGAGATGTCAGAACTATTTACGTATTTTAACGCAAAAAAAAAAAAAAAAAAATCCGTAAATTCCAGTAAATCTTCCGTGATTTCTGAAATATCCGTTTTTAAATTTCCGTTTTATAACGGATATCATCCTTATTTTTTAGAAATTTTATGTCGTTAAAATAAATTTTATAGGACCAAAAAAAAAAAAAAAAAAAAAAAAGTTATTTCTCAAGGAACATCTTATAAGTGATAGATACACTTCTTTTTTTTTTCTATCATTTCTGCGCGACTTTTCAGTAAATAACCAACCCTTGCTACGAAGAGAATCGAACCCGGAATCTACAGATTACTAAACATTCTTGCTCGACCACTACGTTATGACTGGACACGTCGATTTCTCAAATATTGTTACTTATTTTAAATGCTTTTTATGATGCAAAAACTTGAAGGTTTCATAGTTAGATGATTTTTTTCCAATGTTCCAATGTTTTTAATATTTTCTTTTCATAATTTTCAATATTTTGCTTTATTATTTGATGCTTTATAACAAATAAATTTTAACTTTTTATGTATTAAATGCGTAAAACATTGTATTAAGAGTAATGATTGCTTCTTTTTGAAATAGTACATGTTCGTCTTAAAATTATTTGTCTGATGATCTATTTATTAATTCCAATAAAATCAATAATTATATTAAGCAGACGTATTTATTACATCCTATCAAAATATATTTTCTTTATCTCTTATTTTAAAAACTTATGCAAATAAACAATTTTATAATAAATTAAATTATTGTATTTAAGCTTTGCTGAGAGCTTTTGTGTACGGTTCTGTTAAACTGAATAATTAAAAAAAAAAAAGATTTATAGAGAAAATTTTGAAATTAATGACCTTGGGATATGTAAGTTTAAATTTGGACTTAATAATTTAGTTTAATATATAAAATTATAAACTAACGAAATAAATTATAAACTTCATTTTTATAAAAGTATAGAAAAAGTTATTAATTATTTTTTATATTTAAAGAAAAAACGATGAACTTTGTAAAAGTATAATTTATAAAATAATAAATTTTAGTTTAATTTACAAATTTATAAGACAAATCAGTTTAGTTTAATACCTACATACCGATAATTTGCAAAGATATTATTTTATAAAACCTTAAAAATATTAAAACAAAAAAATAGATTTTTAGAGAAAATTTTGAAATTAATGACATTGGGATAGGTAAGTTTAAATTTGGACTTATTAATTTATTCTAAATTTATTTAGTTTAATTTATAAAATTATAAATTAACGAAACAAATTATAAACTTCATTTTTATAAAAGTAAAAAAAAAAAAAAAGATATATATTAATTATTTTTATAAATTTAAAGAAAAAAATATAAACTTTGTAAAATTATAATTTATAAAATAATAAGTTTTAGTTTAAATTGCAAATTTATAAGACAAATCAGTTTAATTTAATACCAATATACATACCGATAATTTCCAAAGATATTATTTTATGAAACCTTTAATAACCTAATATTGTTTCACGTTAATAAAATTAAAATAAATTTTTTAAAAGTCAGTGAACAAAAATTCATAATTGGAAGCACTATTAAAAAAAAAGTAAAATTTAAAAAATGTATTACTGTAATTTATAAAAATAAAATTAATTTCTAAAGATTTCACTAAAAATAAAAATGTCTCTATTATTTTCACAAAAAAAATTACCGTGCAGACACGGCCCCTTTTAGAATAAGCTCCAGGATTTGCCCGAGTCTAATGACAGAAAATAGGCCCACGGGTAGGACCGGTCCAAGCCTGGATCCTAGAAGAACTCTAGTAAATACAACAATCTTAATTGGCATTTCAAACAAGGCGATTTCTGTACACAAAGCTCTGAACGTCATTTACGGAAATTGCACTGTTTTGGAAGAAATACGGGCATTGTACTGTGTAACAAGGTTTTATTGGCGCAGCTTGTCCCCAATGGGACCTGGCGCAGCTTGTCCCCAATGGGACCTTGCGCCATTAAACCTTATACAACCAACCAACCAACCTGTACTGTTTTGAAAGAAATACGGAAAACATTAAATTTACAGAAAATTTTCTGCATATTTACGAATTTGAAATCTCCTTTACGGAACTAATGTCATTTACGGAAATTGTACTGCTGTTTTGAAAAAAATGCGAAACTTTTCCGTAAAATTTTACAGAAAATATCTTGTATTTTCACGAATTTTTTTCTACTGTGTATTGTAACTCACAGGAAGAGAGCACAGAAGTAGTGCCAAAATATGCGAGTTACTTATATTTTCTCCTACTGCGGAAAGTGTATCTATGATTTCGAGAATGTTATTTGTGTGTTTTATCATATTACCATTCTGCGGAAGTTTACCCCGTACAATTTTCTGAGCAAATATAACTTGCTTGACAAGCTTGCCCTTTCATGAATATTTTTAAGGCTTCCCAGGTTTCCTTAACAGTGTTTAAATTTTTAACATGCACGATTTGTGCGTCTTCAATACTTAAATTTATAACTGCACGCGCTTTTCTGTCTTTTTTCTGCCATTCATTTGTTGTTACTGTTGGCTGTTCATCTGTGACTAATTCGAATAATTCTGTTTTAATTAGTAACATCTTCAGCTTAAATTTCCCAGTCGAGTAATTATTTGCACTTAACTTTTCTACGATTTGCGTTTCTTTGATTACAGCCATTTTGGTCCTTTTATTTTTCAAAGTCTAATAAAAAACTTATTTACTTTATTGATGATAGCGCCTTTTTATTTATTTTTGACCACGGAGCTAAATAATATATCTTATCTAATTAGGAATGCGACATCTTCAGTTTCAATAATCATTAAAGGAGGTGCTTTGTTCGGCGAGCACAAGCTCAAATCTAAATTAAACAAGATGCATTGTAATAAAGTAAGATGGGAAAGTTTCTCTTACCTTTGTGTGCTCCGTTAATGCTTGTAGAACAATCCATAGCTTGGTATCTAATAGCGAGAAGTTTCATTCCATACAATTTGGCACATTTATTTCATCTTTATTATACGCTGAAAATAAACTAATTTTTATGTTAGATGACACGATGAAGCAGATGAGACGAGCGGTTGATTTTAAGACTATATATTAATATTAAATTCTACAAGTACAAATACTACACACTACTATTATATATACTTAGGTTGGAGGCATTATTATCATAGTGCTTTTCTTAGCCCGTGGCTACACACGTTACATTTTGGACAAACCTGAAGAAAAAAGTTAGAGTTCAAAAAGGTAGTTCTTAGTTCGGTCATCTTGTCATGTGATTTCTAGAAACTACATGTTTCACAATGTTGGTGAAATAAGATGCAATCAGAGTCATTATAACATTGTTTACAGAGTTTACAGATTATTATGAAAGTCTTGTGAAAGTTTGTTGTTGCTAAATCGTCTTTAAAACACTTATGAGTTCTTTGTTTATAGTCTGATGAAATGCACATAATATCACTGTGAGTACTTTCGCTTTAATAAAGAGCGTATACTGGCTTTTCCAATGGATGTGAACTCTTTCTTCGATAATTACTTTTAAGATTTATCAATATTTCTTTTGTTGAGTGTAAGTGCCGGGTAATTCCTTTGAGAGGTTTTTATTTCCAGTGTACTATGCTTAGGAGCTCTTTTGTGCAGGAGGGAAACTCATTAACGAAAGTCGTGAGTTTGATTCACTTTCTGTGAGTTTTGAGTTGAGTTTGATTCACATTTTGGAAAAGCGAATGGGAGATAAATGAAAATTGACGGAAAAAAACCCATGGGTTTGAATCAAAATTATAACTCAAATTCGTACATATTTTTTCACAATTTTCTGAAAAATTTTCTCTTTGTTAAAAACACTTTTTTCCCTTTAAATGCCAGTTATCACAAACATAGTGGAAATCCAGTGTAGAATTTTGAGAAAACATGTGTTGTAAACCTGTGTGCGATGATGTTTTTATAGTGCCTCACTGTCCATCTCTTTAGAAATCTGCCCTTGCCCCCTCTACTCTACAGAGCGCCTTAAAAATATTTTTTAATTCTTTGCAATCGATAGTACAATTGAAAGCCACGTATCATCCCCCCGGCACCTAACAAAATGCTTGCGAGTGTTGAAATTCTGTTTGGGCGTTTAAATCTTCTTAAAAAGAATTTTTTTTTTAACACGGTTGACAGCCACTTTATCCGAATTTGATAAAAAAGAAGTGGAAAAACAAAAAGGCAAAACATGTACTTGCCTGAGGAGTCACGTTGATAATAGGCGTTGAAAAAGAGTTAAAACAAACTCAAAGAAAAGGAAAAATCTTGGTCATTCACGCTTTTTTTCACGTTTGTTTCAGCAAATCATATATTTTCTAATATATTGTTTTTATACATACAGTATTGGTCAAATTATTAGTCTCGTTCGGAAAAAAAATCGCAAAACCTTTCTAAGATGATTATATTAAAATTAATCATCTTAATAGTGTAACAAACATTACAAAGAATTACACTGAGTAATTGACTTCAATATAAATGAGATATTTGGAGATTGTTTTGTTTATATTTTCTACAGATGAGTGGCAACACTAATCATTACAAAATCCAGAAATTCTGTTCTATTTTCATGTTTGCTTGCATGTTAGAAATCAAATAATATCACTTCTAATTATTAATTTTATTGTTTTAAATGTTTGTTTAATCTATTTTTGCTTTAATTGCTGGTTTTTAAATGTAAAATGACATTGTTTAAGGTATTTTCTGTAGTAGTAATTAAAATGGGTGGCAGGAACGACATTTCTCCAAGAAAACATCGACAGATTCAGGTTTTGCAAAATTATAACTTGACCCAAGCTGAAATTTCCAATATACCTTTTCCTATCTCTGTCTCAAAAACTGTAGCAAGGATAAAGATAATTTGAACGGAAATGGAAAACCGAGCAGAGTTGGAGGATGTAGTAGAAAACAGATTTCTTCACAACGTGATGATTAGATTTTTACTGAATTTGAATAGAAATAGCAGAAAAAGTTCTTCAAGACAGTTGAAAGCTGCACTGGGTAACGAGGGCATTGCTTTGAGCACAAAAACCATCCACAGAAGACTTTTTGAGGCTGACTACAAGATCTATCGTCCAAGGAAGAAACCGAAGCAGACTGAAGCCATGAGAAGCCAACGACGGACGTGGGCCACATCGTTTAAAAACTGGGTTTACCAAGTTTTTTTTTAATTATAAATTTCATAGATTGTCTACATGAGATAATAAAAAGATATTTAACCTCTGCCAGTCACCAACTGTTCAGTTTTTAAACGATTTGGCTCACGTCCGTCGTCAATTGAAGCAGAATATACTATAATACTTTAACGTAACTGTAAAATTCAGGATGTGCAACATTTTAATTATCGTATATATAGGGAGACCGGGGCAAGATGACTATGTTAACAATTTTTGTTGTTTATTAATTTATTTTGAAGTAATAGTAAAATTAATTTTACATGAACTGATAGAGTATACCTTTGTAGTATTAAATACATTGCCATTTAATTTTTCAGATAAAAAAAGTAAAGGATAATTTTATTTTTTCATAACATTAACAAATCGTCATCTTGCCCCAGTACTGGGGCAAGATGACAACACTGAAAAAGATTGAACATATTTTATCTTTTGAATATGTTACATGGTTTAACAAATGATAACTGTGTTTTTACATCTTACAAAGTATCAAACTAAGCATAATGCATTGATTGTAACGTAATTTTGAAGTGTTTAGTTGTGCAGCTAACAATAGTCACAAATAAAAATGCCATTTTCATAATTGGAACATTCCTCATGCTACCACTCTTGGCATTTACAGCACTGGATCCATTCTTCTGTTGGGGGTCACAATGCCGGAAGTTGACCTTAAACGCTTTTTGAATTTTTGGGAGGAGGGGGACCAGCGGGGGAGGGGGGAGGTCTTGACCCCGTCGAACAGTCGACAGGGCCAGGTACTCTCCAAGTACCGATCGGACGCTTGAAAGTGCAGATACGGACACCGATAGGGTTTTTCTTTCGCGAGGCATGGGGGGGGGGCTTAGCGGATGGCAAAAATGTCTTCCTTTGGTCGCCCCCTTTCGAACGACACCTCCCCCGATCCCATGCGCCCCTTAGCCCCAGAGGAGATAGAAGCGCAAGGTCGTGCGAGCAAACACACAGACAAACAAGCGTTTACAGGATTTAAATAGAATGGACAACATAGTTAGTTTAATAAATTCCGAAACACAGGGCCAAATGACGAGTTCGTCATCTTGCCCCGGACTGCCTGTTTAAAAATATTCGTTTTCATTGCCATGAAGGAAGGCGATTAATTGACATTTATTCATGGTAATAGGTAGTATTTAAACTAAGTTACTCATAAATATTAAAGAGAAACGATATATCTTACCTGTATCTGTAGCAGAGCTTATTTACACATGCATAAAAGTTATAACGTGGCAGCGGAAAACAATCAAAGCTTCACAACTGACACAAAAATGGCGATTTCAGCGTCTCTATAGTATTGTTTAACGAACGGCCGATAGGAGAGTCAGTAGTGTCCAGTTGATGCTGCCACCTAGCGGAAAACGGAAAAATTAAGACATTCGTCATCTTGCCCCTGATGGATTTATAACCATCTCAGATATCATTAACTGATTTCAAAACAGGAAGCAGTTCAAGGACATAAACATTTGAGCACGCAAATAAATACATTAAGTGACAATAAATCATTCTATAATGAACAAACTTTTCTATTTTAGACAAATCATCCTACTCAAGATAAACAATGATATTAATATGTGAAATATGTTCGCGAAATTAGTTTTAATATCAACCCACGCATGCTGCAGCTGTCTGACGTCATCAAAAGAACACTGATTCAAAAAAACTGTTTTTTATTATCAAGTTAGTTGCCCTTTTTATCTCAATAGAGAAAGATGTAATAATTTTAATCTGTTGCTGCAAAAGGCAGCTGTATGTAAAATGTTACTTGAAATTATTAAGTCAAAATTTTAATATAATTATCTATAACAAAAGTGATCAGTCTCAGGTGTGGACTCAATATAAATAATATAATTCATTAACAAACATTTATGTTTTCAACACTTTAGCTCGGTAACTAATGGATTAACGCAGTTAAAAATGTGCACCAACCTGAAGTAGTAGGAACACTGATGCTGAAGAAAGATAAAGGTAAGAAATTACCTATATTATTATATTAATTGTGTTTTCATGGCCAGAATGATATATTATTTATTTATCTAAGTATCAGCGCGCGTAACCTACAGCGTAGAGCAGAGGCGGCTTTTTTGCCAACAGTCGATTACGAGACTGAAAAAGTCTCATATTTTAGTAGATAAATAATATTTGTGAAAAAAAAAAAAAACTACTGGCCATAGATGTGTGCACATTAAAATGAAATTGAAAATTATTGAAAATATAGTTAATTATTTGATGATGAAATAAATATTGTGCATTTTTTGTTGATATATATGAAATGTTAAACAATTGAAGAAAACTAGATATATATAAGAAGTTTTATATAAAATAATAAAAGAGCAATTCCTCTTTAATAACAAAACTTAAATAACTAGTAAAATGGCCGCATCACGTGAGATACAGCTTGTAGAAAAACTTAACGCAAGTAATTACAGCAATTGGAAATTTAAAACTGAAATGTTACTGATTAGAGAAGATTTATTCAACGTAATAACCGAAGATAGGCCCACGCCAGTCACAACTGATTGGGAAAAGAAAGACAGGAAGGCAAGAGCCATAATTAACCTATCAATTGACGATTCACAAATTGTTCATGTTAAGGGGCTTAACACAGCTAGAGACACTTGGAACGCGCTTAAAACCATACACGAACGGGCGAACCTCTCTAGTAAATTATTTTTGTTAAGAAAGCTCTATGGAGCCAAGCTCCAAGAAAACGGAAACTTAATCAAACACATAACATACATTCTAGAATTAATTGACAAACTTTCAGCGATCGGGGAAACAATTAGCGACTCCCATCTTTCAGCTTTATTGCTGTGTTCGCTACCCCCTAGTTATAATACGTTAATTACTGCCCTTGAATCGCGAAATGAGGACGAGCTCACACCACAATTTATTAGAAGTAAATTAACAGATGAGTACAACAGAAGGGTTGAAAACACAGACCAGGGTGAAAATTCATCAAAAGCGTTTAAAACGCAGAAAAGATTTCCTAATGATAACTTTAAAAAAGATAAACAGTGCACGTATTGCAAATTGAGAAAACACACGTACAGAGAATGTTGGCATTTGAAAAATCGAAACAATCACCCAAATACACAAAAACAACAAACATACAAAAATAAATATTACTCATCATCGTTGTGTTATCAACAATCGGATAACCAGATAGGAAACACTGACCGCGAATCAGTAAACACGAGAAATTATAGAACGGAAACAAAACCAGATAAAGGCAGCGACGCAGCCTTTCTAATAGACAAAGCAGGAAAACAAACCTGGATTATCGATTCTGGTTCATCTTCACATATCCTAAACAATAAAAATGAGTTTACTAAGTTAAATGACACAGAAAAAACAGCCGTCATAATTGCCAACGGAAAAACTCTAAACTCGTTAGGTACCGGAGAAACTACATTCACGACAAAAACATCCGATGGAGGCATAAATAAAATTACGTTAAAAGAAGTGTTATATGTACCGGAGCTAGAATCTAATTTAATTTCAGTTAGTAAAGCCACAAAGAATGGATATAAATTATTATTTGATAAAGATAAATGCACGCTGTCACGAAATGGGAAAATCTATTTGGAGGCAAAAATGAAAAATAACCTATACGAAGTTGAATTATTAGAAAATGCAGATAGGAATATAGTAAATATGGCACATGAATGCAAAAGTAAAGACTGCCTGGAACTTTGGCACAAACGCCTAGGGCATAGAAATTATAATTCCATAAAGGAAATGGTTAAAGACGACTTAGCCTATGGCATAAAATTAAATAATTGCAATCATGGAACAACATGCGAAACATGCATACAAACAAAAACAAGCGATGCTCCCTATCCCAAAACAGTGTATAGAAACAAAACAGGTAGAGTACTCGATCTAGTGCACACGGACGTATGCACAGCGATAGGAACCCCCACAATAGGTGGTAAAACAATGTTTGTAACTTTCATTGACGACTACTCTAGATTTACCGTAATATACTTATTAAAACATAAAGATGAAGTACAGGATAAACTAATCGACTATATAGCTATGGTTCGAAACCAGTTCGGGATATATCCGAAAGCAATAAGATCCGATAACGGGGGAGAGTACATAAATAGAGGGATAGAGGATTACTTAAGAAAAAGGGGCATTAAACATCAATTAACAGTGCCGTATTGTCCGAGCCAGAATGGCATTGCAGAAAGGAAAAATAGGTCGCTATTAGACATGACTAGAAGCCTACTGAGAGAAGCAGATCTGCCACAAAGATTTTGGGGAGAAGCAATTAACACCGCGAATCATTTACAAAATCGCTTACCAACAAGATCGACAAATAAAACCCCATTTGAGCTATGGTTTAATCGCAAACCGAGTTTACACTATTTGCGAACATTCGGGTGCAAAGCTTACGTATATGTAAACAAACAACATCGAGGAAAATTGGACGACAGGGCTCAGGAAGGGATTTTTGTAGGATACGATAACAACTCAAAGGGATATCGCATATACACAAAACAAAATAAAATTGTAATTGGCAGAACAGTAAAATTCATGGAAAATAGTAAAATTAACCTAAAAGAAAGCAAAGAGACAGAAAACTCATATGACGACAAAAATTACATTGAAACAGAGCTAAACAACACAACCGAAGAACCAACCGCGTCCAAACAACCGACCAATGAACCAAGAAGATCCGAAAGAATGAACAGGGGGGTACCACCAGACAGATATGTCTGTTATGTAAAAAATAATGATACAATAGAACCTAGTAGTTGGAATGAAATACTGGAAATAAATAATCTCAGAGAAAAAGAAAATTGGCTTAAAGCCACACAAGCGGAAATAAATTCGTTGAGAAAACACAATACATGGGAATTAGTGGATCCTCCACCTAACAAAAAGGTTATAGGTTGCAAATGGACATTCAAAAAGAAATTAGACAGTCACGGAAACACTCAAAAGTACAAAGCACGTTTGGTAGCCAAAGGGTTTAGCCAAAAATACGGGGAAAACTATGACGAGACTTTCGCCCCAGTAGTGTCACAAACAACTGTGCGAACTTTTTTGGCAGCAGCCGCATATAAGAAGTTGAACGTGAGACACATAGACATAGACACAGCTTTTCTATACGGTGAGTTAGAAGATGAAGTCTATATGAAACAACCGGAGGGTTACATTGAGAAAAATAAAGAAAACAAAGTCTGCAAATTGAAAAAATCCATCTATGTAAGCAGGCAGCGAGAACTTGGAATAAAAGAATAGAACAATCTTTAAAAAAATTGAATTTCCAACAAAGCACAGCGGACTCATGTCTATACACACGAAAAGAAAACAACATCACCACGTATATAATAATTTACGTAGATGACTTATTAATAGGCGGTGAAAACGAATCAATTGAAACAATAATAAAAGCTTTAAAGCAAGAATATCAATTAAAAGACCTTGGGGAAGTATCCCACTATTTAGGCATGGAAATAAGAAAAACCCAAACTGGATACAAATTAAATCAAAGGTTAAAAATAGAAGAACTAGCAAGAAAATTCAACTTAGAAAACGCAAAACCAATAAGCACTCCCATGGATGCCGGTTTTCACAAATTAGAGGACGACGAAAACTTAATGCCTAACAACACAAAATTCAGACAAGCAATAGGATCATTGTTATATATAGGAACCACTACACGTCCAGATATAGCAGTCGCCGTTAACATCCTCAGCAGAAGATGTGAAACTCCACGTTTTAAAGATTGGAACGCTGCGAAACGCGTAATTAGTTATCTAAACATCACAAAAAACCTGAACCTCACATTGAATACAAATCAAGAACCACAACTCATCGGTTTTTCTGACGCTGATTGGGCAGGAGACACAAAAACCAGAAGATCGACTACTGGAAACCTTTTCATGCTGGGAAATAGTCCGATACAATGGTACTCAAAAAGGCAAAATTGCATTGCCTACTCATCGGCAGAAGCTGAATTCGTTGCTGCAGCTAGTGCAGGACAGGAAATTGCATGGATTATAAAACTATTAGCAGACCTGGACTTACAGCAAAATTTACCAGTAAAACTGTACGAAGACAACCAGAGCTGCATCAAGATGGTGGAGAACGAAAAATTCTCAAAGCGAACAAAACACATAGACGTTCGATATCACGCGATAAAAGAAATGAAAGAAGACGGTATACTAGACCTTCGTTACTGCCCAACACAAGACATGACAGCAGACGCCCTGACCAAGCCACTGGGCAAACCACAGTTTGTGAAACATCGAGAATCTATGCAACTATTACATGATGCATCCGAGATGGTTAAGGAAGGGTGATGGATTTATAACCATCTCAGATATCATTAACTGATTTCAAAACAGGAAGCAGTTCAAGGACATAAACATTTGAGCACGCAAATAAATACATTAAGTGACAATAAATCATTCTATAATGAACAAACTTTTCTATTTTAGACAAATCATCCTACTCAAGATAAACAATGATATTAATATGTGAAATATGTTCGCGAAATTAGTTTTAATATCAACCCACGCATGCTGCAGCTGTCTGACGTCATCAAAAGAACACGGATTCAAAAAAACTCTTTTTTATTATCAAGTTAGTTGCCCTTTTTATCTCAATAGAGGAAGATGTAATAATTTTAATCTGTTGCTGCAAAAGGCAGCTGTATGTAAAATGTTACTTGAAATTATTAAGTCAAAATTTTAATATAATTATCTATAACGAAAGTGATCAGTCTCAGGTGTGGACTCAATATAAATAATATAATTCATTAACAAACATTTATGTTTTCAACACTTTAGCTCGGTAACTAATGGATTAACGCAGTTAAAAATGTGCAACAACCTGAAGTAGTAGGAACACTGATGCTGAAGAAAGATAAAGGTAAGAAATTACCTATATTATTATATTAATTGTGTTTTCATGGCCAGAATGATATATTATTTATTTATCTAAGTATCAGCGCGCGTAACCTACAGCGTAGAGCAGAGGCGGCTTTTTTGCCAACAGCCCCACTCTTCATCTTGCCCCGGTCTCCCCTACTTGTGTATAAGTCGAAGAATTTTAGACGATATTTGGGAATTGAAAAATGGGGTGGTCGACATATACACGAGATAGTACAAAAATAATAATAATTTTTTCGCAGATAATCGGTGAATGGGCAAGTCTTTTAAGTAATCACATATGGGTCTAAGTTGAAGAGAGAGATAAAAGCGGACAATGGTCATTTCCTTGCGAATGACAAAAAAAAAAAAATCTCAACAATAATGTCCCTGTAATTGTTCTGCACCCATTTTCTCTTGGGATAGAGTTCAATTTGAGAATGCTTCTAGATCTCTCTTCTAAAAGTCCTACAATACAAAGACGTACTCCATTTTAGCAGTCTAAGAAGTTGTTTACCCTTGTAAATAAGGCTTTGATAGATTTTTGAAAGATTTTTTCTTTTTAAGTATCATTAAATTGATATGAATATGATTCAAAATAATTTAAGCTTCTTCTGTTGTACATAATTATACAGTTTTAAAACATTAAATTAAATTAAAAAAAATGTTTACTAATTTAATGAAAATTTATTATTACTTTTTATCCTCGATTACAAATCATTTTTCAACATATTACCTGAAATATGGTTCGACTTATACACGAAAATTCAATTTTTATCAAAATTTTGCTTAAGATTTGGGGGGGGGGGGGTCGACTTATACACGAGTATATACGGTATATTAAACATATTTTTTCAAGGGATAAAGATCGCTCTATTTAAGTAGAATCACACTCAAATTTAGAAAAGGAAATAATATGGATTAGAACCAGTGAGGCTGCTCTCTTATCATTGTGCATAATTATGTATTATTTTATTGAAATATAAAAGGATGGAAAAAACAAGGTAAGCAAATTATCTTACCTAATTTCATTATACTGTATTTGAACAATTATAAACCTTCAATAGAACATTAAATATCATAAATTAACTGACACCAATTTCTCTAATTATATTAAATCAGTGTACGTAAATTTTCATACACTCACCAGACTTTGCACCGTGCGATTACCACCATTTTAGTTCGTTACAAAACAGATTAGCAAAGCAATAATTTCAGATTGAAGATGAAGTGCGAAAGACAAGCTTTTTTTTTCGCCTCGGAATAAATCGTAGAAGCTAATGTGACCATACTGATTGAGGTTTATATTTTATTTTATTTTTATTTATAAAATAAAATTGTCAAAAACGTTTTTTTTTTCTTTTTTCCTTTTTTTTTTTTTTTTTTTTTGTTCATCTAATAAATTAAATTTTTAGTAAAAGAAAATTGCCAAAAAAGGTTAGAACTTTTTTGTTTATCTAATAAATTACATTTTTCAAGAAAATTCAAAGAATTAAAAACATATTTTCAAAAACTCAAGCTTCATGAATCAATTTATTCTAGGAAACAAAACAAAACGCCTGTCGACAAATTGTCGACATCTAATCATACAGGTTTCAAATATTTCATATTTGAAATTTAGTATTAAAAAAAAAAAAATATTATTATAAGTCTTTTCTAAATGTACAATAAATCTCCCCCGCCGCCATAGAATAGAAAGATCTCATGCAATTTAAGTGCAACACATGAGATTGCCACGTAGTTAATACACATTACTTAGAGACTGAATGTACGTTTTTTAAAAATGTCTGCTATTTTATAAAGCCTTATTATGTCTATTTTTAAGACGCGTTATTTTACACGCTCATCTACTAGTATTTATTTGGAGAATGTGTGCGTGTGAAAGGGGAGTGGGGGGGGGGGGGTAGTCAGTTTAGCCTTTATTGTCATATAAATATTATTTAAAATAATTTCTCGTATTGAACTATAATGTTAGGAAATTATTTTTCGTCACATTTTAATAGAATTAAGCGTCTGATGGAAATGTAACGACGTCATTTATTTAAGAAACAAAAATTACTATTTCTTTATATATGGCATCAAATTACGTTACTAAAGTAATAACCAAGCTAAGCATACATGCATATATATATATTTGCTTAGTATAGGAAGAAGTATCAAAGCGGTCACAAACCTCACAAAATGACTTTTTTTCTAAGCGTCAAAGGAAAGTTTTTCTTTAGTTTAAAACATTCCCAAAAGTTTGAATTTTAAAATACTAAAATTATGTGTCACATTCATTTTTCATAAAAATTTTCTAAAAAATAAAGAAATAAATAAAATAAAAATAAACATAACTATTGGTAAAAATAGTGTAAAGTTAAATCAATACTTTAAATTTTTTAAAAAGATTTTTTCAGAAAACTTTGAATTAGTTTGTATATTGCCCGTATTTATCGTTTCTATAACGATCTGCATTTGATGGAGAAGAGTTTTCAAAATTAATGTTGAAATTGAGTAATTCGGATAGATTTTTTATCAAATTAAAAAAAAAAAAAAAAGAAAAAGAAAGAAAGAAAAAAAAGAAAGAAAAGAAAAAGAAAGAAAGAAAGAAATTAAATTGAACACTAGCACATATTGTGATATAAATTTGTTCATCATTTGTTTATTTGTGTATTTATTTTTTTCAATTATAAAACATAAGCCTTAACAGGAATTAACTTTAAAAGTAAATATAATGGGTCATGTCAGTGATGATAAACGTATAATTGTGCATGCATGAATTAAAAAAATATATTCATTTTTTTGTTTATTTACAATTATTGTTGTCTGTTTAATGCAAATTATAGCTGTTTTTATCATTAAAAAGATTGGAGAAATAAATGTCCTTGGTACTGCGGCAATAATAATCCCGTTCCACAATAATCTATCTCTCTTACCGTCAACATAAACCTTGTCTGCGTATGTTCTGCAAAGGGTCTGTGGGAGATAAAACCCGTTTTTTCTTTCCATTGAAAGAGGCGGAGGTAAAAAAAAACTTCCCCTTAACGAAACCTAATACAGAGCCGTCCCTCAAATTGGCCTTCCGCCGAGTTCAAAACGTAATGAGACGTTAATTTGTTAGAGGGACTCTGTTCACTTGTTTTTCCGATTCACATTGGGTGGAACTTACTGCCAATCAAATATTTCGTCCAATGGTAAAGAGAGTCTCCTCTCCAATAGAGAGAGGGAGGAGGAGGAGTTTAGAGAACGGAGAATCGAGAACGTAGATCCGATGATGCTCAACTCCAAAACGTGCGTTGTTGATAGATTGTTCCCATGATGTGCCGTAGTGATCCGTCGTTCGCCGCTCTGAAAAACGTCCTGGCTGCTACGGAACCCGGCCCTTTCGGGCCGTTGCCCGGGACAGGACCTACGGTCAATCCTGCTGCTGCCCTTGCTGAATACCAACGTCTACAAATTTATGATTATGGAAGATTGCGATTTCATCCATTCAGTCTTCCTTATGGATTAGCTGGAGCATTTCCAGATGCCGGACAGTACGGATTCCATTCCCCTTTTGTCCGATTTGATCCCAGGGCAAGATTTGCTGCAGAAGAGCCAAAACCACAACACAGTTACATAGGACTGATAGCCATGGCTATACTCAGCAGCGCAGAAAAAAAGATGGTATTGTCAGACATCTACCAATACATTCTTGATCAGTACCCATATTTCCGAAACAGGGGACCTGGTTGGCGAAACAGCATCAGACATAATTTGTCGCTCAATGACTGCTTCATCAAATCCGGTCGAAGTGCTAATGGCAAAGGTCATTATTGGGCAATTCATCCTGCTAATATAGAAGACTTCAAAAAGGGAGACTTTAGGCGCAGAAAAGCTCAAAGGAAAGTTCGAAAACACATGGGTTTATCCGTACCAGATGATGACGATAGTCCAGCACCGAGCCCGCCTCCAAGACCTTCGTTAGAAACAGCTGCAGCTCTATTAGATTCCCAAAGACATAAATTACTTCAACCATCCCCTCACCAGCCTAAACTAACACTCGGACGACAAAAACGTCAGTTTGATATGGAGAGCCTTTTAGCTCCAGATCCTGCACCTTCATCCACCTCGCCGCACATTGTAGAGTGTGACAGTCCTCGCATAGGCTCCTTTAACCATTCTCCCGGCTCAGAGAGTCCAAAAGATGGTGTTCCTGTTAACTTTTTCCAACAACAACAGCAGTCCATAGCTAACCCAGCCGTTCGCAGAGCAATGCAATGGACTGTATCGTTACCTCTTCAGACTGTTGGCTTGCCCCAAAGAATGACAACTTTTGGACCTTTCGTTGGTAATAATTCCTGTTGGTCACCCGCAGCCCAAGCGGCTTCACTTTTAAATTATTCTACTTCCGGGAGAAGTTCGTCCTCATCAGATATGGGTGTCTGCACTACGCCTGCACAAAATCCTCTTGTTCACAGGTGGCAAGAATCAATCAGTAGAGTTGTTGACGACAACAAAATTATTGAACAATAATTTTCTCCGTCGATCATTGCTTCTAAATGAACGCTTTACTGAATAATAAATAGAAAAGGAAAAAAAAATACGATATTTTTCCTATTGTAAAGAAAGCAATACCTAGTCTCATTTAAAAAAAGAACTGATATTTAAAAGTTTTTATAAACTTTGAAGCTTTTTATAAATTTTTTCCTGAGAAAAGTTTACATGGAAACAGTATAAACATTTATTTTTGGTGATCAGAAACAATTTCATATTGCATAAAAATATTTTCATTAAAACTGGTTCTTTCTAATCATTTACTTAATTTTCGCACTTTAAAAGATTAACTTCAAAACAATGTTTATTTCATATTTACTTATAATTAATAATAATAATAATTTGTCTCTAGATTATAAATTGAAATTTTCAAAGCGATTGTGAATCAACTAAGCAAAATGATTATAAAAACTGCTGATAAAGATAACCTGATTTTCAACAGTGTACAATTTTATTGAAAATATTAAGGAACTTCTCAACCATAATATATTTTTTCTTTTAAAGTTATTTAGATATACTTCTCAAGAATTTAAAATGCATAAAGTGAAAAACGAAAAACTTATTTGATCGTCACAAATGCAGACTGATAAAGAAAGAAACTTTAACTTCTTACTGACTGTGATCAAATTTCGGACTTTTTCACTAACTTTTGTTGAGTTTTCCTGAATGAAGAATTTGCATAACAGATACGAATATTAAGATACTGCACCTGTAACTGTTCTTCAAACTGTAAGATTTCTTTCTTATTTTTAATTTATTAACTGTAAATCATTTTATGTACAGTATACGTGTAATATAAAGAAATATTCATAACATTAAGTTTCATTTTGTTATCACGAGTGCACGTAGAATCAACTTAAATCAAAAGAAAGAAATTGAGTATATTTAAATTTTTGAAATAATTAAAAATTTTCCTTAGGAAAGAAATTTCGTTACTACAATTATGGAATACAAATATAGAATAATACAATTATTACTGAGTATAACAACCGAAATAGTAAGCCATTGATACATTTTATTGATATTTAAGGAAGTACAATTGCTATTTCATTGTACTTTAAATAGTATATTTGTCTAAAAAGTTATGAACTACTAACTTATCACGAAGAGTAAGTTATATATTTATTACATTTAACAAAACTATCTTGTTATTTTTACCTCGTATAATTTACTATAATAATTCGCATATATTTAACGGTGAATCCTGTCGAAAAAAATATAAATTTTTTTTTTACCATTTTATCAACAGATTTTGTATAGCTATATTTTATATTTTATGTATTTATAAATGTCATTCGTTTGGATACTTATAAAGTAGCCAGTAATTTTCATTTATTCGGAAAAAGTATGTGACAAATATTCTAAAAAGTAATATGTAAATTTAAAGAAATTATATTTGCGTATATTCATTAAAAATAAAAACGCAATTAATTAATTAATTGTGTGTTATGTTTACTTTTACTTTTATGTTGGCATTATTTTTATATAAAAAAAAATTAAAATAAGAAAATTTTACAAGAAAATATATTGCATTAATTAATATTTTAAATTGTAGACAATAATTTTCAGGTATTCGGAAAAGTATGTGATAAATATTCTAAAAATGAATACGTAAATTTAAAGCCATTATATTTTCGTATTCATAAAAATAGAAATAAAAAGAAACCGCAAGTAATTAATTGTGTGTTATTTTTACTTTTATGTTGGCACTATGTTTTAAAAGAAAATTTTATAAGAAAATATATTGCATTAATTAATATTTTAAATTGCAACAAATAATTTTCGTATATTCGGAAAAATGTGTGATAAATATTCTGAAAACGAATATGTAAATTGAAAGCCATTATATATGCGTAGTCCTTAAAAAAAAATAAGAAAATATGTTCCATTAGTTAATATTTTAAAATTTCAATAATTTTTCTAAGTTTTAAATAAATGTCAATAATTTTATGAGCTATCAAAAAATAATTAATAATGTTATATAATCATTATTAAAATATCAGTTTTTAAATATGAAGGTGACGAACAAGATAGTAAATAAATAAAAGTATTTTTAATCAAAACTAAACTAGCTTTTTTTTTTTTTTTTTTTAATGAAATTATAGAGATTTATTAATTTTCTTTTAATAATTTAAATAAATTTCTTTTAAATAATTTAAATTTCTTTTAAATAATCACATTTTAACCTTCTTTTTTTTAATTTTATGAAATTTTAGAGAATTATTTATTTATTTATTTATTTTTTATTCAACGACGTTAAAATTTAGTTACCTCAGAGATATATATATTTTTTTAATTTACAAAAAATGTTTTTTATTTTATTTTGTATTTTCAAAATTACGATACCACAGCTCTCAACGCTTGGATTTTTTACTACCACTATTTCTGAATAAATAAATTCTGAATAAAGTAATCTTTGTCTTATTTGATCACATATTTTCTCTATTATAAATAAAGCGAAAATTTCTCTTCAAAAATAGTGGTAGTCAGAAATCCGGAGGGTCGTCAGCTCTGCGATACCTGTTATATAAAATGTTCAATGCTATTTATTATTAAAATGGAAATGTTAAATTAAACTACTAGTAATTTATCCCTTTACGTTTATCTATTTTGAGATGAGTGCAATGTTACTTCACATAATTACTTATTTATAAAACAAATTATTTTATTTTTAAAAATATGTATAAAATTCTTAAGCCCCCCCCCCCCCCCCCTCTCTCTCTCTCTCTCTCGCGCGCGCGCGCTTTCTTTTTCTTTTTCTTTTTTTCCTTTACTAAAGATAAATGACCGAGAATTAATTTATTAAACTATACGCACTTAGCAATTTTCTTGATAATTAAGAAAATTAGCGCTACTTTATTTAATATAAAATTTTAACTTGATGTTACATTTTTAAAAATATACTGATGTATGTGGAATAAATTATAATTAACGAATATTTAAAAAAAATTGTTTATATAGTGTTTATATAAGAAAATTACAATGTTGGGCATTTAACATTGTACACATTTTCAGAAATAAATTTTTAATAACATTCCTTTTAAAATGCATCAACGCTAACATGCAGTTGAATAGTATCTAAACACTATAAACAAATTAAAAATACATTTTTTTTTTGTTATTTATAATAATTTATTGCACGTACGTCAGTATATTTTTAAAAAATTCACACCTTTTCGAATTTTATATTAAATAAATTAGTGCAAATTTTCTTGGTTATCAAGAAAATTTATTAATTTGTCCAGTGTGTATAGTTTTTAGCTTAATAAATTAATTGTCGATCAATTATTTTTAGAAACAAAATCTTGGAGATCGCTTTAAGTTTAAAAAAAATATATTGCTTTTAATTTATATTTAATTTCTTCCTATTGCATAAAGGTCTGCTAATGTAGATTCAGCATAACTGAGGTATGGAAAAAAAAAAAAAAGAAAAAAAAAAAAGAAAAGAAAAGTTGTAATCGCTTTCTGTAGAATATATAAAAAAGTTTTAATCAACATTCTATTTATAACATAAATTTAGTATATTATGTTATAATATCTAATTTCAGAATATTTCAAAATTATTCTAGAAAAAATATATTTCATTAAAAAATATAATAATGATTTATTGAATAAAATATGACTAAATTAAATATATTTTAGATGTGTTATACGTTTTTTTGGCTTATACACTGATACAGGAATAACAAATGAATAAAATAAATCAATCAGTATATTTTACAGGTAGGACTTCTATTTGTATTTATTTATAATAAATATAGTATCTGACAAACAAAACGAAATACGTGTGTTTTGGGGGAAAAAAACTTTGGGAGAAGGGTTGTGATAAGCCGATGGCTTTATTATAATAAATAAGAACACATTAATTCTCAAACATAATTTTATTATCTTGATGTTAAATTATTTTAAGTCACCTGGTAAAAAATTACTTTTTTATTTTTTAAACCATTAAAGATATACATATTTTTTGTTTTTTCGTTAATTTTTTATAAATTTAAGAGCGTGGAGTAGAGAGTGTGCGTGTGTGGAGAAGAGGGGGGGGGGGGGTCTCCTCTCTCCGGCATCCATGTTATAAAACTTGTATATCACTATTTTTTTTTCTATAAATATAAAATCCTAATTTCAACAGTTTATCACTTTGCAAAATACATCAAACTTTACCAAAATACAAATGAGAAAAAAATAAATAAATAAAAATAAAACAACAACAACAACAACAAAACTCAGTTTTGGTTTTTAGAAATTAAAGGGATGTACTTCTTGAAAATTTCGCAAACAATTTGGATTCTTTGAAAATATGAGAAAGCGCTATCATGAATTAGTGGGTTTTGAATTCTCGATATTAAAATGAACCCATTCGCTGCCAACCACGTGTATACTCGTGGTTTTTCAATCTAAAATTACGGATTCGTACCGGAAAGTTTGAAAGAAGAATTTTTATTTTATGTATTCACGAATTGTCTGTAATTAAATAAAATAAATATTTCTATTAGTATTTACTGACATGAATTCGAACTTTCTAAATAAAATAAAATTCTGGTATAATTTTAACCCGGCAGTGAGCGTGTTAATAGAGCAAAGCACAACGGCAAAACAGTGGGTATAAAAGAGTATGGTAAAAATGATAAGATGTAGTGATAATATAACTAAACGTATGAATAAATAAAGAGTGCCGGTCAAGTTATATGTAACTTGTTACAGTGAAATCTGTCTAAGTTGGGCACATGCGATTCCAGAAAATAGTGTACAACTTATAGAGGCTTTTATTAAGTTTCCAGCTTAATTACAAGTGGATGTACAGCAACATATAAGACAGATACGTTTCTTAATCTAGGGAAATATAATATAACCACGAACGCAAATATACAATAACCTCTTCCGAGTTACCCATGATTCAGAAAAGCGTTTCTTTATCTTTAGAAATCTCGTAAACCAATATATGTTCGCTAAAGAATCATATATAAAAACAAAGTTTATTTTGCTATGCCAATCGATTTTCAGAAATGTTTCTGAGTAGTTTTTATAGTGTATTAATCAGTTTTCTCAATCCGGAACATCAGCTTTTAAGAGGCTATCGATTCTCAATTAAGCATTTGTATGTGTCAGCAAATATGTTTTACAGACAGACACGATAAATTATCCTCATTAAGATTAAAATTACATATTATTTTGTTTTTCTTGTACATATGCATAAATTCAATTACGCAGCTGAAAATGTTTTATTGAGAATTGATAGAGCATCCTAAAAATCGATATTCCATTTGGAGAAAACTGGCTATTACACTATAAAAACTACACGGAAACGCTTCCAAAAATCAGTGTCAGCAAAAGAAACTTTGTTTTTATAACTGATTCTTTAAATCTTGAAAACACATTGGTTTTCGAGATTTCTAAAGATAAAGAAAGGCTTTTCTGAATCGTGGGTAAATCGGGAGAAGTTATTGTATATTTACGTTCGTGGTTATATTATATTTCCCTAAATTAAGAAACATATCTGTCGGATATTAGTGTACATACACTTACAGTTAAGCTGGAAAATTAATAAAAACCTCGATAAGTTGGACATCATTTCCTGGAATCGCATCATGTGCTCAACTTAGACAGATTTCACTGTACAAAAGCTACATATAATTTGACCGGCACGCTATTTATTCATGTGTTTAGTTATATTATCACTGTTTCTTACCATGTTTCCCATTACTCTTTTATACCACTGTATTGCCATTGTGCTTTGCTCTATTAATTTTAAAATCGAGTATTCAAAACTCACTAATTCATGACAGCATTTTCTGATACTTGCAAAGAATCCATATTATTTTCAAAATTCTCAAGAAGTATTTCCTTTAATTTAAAAACAAAAACAAAGCTGAGTTTTGTTGTTGTTGTTGTTGCTCTTTTATTTATATTTTTTTTTCTCATTTGTATTTTTAAAGGTTTCTAAAGATAATGAGCGCTTTTCAGAATCATGGGTAACTCGGAAGAGGTAATTATATAATTTCGTTTGTGGTTATATTATATTTTCGTTTATTAAGAAACATTTGTATTTTCTGACAGTGTACGTGCGTTTCGTAAATATATTAATTGTATAAATCCCTTCCAAATTAAAAAAAAAAAAAAACATAATTAAATCTTCACTGTTTAAATACACAAAAAGAATTTTTTTAATGTAAAATCTCAACAACAAAAACAGTTATAAATTAATAGCGGACATACCTGTTTAATAATTATTATTACAAATCAAAAGTAATCACAATTATTTACATGTGAAGTATTTGGTAATTCCAATCATAAATTCAAAGCGGACATACCTGTTTAATAATTATTATTACAAATCAAAAGTAATCACAATTATTTACATGTGAAGTATTTGGTAATTCCAGTCATAAATTCAAAGCAGACATACCTGTTTAATAATTATTATTACAGATCAAAAGTAATCACAATTATTTACATGTGAAGTATTTGGTAATTTCAACTTACAATTTTTTATATATTTTTTAAACTCACTACTAGTTAATTTCGTTTGTAATTTTTAAATGACTTAGGAAACATCTGTATTTTTTCTAAAAGCACATGCTTGTGAACATGATAAGGGATTTAATCACCCGGATTTAAAACATTAAAATCGGTCGAATTGAAATGTAAATCTTTCAGTTAGAAAAGAGAAAGATATTTTCCAATATATATGATGGGATACATTTATTGACTCTATATAAACATTAGCTTTTAGGTACGACATTTATGGAATAAATTTTAGTTAATAAATTTCTTGATTGTCGTAAAAAAAAAAAAAAAAAAAAAAAAAAAAGAAGAAGAAGAAGAAGAAGAAGAAGAAGAAGAAGTCCAGCTTGGGCCAGATTTTGAGTGTCTAAAATTTAAGTTTGAGAGGTGTCCAGCTTATTGAGGTTTCACGTAATGTTAATCGTAGGGATACGTTTCGTACCACCAGAAAAAGTGTCCAATATAGGGATGTGTACAAGTTATCGGGGTGTCCAACTTGGAAGCTTTTACCTGTAAAACTAAATACATGAAAAAACAAACCGTGCCTGTCAAATACATGTAGATATATGGAAATAAAGAAAAAAGGAAAAATAAAATAAATAAAGGAAAATGAAAATAAGTGAAGAGTTGAATCTAGAAATTTAGTTTTTCATTTAAAGGTTTTTAATGATAGAATGAAAATTTTCCTTTTCTACGTATATATATCAAGGGTGTCGAACTGTGGCCCGCTTGATATCACTAATTTTTTAAAGAAATAGTCCACTTCTTGAATCTCAGAAATTCGATGATTAGATAACACAAAATTTACTGTAAAATTTTAGTGGTATCCGGCGGGTCACAGTTTGACACCCCTGACGTATATGAATAACAGCTTAAATAGTACTCATTTTTTGAATGATAATAGACGTTTGAATATGTATATAAACATTTACAAACAGAAACTGAAGTTAGTTAAAATAAATCAGTTTTTGTAGTCTTAGAAAAATAAATAAAATTAAGAAAGTTTGGTACGAAGCTTAAATAATACTTTAAAATTAAAATTAAATTAAATATAAAAATATGTTGCTATGTTTTGGAGAAATATGTAAGAGTTATAATATAAATTTACCACATTACTTTAAAATGTTCAGATTTCTGCACAAAATATAGATATTATTGCTATATTTTCAAGAAATAAAAAAATTATACTGCAAACATCATAATCTTTGTAACGTTTCCTAAAATTAAAGCATCAAAAGAGCTTTTATTTTAGAAATATATCTTCTTATATGGTTTCTAAAAGTTCTGATTGGTTCTTGTCCATGTAATTTATAAAGATGAGCGAAAGGTTTTTGATATCGTTGATGACTGCAAAGTTTCATAGTGATGGGATTAAAATTTTGTATAAACGTTTCTGCTATATCAGAAAGTGTTTCTGATTTTTCTTTTATTTTTAGTGTACAGTTTGGGCAGTTTATGCAAAGGAAAAAGAATAAACTCTACATGAAAGATCATAGATAAAAAATGAAATTAATTAAAATAATTCTATTCCCTTTTGAAAAAATAAAAGTTCTCAATTAGATTATGGAAATATGATCGAAGTCAATTTATTAAAGAAAAAAACCCCATATGTTTGACTATTGCAAAATTGTTATCGCATATACTTTGTTCTCTTATTCACAATTAATGAGTATTAATATATTTGACATATCAAAGACTAATATTTATATATTTTTAAAAAATAATAAATAAATAAAATAAATAAATGCAACAGTGATTGCGGTTGAAATAATAATAATAATAATAATAATAATAATAATAATAATAAATGAAAATGAAAATAAGTGAAAAGTTGAATCTAGGAACTCAATTTTTCATTTAATGGTTTTTAATGATAGAATGAAAATTTTCCTTTTCTACGTATATGAATAACAATTTAAACAGTACTCATTTTTTAAATGATAATAGACGTTTGAATAATAATAATAATAATAATAATAATAATAATGCTGATGCTGATGATGATGATAATAATTAAATAATTTGACATGTTTCTGACTTATTTTGATACATTTTTAGTTCATATGCTTTAGAATGTGTTATGATAAACAAAGTAATTGGTTCAATTTTGTATCTTAAAAATACATTATTTTACTGTTTAATTATTTTAATAATTTAATACGGTTAGCCTCTAATAGGATTACCATGTGTGAGATTAACATTTAAAACTGCTTTAAAGAGAAAATAATAATAATAATAATAATAATAATAATAATATAATAAAGATAGAATCTCTTTTTATTCTTTAAATAATAATAATAATAATAAAATCTTCGGAATAAAATACAAATGGACTAAATACGATTTAGACAAAATTTAAAGATAAAGATAGAATCTCCTTTTATTCTTTAAATAATAATAATAAAAAAATCTTTGGAGTAAAAAATCAAATGGACTAAATACAATTTATACAAAAATTAAAGATAAAGATAAAATACCTTTTTATTCTTTAAAGAATAATAATAATAATAATAATAATAATAATAATAATAATAAAGATAGAATCTCTTTTTATTATTTAAATAATAATAATAATAATAAAGATCTTTGGAATAAAAAAATCAAATGGACTAAATACGATTTAAACAAAATTTAAAGATAAAGATAGAATCTCTTTTTATTCTTTAAATAATAATTAAAAAAAAAATCTTTGGAGTAAAAAATCAAATGAACTAAATACGATTTAGACAAAATTTAAAGATAAAGATAAAATCTCTTTTTATTCTTTAAAGAATAATAATAAAAAATCTTTGGAGTAAAAAAATCAAATGGACTAAATACGATTTAGACAAAATTTAAAGATAAAGATAAAATCTCTTTCTATTCTTTAAATAATAATAATAATAAATCTTTGGAGTAAAAAATCAAATGGACTAAATGCGATTTAGACAAAATTTAATAAACGACTGTCAAAACCTGTAAATCACATTTTTTCTAAAGTTGAAATCTAATAAAACTATCTTAAATCATTATGTGAAATACATTTTTATAAACATTTTTATTGAATAATATGTATTTTTTCTCTCCTTAAACTGTGCATAATTTAATTAATGTTACATGCACAGATAGAGAAAGGGATAATTTTTAAAGAACTCAGTGAGAAACTTTCGTATATTAAGCAAAATAAATTACAATACAAAGATATCAGACATTACGTCTTAACTGCAATCCCATTTAAAATCTGCCCTCATAATTTAATCAAAATTCTATTTAAGGTTCGACATAGTATGAATATTTAGAATTTTTCATTGATTAAATTTATGTACGTAAATTTAGAGGAAAAAAGTAACAACAAAATGATCGGTTTTAGCGTTCAACACGTGTGTCCAAATATCCGAAAAATTAAGGTTGTTATACGAAATATAGTATTATCAGCCAGACATCTTCTATATTACATATTTCTTACGATATTAGAACTAGTACAAAATGGAAATCCTGTACTGAGACTTTATTTTCTTTACATTAGATATTCTTGAATGGTTGTTATTTAGGAAGAAACAAAGAAAAGTAATATAATAGTTATACACCGTAAAAATAAGTAAGTAAACAAATAATACAATAATAATAATAATAATAATAATAATAAACCCTTAGAAATCATACTTTTTTCTTTAACCTAGACTCAATTAAATAATCAGCAAAAATAATGTGAATGCGAAATGCGCACTAATTTTCTATTTAAGATTATAGTGCATGAAGAATAACAAATGTAATAAATATATTCGGGATAAAAAAAAAACTTCCAAACAATAACTTTATTATATTGACTGTTAATGCATTAAAATAAATAACTTTATTTAATAATAGTTTAAAAACAATAAAGATAAAGAATATCATTTTCCGATCGAAGTAAAACACATTGCATTATCTATATTATTATGTTTAAAAAAAGATGAAACAAACTCACAAAAAGATGAAACAGATGAACAAAATTTTATTTAAGCAATATTATTGTAATTGAGACTGAGCATCTCTTGATGCCTGCACTATTGTTATTTGTTAGGGGAACCGTCGGTAGCGTAATAAATTTTCTCCTTTTTCGAATTGTTAAATTGGTCTTCTATATTTTAGTATACGTTTTCGTCTTTTAATAATGGTAAAGAAGGATAGTTCAGCTTACCTGAGATTTTCCTTATGCGCTGAATATTTCCACAGTAATCCAAAGTGTTTGCACTGATATTTATCTTATCGTTTGATTGAAGTATTCGCTATATGGAAGTAATAAGAACTATTATTATTAGTAAGTAGAGATGCACGAAATAAGAAGTAGATCCATTTTGAGTATAATACTATAATTCTTGGCTAGATATTTACATTTAAATCGCGTTTTTGGAGACTGCTTTTAGATGCTCCAATTTTACATTATATTTGAGATATATATTTACAACACATATGTACAAGAGCGTTTTAACTGCTCGGATTCATTTTAGATTCTGAAGGGAATGTCTTTAAGTTCAGTTCACACGCGCGTGATAACAGCTGTAGTTTTGAAGTAGGGAGGTCTGCAGAGTTTTTCACTTAATTGGTTTCGACAGTTTCTGGTTTTGTTCACTATGTTTTTCAGCTGCGGCACTTGAAGTACTTATTGGTAATTGGGGTCTGGTTTTTAACATGTTCTTATTTCGATCATTCGCTGCACGTGGAGATTATTCACTGCATAAAAAAGGTTTCTCCGTCATTATTATTTATTCCTAAACATTTTACAGTGTTTGCAGTCTTAAATGATTCTATCCCGTTTTCAAATACACGAAAATTTGTGGGCAATTAGTCTTAAACAAAGTGATATTTTTTTCCGGATTTTTGGTATCTAATATAGGGATACCAATTCTAGTAGTAGTTGTTAATCAATCCCCAGTTAGTTGATCAGTTAATATTATTCCCTATCCAGATAAGAGGCGGTTAGAATGACAGTGGAGTAAGTTACAATTTCGTGATTTGAGAAATGAAGGGTTTTAGTGAAAGTTGTCGCATCCCGTTGCATTGAGTGGCTTTGCTATTTAGGGACTGGATAAGTGAACTATGGCTTATTTCACCTGCACACTAAATAGAAATTAATATACTTTCAGTGAAAATATGGTTATCTAGATTTTCCAACTTTTTGACTTACTCCACTGTCATTCTAAACCCCCCTCATATGTCTTCTACGTGCGAGTTTTACGGCTCACTTTGTAATAGCTGTACAGAGGCACATAATAGACTTCTGTATCATGATTAATTAACTAACAGCAGTGGGGGATCAATTATTATATCGAAATATGCTTCTTTGTAACATTTTCCAACATAGTTGAAACGTGTTTATCGTTTCAGATTGTCGGTCTGCCGTCTGTCTTTTTGCCTGTCTGAAGGTCTGTCGCAGTGCTCTAATTCTGGTAACTTGGATCGCCACATAATTTTCATAGGTTATTGAACTTTACTGTAGAATGTTCGGTAATGAAAATGAAGTGAAATGAATATTCATTTCATAGGCGTACAGTTTTGAAAATTATTGGTGGGTTTCAACTCTTTTTTACACAAATATGCGTATGTGAGTGTAAAAAAGATCGATTAAATGTTGCCTTTTTTAACTCCCTTTTAAAGAAATTAAACAGAGTCGTATACTGATAAATAATAACAAATTAAATAAAACATTAAGACAATTTAAACATTCGAATGTTACAGTCCCGCTTATAAAATGATACTCGCTGATATTCACGAATCGCTTATAATAAAATCACAAGGAAAGTTGACTTTAAATAACGTCTTTTTTTTTTTCGAAATATGGATTTTATTTTTTATTTTAAATTTAATATAAAAAGCTCAATCATTGAGCATTTTATTGTATTTAAAAAAAAAAAGAAAACAAAAAACAAAAAAAACGATAGAATATAAAGAGAAAATGCTTCCCTAATGTCATTTATCCCTATAACAAAAGAAAAATGGGAAAAATTGAGTATTTAAAATTTCTATAAAATACTATAAAATATAAAAAAATAATAAACTTTTCTTTTTACATTAAAAGGAAAAAAAAAATCATTTTAGAAATTATTGGTGGAGCTCGAGCTCTACGAGCCCATACAACTCTACGCCTATGAGTTCGTTTACAGGGACACACAAAATAAATCCATTACATAATGGTCTATGGGGGAAAAAACCGTTTTCGATATAAATAATGTTAAAATACTTCAAACATAATGAAAATGAAATGCATCACCGAGGTGGACTAAAATATGCGTTCTTAAGAAAATAGAATACTTGCATTTATAGTTCGTTAACAGAGACGCACAAATAATTCATTACATTGATATAAAAGAAAATCGTTTGCGATACATTTTAATTACGTTATGATTCTTCAAACATATTGAAATTAAAAGAAAATCACTGAGGTGCGCTACCACATGTTTTCTACACTGCAAAAAAATATTGTTGCCTTTATGGTATAATACTGGCATCTCAGCTGCCAGTATTATACCGTAAAATTAACAGTAATAAACAGTAAAATAAGCAGTAATATACTACCACGCATACTGCTTATTTTATTGTTTATTACTGTTAACTACGGTATAATACTGGCAGCTGGGATGCCAGTATTGTACCGTAAAATCAACAATATTTTTTTGCAGTGTAATGTGCCTACACTACTTATTGTTCATTTACATATAAGACGCACGAGAATTCGGCTACAGCACTGACTACGAATAATTGCTGGAAGTG
The DNA here is from genome assembly GCA_963931845.1 of Maratus michaelseni. Lineage (NCBI taxonomy): Eukaryota > Metazoa > Arthropoda > Arachnida > Araneae > Salticidae > Maratus > Maratus michaelseni. Next base: position 106,965,813 of record OZ007591.1, on the reverse strand, counting down.
CGTTTTAATGCTATGGTATATACGTTTAAACATATCTAATTTTTAGTGTAATTAGGTGATGTGTATAAATTCTATAGATCATATACAGGGCTGCATGAGAGAATTCGCGCACACTAACGCACATGGACAGCAATTGCTGAAAATAAATTTTTATTGAATTAAGTTTTTTTTTTTTTTCTTTTAATTGCTTATTCAGAAATATATTGGAAAGTGTTTCATAATCTATGAGATGCATGATTTTTCATTCTTGTTTACATTTAGAACGGGATCACGAGTTGACGACTCAGCACTGACAAATTAGCTAAAACTGTGTACAAATTTATTCAGCATAAAATACGAAGATAATGATTATTCCAACATAATTTTAACCTGAGCATATAGAGAAGACGAAACGAGCTTTTGAAAACAAAAATATTCAACTAACATGTGCTGTGCAGTCACCCTATTTTATGAAATATTTACTTCGGTGCAAAATTTTTTCTTTTAATAACGTCGCGTTTCTTCTGCTGAAGTAATAGTCTATTTTAAGTCTATTATTCTGTAGATTTTCGAAACGTGAGGTTAATAGAAATGATAGCTCTTAATGTTCAAATACGATTATGCTTTTGTGTGTGTGTGTGTGTGTGTGTGGAGGGGGGGGGGCATTACAGGATATCGGAGATATTTAATTCCAATTATTTGCTATTAAAATACTCAATGTAAAATAATTAAAGTTTCTCAATTACCAGAATATATATATATATATATATATACTGCTTAACAGCAAAAAAGATGCGAAATCAGTGCGAAAAAAATTACTACTTATTAGCGATCATTTTTCTTCTGAATAAATTTCATACTTTTCGTTCAAAAATGATGATCTATTCGACAGCAGTTTTATTTATTTATTTACTTATTTAGCTTAAATATAAATGACTTAATTAATAAGAAAGTGTATTGTGCGAGTTTATTGCGAAAGTTAGAGTTAATAATAGAGGAATGGTAGGGATACATTGCGAGCGCATCATAGAAGCCGTTATATATGTAAAACGTTTTATTTAAAAAAACAATTGTTAAATTCTTGATAAATTATCATAAAGTAGCAGAAAAAAAATTAGATAATTTGAATGCAAATATTAGTTTAACCAATTTTCGTTTTAAAGACATGCTCATTTTAGAAAATAATATTGAATACATTCGAATAAACATGTATATATTTTCTCCATTGAAAGTTATGCGAAGTATATGTACAACATTTGAGGGTAATTAACAGTAACTAAACTTTTTACATTTGATTTGCCAATAATTTACAATATTTTTGAAGTGCTATATGTTCTCAAATCTTGTTTTTTTTTCTGCTCGACAATAATGCGAAACTTTTCGACATAGTTTAAAGTTTATTAACTTATGCATGGAATTTTCAGGTATTCTCATCCACGGATTAAACAATCTAAACACCGGTTTTTACTTCCCTGTAGATATACAATACATTTATTATATATTCCAATCTACTGTTACCTGATGACCAGTTATTTTTTTGTCATTTCAATGTTCCAAAGATTGATTCCAAACAACAATTTTGAATTTTTTTTTTGCCTAAATATTTTTAAAGGAAAATGAAAACGCTATCCAACTCCTTGGAATATATTTAAGAATAACTGAAAAAAAGAAATGAAAATTACGAATTTATGCATAAAAATGATTTCATAAATGTGCTAGAAAGTATCGAGTTTCAATTTAAGTTATAATTAAACTGGAAAACCTCAAAATTAATATCGTGTACAAAATTAACACTGTAAAAATAAAAGAGAGAGAGAGAGAGAGAGAGAGACAGATGTTTTTTTTAATCTAGGAAATATAAAATAACAATGAACGAAAACGTGCAATAACCTCTTCCCAGTTACTAACGATTCCAAAAAGCGTTCTTTATCTTTAAAACATCAGAAACCAATATATTTTTGAGATTTAAAATATCATTTAAGTTTCTTTTACTGCCACTGATTTCCGGAAACAATTACGAGCATCTTTTTATAGTCTAGTAATCAGTTTTCTCAACCGGGAATATAGGTTTTCCGCCTGCATTCTATCAATTCTCAAGTAAACATTTTCATGTTCACAAACATGCATTACAGACAAACATGATAAATTAACAGCATTAACATTAACATTAAAATTAATTTTATTTTGTTATTCTTGCATGTATGAATTCAATTACGTAGTTAAAAATGTTTAATCGTGAATAAATCAGCATCCTAAAAACCGATATTCTGGCCTTGAGAAAACTGATTAATACACTCTAAAAATCGGTTGAAAACGTTTCCGAAAATCAGTAACAGCAAAATAAACTGTTTTTATAAATTATTCTTTAAATCTAAAAATATATATATTGGTTTCTGAAGTTTCTAAAGTTAAATAACACTTTTTGGAATCATGCACTTTTTTTTACAGTGTATATCTATATTTTTATTATTATGACTTTATTTTTGTTTCAGCATTAAGCAATAATAATAATAAAAGTTTCCTTAATTCTCTTTACACCGTTGGCGATTCTTTCATTTCAAACATATGTTTCACTCTTTAATTAAAAAAAATATATATTATTATACTTCCCAAGATTAAAAAAATTTCTTTCTTTTTTTTTTTTTTGTAATGCGTTTCAGAACGGCACATTCACAAAGAATCAGATACATTTCATAACATTTTTTAGAATGATTTTCTTTTCCTTTTCTTAAAATTCGCCTACTTAAGATTTTTGTCAAATTGATATAAAAATGTAGCAGTAATAAAACTTTATTAAAAATATTGCTGTTTATTATGTGTTTATATCTCAAAAGTCTTCGGTACGTAATCGTTATATAGGTGATGCAAACGGAAGATACACAGTAAAATGTTTTTTTCATGCAGAGAAGCAAATGTCCCTTCTTATCTTTGAATAATAGCGAATTCCTAAACCGTTCGTTTTTGAGGTTCCAGTTCCAAATGTAAAAAAATTTCAAATGTTGTTCATCATCATATCATCATCCCTTTACGTCAAAATAATTTTATTTTATGTTACAAAATTAAAATTTTTATACGGTTCTTGGCACCTATAAGTAATATTTAGAAAAAAAACTTTCTGCATTCTCTAACACTTATATGTATAATGTTAACATTTCAACTTCGCTACAATATCTATAAACCTTTATTTATCTGAAGTGGTTGAGAGTTGTCATAAACTCTAAGCTGTTACACATTGCCACATCAATAATTTTTAATTATTCGTCGTGAGATCGCAATCAGAGCACACTCTAAGCAGCCATTGCGGCTAGCTTAATGCAGTAATCATTGAAAAAAAAAAAAAAAAAAAAGAAGATTTCCCGCTGACACAATAATCACATTGAGTTGAGAAACATCATTTTTATTTATAATTGTATTCTATCTAGGTAAAGGACTCCCAGGCTCTCTGATACTCCACTAGATGGAATCAGGTGTGATCTGCCCAATTATATTATCAAATAATGAAGAAAGAGAGGGATAACTTCAAAGGAATCTTAGCAGATATCACACCTTCACTGATGTCTACATTGTTTCATCTTCCAGGAATCAGCAGAAAGAACAACATCTAAGCAGGTGTAAAAGTATTTAAAACCTCGGGCGCAGGGATACAAAAAAGGAAAAGAAATAAAATCGCACAAAAAGCGCGCGAAAGAACTTTCTAGAACATTTGAGAATATTTCAGCAAATCCTTGAAAATCTGAGAGAAAAAACAAACGATAAAACTAAAGGGGGGGGGGATATAGAAAGGAAATTTTGAAGAGGGAAAAATATTGCTGACGCACATCCAATGAAACAAGACTCGTGAATGAAATTGACGAACTCAATTAGATTCTTTGAAGGAACACAAAGAAAAAAGGTTATTATAGTATTTTAAGACGAAATAAAAATATTAAATAGAATAAAATTTAGAATAATCTTTAGATAGGTTAAGACATATATATATATATATATATATATATAAGATTTGGTGTGGAAGGTGATTTGATGTGAAGTCTTAACGGGGGCCGTAAAAAAAGTTAAATTTTGTATATATATTTTTAAACAACTATTTTTACATAAACAGATTTTCATATGATGAGGAACAACACTTGAAATATTTATAACTGTAAAATAAAATTGATTTTATAGTAAAAAACTGTCACATGACACCAATAAAAAATCTGTTTATTTTACAAAGTAAAAATTAAAAAAAATAAAAATAAAAATAAATAAAATGTGATTTTTTTTTGCAAAATCTGTTAAAATAACAGAAAATTCGTAATAAATAGAAATTTTTTGGTACTTTTTGGTTAACCGGGTGCCAGTGATGACGAACAACACTGGCAACACTGGTATACATGTATATATACACACATATCTACACGTGTACATATATATATATATATATATATATATACATACATATATATATACACATATATGTATGAATATATATATATATATATATATATATATATATAATTATAATATTTAATTATAATATCTATGAATTTCAAAAAACATATCAAGTTCTATTATCATTCTACTTAAATCTCCAAAGGGATAATTAATGATATTGTGTATACAGAATACCACATAGCTAATAATTAACATGTGCAAACATAATATTACCATAGCTTGTGCTTCAATGGTAATTGGCCAAATTTTACTCATACCTAAAGAATATTGAAAAAAGAAAAAAGAAATAGAGAGAAAGGGGAAAAAAAATTATAAATTGGAGTTGCAATTAAGTAAATACAAATGGATTAATAAATTAAATATGAACCATATACAATGGAAAATTGGACCACATGAGAATTAAATATGAATTGGATATGAAAAAACACATGCACATGTACTCATCAGCCTGGATGCACCCACATGTGTTTTAAATAATAATTCAGTGTTTCATAATTCTACTGGCATAATGCTAAGATCAGTAGAATCATCCAGGTACACTGAATTATTACCAGACAACAATTGGAAATATTAAAATTTGGAAATATTTAAATAGGAAATAAAAAACCATTAAGAATATACAATATATTTCACTCACATCGATTATCCCAAAAACTGTATTTAACACCTCACGAAATTACCCCGAGATAACAGTTTTGAAATAATAAAATTGGAAATATGAACGCGTAAAGTGTAGATAAAATATTTTACTCACAATAATTATACATAATCCTTAAAATGTCACAACTTCTGCATAATATTCACATCCACATGGCAATGCATCATACATGTTGACTAAGTCGAGTTGAGAGAAATGATTTGAAAGACAAGTTCAGAGCACACTTTTTTTAAAACACAACCCATCGATGACACCCAAACACAAAATGATTCAAAAACACACAAAATAATTCTGATTTTAATACACTTATAACAAAATTATATCCGTGAATATATATTACTCCATCCAATTTTAATTCCTGAAAGTAAAATTAATATACAATCAATAGCTCCCTCTATAGTTAAATTAAATATAATATTAACAATATTATCAACAACTACCTGAAAGGTAAAGTGTCGCCATCTATTGGTATTATAATAATTCATAATTAATATTTAGTTAGATATCCACTTTATTAGTTACATACTCACTTCATTAGATTTAATTATATAAATAAACTTTTAAAAACAATACTAACTTGTAGTTTTACTTTAAATTCAAATAAAATATAATACTACTATATGAATAAATCTACACAGAATTAATTCAACTTGCACAGCATTTCAGATATTCTTAACAAGAATATATTATGTAAAAGAGATATTATTTTAATTCAAATTGTTTTTGCTGCCAGCTGTGTTAATCCACTGATATTATAGACATATTATTAAATAATTAATGTTTTATTTTTACCACTACTTAAATATATATTAGACTTGTTATTAAATAATTAATGTTTAATTTATACTACATTGTAAATATATTTTATATTTCATAGATTAATTTAAATATCTAATTAAATAATTCATAAACAATTCAAAATATCTCAAAATTTATAAAATTGATAATTAATAGTATTACTACTGTTTTTCAATCAAATTAATGCAATGCAGTAATTAAAATACTTGTTAAATTTAATTATTCATAGACAAAAATAAAAACTATATATATTTATATTTATATATATTGCAAATAGATATGTTTATAAGTTATAATCACCAATGTTATCCATGTATAATTTAATTTGTTATTGTATAAGTTAATTTATAAATGTATGAAAACTGCACTATATATATATATATATATATATATATATATATATATGCATGTATATACATATATTTTTAAAGATATACATATATCACTGGCGCCCGGCTAAACCGAAAAGTACCATTTTTTTTTCGCAAAATAAATAAATATATATATTTTTTGCTGACGTCCTGGGATAAAAGTCTTTCTATGTAAAATAAACAGATTTATGTATTTTGTGCTGAGAAACGTACAATTTATTTACTTTCTTATTCTTGTGGAGAAAATATGCTTACAAAATGATTTACAAAATTAATCTTGCAGTCAGAAAATTATGAAAGATTCCGCATAAATATTTTTCGGAAAATTTAATATCCAATTATATTTTAAGTATTGACGTCCGGACTGACAGTTTTTTCTGTAAAATTAACAGATTTTTTTTCACAGTGTCTATACCTATAACACCACAGGTTTAGGAATTATAGCTATTGGTCAAAGGTATGAAAGGACACCTAAACATTTTGTGACAATTAGCATTTCAAAAATATTTTTTCTTTACTTGTTACGTTGTTATTTCCAAAATGCCAACAGCCCTTACGAAAATGTTTTTTTAATTCGAGTTTTACCACTCATGTCACTTGTGAGTTGTGAACATTCATGAAAACGCTTTAAATCCCTAAATAAGATTCACATGGCGGTTGCTTAGGTACTCAAATTTACGGAGGAGGGGGATTGCTTTCACCGTTTTTAAAGCAGAAAGATTTTTCAGACTGTAATGAAATTCTTCTCTGAAATCAATAAACTGGGAAGAATTTAGCATGCTGCTCCTTTTCTCTATCCAACTTGTAATAGCTTTCTTAATGCTTAAAATTTATAATGACTGAAATATAAGATAATATCCTCAAATGTTAGTGTCTATTGCAAAGACATTATATCGCAAGCATCATATCGCAAGCATCATATCGCAAGCGTCATCGCAAGCATTCATATCATAATGCATACTAACGTGCTGCTTAATGCTAACAAGGAGACCACCAAACATGGTGCTCACTGATTTTGAAGATTTTAAAGTATGTTGTATAGAGGTCATACCCCTAACTATTCTGGTGAAAGGTTTTCCTTTAAATGGGCCTTAGTTTCAACGAAAAGTTAAAGTTCAGCATACGTTTCAAATAACCATTAGTTTGACCCTTTGTACTTGATCCCCATGGCGCGGAGATAGCGTTCTCGGAAGCTGTCAAGGAGGCGCTTGTTCTATCCTAAAAATTATGTTTTTTTTTTTTTTAAATATTTTAAAATAATATATTTCTATAGACGAAAATCCAAAATTAACAAATTAATCTATATGTAGATTTTTTTTTTTTTCCAATCTATATTTAAAACGCTAAGCGATTTGTTTCGACAATCCGTGAGAACAAACTACTACATCAAATTACATCATTCTTTTTTTTAATGAAAGATATTTGGTCACAGATTTGTTATCGTACATTCGTTTGTTCGAAAATTTAATTAATGAGCCGTAATCTTAAATTAAAATTTTACTTTTGCTTATGACGTCATAAAGTCGGCAATCGGATTAACGCCCACTGTTGCGACGTACAGAGTTTATTTTCTGAATTCAATGATTGCAAGCATAAAAAATAAATATTAAAAGCACGTGACTTTTAGGCCGAATTTTTTAATTTGTAAGTTAAAATGTTTAAGTATTTCGGTAAAAATATTTATCCGTGTGTTTTATACGCAAATAAAAATTCATATTTACTGTGACGTCACGGAAATATTGTCCATTGGGTTCATTTTATCATTAAGCATTATAACTTTGTTGATGCCATTTTTTTCATTACAATTAAATGCAAAATATATTTTTATTTGTATGCATGGTGCTTAAGCATAAATGTACGTGTGAAAAGTTTGTACCGGTGAAAATGACGTTATGCTTAGCTTGAAATGCATTTTAACATTGATAAAACTAAAAAGAAAAATTTATATGATTGTGTCAACATGGCGTAATATTAACTGATATTTCAATTTTTAATTTTAAAGATTAGAACTGGAGCTTTTATTGGTTGCTTCATCTTGATTGCATACCTTGATTACATGTTACCAATTATTTTTTTTTAATTATAGGATTAAGTTATAGGAATTATAGGATTTAAATTATTAAGATTTCCTTTTTTAATAAAAAAATTCACAAAAGTAAAGAATTTCAGGAAAAAAAAACTTGAAATAATGATTGTATTTTTAGCTAGAATAAACAATGTAAGGCTAATATTTTATAGGAATTATTTTGTTAGGTTTGTTATAAGTTCATTTAACAATTCCTTATTAGCGGCAAAGTCTTATTTCTTTCACTGTGAATTTTTCTTTCGATGTCAAAAAATGGTAGTCTACTTTTGGACGCCAACCAAAACACAGTGGCAATATTTAGAAATGTATAACGGTTGTGACAACAAACGGCACTATCGCTTTAGCTTTCATCGCGCTCACATCACTTCTAAATACTAAAAATTTAATTTTTTTTACTAAATTTAACAATTTCAATTCTTACATCCTCAATTAGAAAAAAAAATTAGCTTTCGATTGAAATTTATTTGAAATCTGCCGCTTAATTTAACGACTTTTTTAATAATTTTCAAGCATGAAATATTTTTCAATTCTATCTCAACAATAACCATCCGTTTGTTTTAATAATGTAAAATAGCCCCTTGGAAAGTTGCAACAATTGAAAATAGGTATCCCTAACCTTCATGAAAAGTGAAAAAAGAAAATAATAATAATAAAAACCTGATAAATCATAAGATCAGATTATCCATAAGATAGAGTATTTTGGTGCTAATGTAAAATCTGTCAAAAGAAAAAAAAACTATTTTTAGTTTATGATTAACATAAAATTGATATGTTGAATTCGTTGATGTATATGTTGAATCAGAATATGCTAGGAACTGTTATTTATTATTTTTTTAAAGATCCATTGGATATTTAACTGTAAAAGAGACCGACTGTGATGGAAAAGGAATAATCATCCTGATTATGTAAAGGGATAGAAGAAACCATACAAATAAATTACAATTGAAAACATTAAAATTCTCCCTCATCTGCATATTAATTTATTATTTTTAACAAAAATTCTTCATTTTACATAAAAATTGATTAGCTTAAAACAATGGATGCGTTTTAGAAGATATGGATTTGAAACGAACAATGATTAAAAAGGACATTTTAAAACTTTTAATTTAAACATTTTAAAACTTTTTTTAACGTCGAATTTCAGCGGTGCCTTTGGGCAGATGCAATACATATGCGCATAGGAGCTCATTCGATTGCATTATCACAGGGGGGGGGGGTGCTTATACTATGTTCTTTTATTTACTGAATATGAGATGAAAGTAGGAAATTTGTATGATACTTTATGATAGGACTATTCGTATGATACTTTATAGGTCCATGACCTTTTTTTTTTTCTCTTTTTTTTTTTTTTTTTTTTTTTTTTTTTTTGTTTTGTCGTGGGGAATATGGTGGTAATGTCAAACTGATTTGCATTACACATTTGTTTACGGAGTGTTCATTTGGAGTTTGCATCGGAAATAGCATTTCACTGGGGGGTGGGGGGATTTTTTTGGGGGGGGGGTGCTTATACTATGTTCTTTTATTTACTGAATATGAGATGAAAGTAGGAAATTTGTATGATACTTTATGATAGGACTATTTGTATGATACTTTATAGGTCCATGACCTTTTTTTTTTTCTCTTTTTTTTTTTTTTTTTTTTTTTTTTTTTTTTTTTTGTTTTGTCGTGGGGAATATGGTGGTAATGTCAAACTGATTTGCATTACACATTTGTTTACGGAGTGTTCATTTGGAGTTTGCATCGGAAATAGCATTTCACTGGGGGGTGGGGGGATTTTTTAAAATAAAATATTTGAAAGACTGTTTCATACGAAGCCCTACTTAAATAATAAAGAAGCTTATTTTACTGATATTGTTATAGTATTTTTTTCCGTCACGTTTTGACGGGTTCCATCTAGTTTATTATTAATTTACCTTTTTATATTTTTATAAGCACTATTTATAAGTTATATGAAAAAGTATAATTTTTACAAAATATTTTTCACGTTCAATTTTCCTAACATATTTAAGGTTAGATAATTCCAATAGCATACCTTCAAAAGAGTAATAAAATATTAAAGCAGTAACTCTCATATGTAAATTTTATCAGTTGTATTGATGTTAAATGATGGGTATGACCCCTACAATATACAGTAAAATCTCGTTACAACGAATCTCTGGAGACCACTGATTAAATTCGCTATAATGAAATATTCGTTAAAGTGAAAATATTTTTATACTGAAATAGAATAATATGACTTTTTTTACAATCCAAATTATATTCGTTAAATTGAAAATTTCGTTAAATCGAGGTTCGTTGTAACGAGATTCTACTGTACTTTAAAATCATCAAAATATGTTTATACCATATTTGGTGGTCCTCTTGTAAGTGATGAATGTTTCCACAATGTGATCGCCGCGTGACCGCATTTGTTCTGAATGACAATACAAATGATTAACAATATCAGAATAGAACATTGGTTACCAACTTAACGCTAGGTATGTTAGTATTTATTAAAAATAAGTGCTCTATTACAAAATGTTCAATTATCTTAGTCAACATTTCAGTCAAACAATTATCTCAACATTTAATGACGATATATTTATGGGGCACAAGTACTATACTACTATTACTACTACTACTAACTACTACGTACTACTACGTACTACTAACTACTACTAACTACTTCGTACTACTAGCTACTACTACTAACTACTACGTAATATTACGTACTACTAACTACTACTGCTAACTACTACGCACTACTAGATAACTACTATGTGCTACTACTACGTACTACGCAGTACTACTACTACTAACTACTACGTATTACTACTACAAAAATATGTTAATGACTATTTTTGTCAGTCAGTCATCTCAATCAGCTTAGTACATTTAATTATATTATTTCAAGTAATTGATACACTTTTGAGGACTAAGTAGAATACTACTACTGTTGCTCTTCCAAAATAAATAAATAAGTAAATAAATAAAAAGGAAAAACAAAAACAAAAATAAAATATCTTTATCTTTTTTACTATTTTTACGGCAAATCATTCATAAAGTTTTTAGATAAAGTTTCTGACATCAAATTTGCAAGATTTTTCGTTCAGCATGCATTAATTATAGGTTTTTAATTTTTCATCTATAACATCGTATTTCTTATGTGTTATTGTCCTCGTTTTCTGCAAATTGAATTCTAAACATTGCCTTAATCCATTCTTTTTTAATTGATTATGTAAGCAATCCCCCCCCCCCTCCCCATTTGTTAAGCATTCAGCATTAGTCTTCAAGGGAACTATCATCCTTCGGTTAATCCATTTTTGCTTACACAGACGGTGCATCGGAAAGAACATGGTGGCTGCAGAATTTCTTTTGGCCAGAAAAAATTAAAATCGTATTTCATATTGACAATAATAAGTGAATGAAATGATAACGATAAGTGATAGCAACAAAAAAAGGAAATGTTTTTCGTCTATTCGATAATATTATATACGAATGATAACATTAACAAGGATCACATAAAGTAACCACTTTAATCGTATTATTAATTTACTCTTTTAATGAAATAGTTGTTTAAAACTGTCTAGGTCAATTTCTCCCTACTAATAATTATATTTTATCCATATTATGGGTGAATTTGTGTTGTATAAATTCAGACAGAATACTTATTGATCATAAATTAACGTCATCCTTTCACGGAAAACAAAAATTCCGTTGCTTGTAATAGAACAATTTCCGGATTTTTCCGGATTTTTTTTCCGATGAATTGATTTCGTGAATATGTCAGAAATTAGCGAATATGGAAAGAATATCCCTGATTAGATAATAGTGATAAAGGTCTAGTTAATTTGTTGTTTTGCTAAGGCTTTGTGATTTTTTATGTTTTTTACACTCTAATTGGAATTTCTGGATTTTTCCAGTACAATTTCCGTATTTTTATTATTTTTTTCCATTTGCAGTACATTAATAAAAATAAATCCCACAGCTTTAGAGAAAATGAAAACTTAGCGTTATTTGTATAAAAAAAATTCTCAAATCCTTACTTTTTGGCACATACACGAAACCAATTTCATCGGGAAAAAAGATTTCTGTAAAAATACGGAAATTGTACTGGCAATCAACCAATTTTTTTTTTACAGTGTATGTGTATAAATTGAAATATATTACTTACTTTTTTACCTTGAGAGATCGTTGGTCACATATATCACTGGCTAATTAAATTAAAATATTCGCAATTGGACGAATTTACATTTTTAGCAATTTCAATTAATTGGATCAAGCAATATATCAAAACTGTGGTGATACAGGAAATTTCCATGGAAATTAATATATTGATTGTTCAGGAAAAGTTTTATTATATTACTTGATTTTGATTGGTTCTAATGAATATCTTGCTTTTCCAATATTTTTATCATAAGTGTAAAGACACAGCAATACACAATTTAGAAATTTGTAACTATCATGAAAAATATGCTACACTTTAGAGAAACACCAAAGAAACATCATGTTTTATAGAAATTATTTGGCGCATTTTTACATTATGGTACAGGAGAAATAAAACAGCTACACTGCAAAAATAAATTGTTGATTTTACGGTATAATACTGGCAACTGGGATGCCAGTATTATACCGTAAAATCAACAATTGTTTTTGCAGTGTACCATTGAAAAACTCCAGAAAATTATTGTACAATATTGACAGTCACGATTATCTTAAATGAAGATGTTTGGAAAATGAATTCAAGCAAATGAATGTTGAATATATTTCACCAGACTTATTTTTAAGTTACTTTGCGCGTTTCCATAAAGTGGTTTTTTCTTTGGTGCTGTGATGGTGCCATATTTCTCAAGTAGGTCTCGTTTTATATAAATGCAATTATATGTAACCAACATTGATATAAAGATATATAAAACAATTATACTAACTAATCGAAATTATCACTTTTATTAATACAGATATTAAGTTCTATCAATAAAATAATCTTAATGGGAAATGGAATAATATTAATATGAAACATTACTAATATTAAACATTATCAACAACTATATCTATATTGTATGCCATGCAAATGTATTTCAAGAAACCGTCTCCTAAAACGGTATAATTAAAAACACTAAAAATTGAACTTTGGCATACTAAGTAAGTTGAAAATAACAGTAAAATTATCAACACATATTTTAATAATGTTAGATTTATTTTTTCTACATAATTAAGATAATATTTATTGAAATTCAATATATTAATTTAAATAAGGGAAGGTTGACCTTAGATTAAAAATGTATTAAAAAAAAGGTTCAGTTAGAAGTCATATTTTACCTTATTAATCGGGAAAGTTTTGTCAAAGCATTCTGGTAGCGTTGGAAAGAAACGCAGGATTTTTCGTTCTTGTCCTTTTTTTTTAAATGCGTATTTTAAAATATACTGAAATATTTGTTAAAATATCATTTAAAAGTAAAGTTATATACTGAAATATTAGTCAAAATGTCATTAATATATATATATATCATGAAGAAACAGCGAAATCAGTATAAATTTTTTATATGTGTTATTATTACCTCCAAAAATGTCAAAGAAAAAAAAAACAGGCTGTTATCTTTTTCTTTCCTGAATTATAACAATTAAAATATTGAAAATTTTCAAAAATAAGCGTTTTCGACAACTTGCAACTCAAACCAAAGTTTATAAGTGATAATCATATACTATTTGGCAAAGAAGGATATCTCTATATACTGCCTGTAATCTATAGGTCGTTTTGTGTTTTTCCTACGATACGCAGTCTTGAAATGGGTTAAATGGCATTCAGCCACGAATAAAAAGAACATTTAGAAACATTTTATTGAATAAAATATCTTTGCAAAAACTGGCTTTTGAGTAACATTTCAGTATATATTAAAGTACTCAATAAAAAAAAAAAAAAAAAAAAAAAAATCCGATATAATTACACGCTGTAATAAGAAACACTGTGCATATTTCAGGTCTTTTTGGATTTTTTGTTTATTTATAAAAGTTTAAAAAAGTATTTAAGATTTTATAAACCTTCGATTTTTGTAAAATCGCAATTTCTGACCCCCTCTAATTAAAAAGATGTAGATGTTTAAGATAAAATTATTTTGCAAATAGATTTTAACTTTTGCTCTACATAGGTTTCCGCATACAAAGTATGGGGAAAATAAAAAATGTAGCGGCAAAATAAATAAATAAATAAATAAAATAAATAAAATAAACAATATAAATAATATAAATAAAAATAAATAAATAAATAAATAAATAAATAAAAATAAATAAAAATAAATAAAAATTGTCGACATTCTGTGGAATGATCCAAAGAGATACTTTTCAAATCATTACATACCTCATAAATTTTGTAATAAAAATAAAAATAAAAATTTTGTGCTATTTGCAATTAAATCTAAATGTAATGAATTTTAGAAATGAAAAAATTATTAACCAAATCCCAATATAGATAGTTTGGTACACTGTGGTATGTTTGAGCTATCAGTTTATATTTTTAAATATCTGACTTAATTATGTTAATCCTGACTTAATAATATGTACATAAAGTTAAGTCAGATCTAAAAATGTGTAGAGAAAAATTTAGTAGTAATTAAGGGGTAACTTTTTAAAATGTCAAAAAATCAACTATTTTTAATAGTTTATTTATTAAAATTTGATTCTTTGGGAACTTTTTAAAAGAAACCTCAGCATACGAAAATTCGCTTTAGAAGGACAATTGTGTCCAAAACAGTTTGAGATCTTTTTACATGACCAAGGGTTAATGTTATCTTTAAAAATTTTGGTTTATTGCTACAATTCATTTATGGGAAATCTTTTTCCCTCAAGAATTAATCATTCTATTTCTCTACGTGTAGGTCATTTTAAACACATATTATTTCTCTAAAAAAATTTAGTTTACTGTTACAATTCATTTATGAGAAATTCTGAAATGAGAAATATTTTCCCCTCAAGAAATAATCATTCTATTTTTCTCAGTGTAGGTCATTTTAAACACATATTATTTCTCTAAAAAATTTTTGGCTTACTTTTACAATTCATTTATGAGAAATTCTGTGCGCAAGGCATATAAGGTGAATTCATTTATTAAAATAGCATTAAATTTCAAATTAAATTATAAAGAAAAACTTTATATGCATATATAGACCAGTGGTTCCCAGCATGGGACTTACGCCCCACAGGAAGGCAATTTCATTTTTATGGGAGACAATCCCAGATTTGTTATTAGACCATTCCCTGTCAGTTTATTTTTGTCTTTTTTTAAAGTTATGTTGAATACTAAAAATAATTATTTATATATGCCAGACTTTTAAAATATATGTCAAAATAACTTTTTTTTTTAAATTTAATTTTCAAAATGTTGCCATACAAAAACTCCAAAAACATCTTTAACCGGAATAATTGTATAAGTAAGTTGCATAATATTTAGACAATATCATTTTATATAATTTTTTTTTCTGGTTATAGTTCTATTTTAGAATTTTTTGTATGACTTTTTTTGGCTGGTATATTTATTGGATTAAACTTGTATTTCTATTCTCTTTACAACATGTTACACGAAGAAACTTTTATACATAAAACTACTTAAAATTATAATTAAAACTGATTATTTTGAACGCATTTAACATAAAAAGTTTGAAGTATCTACTAAGGGTATTATCAACCTTATAAAATTAGTACATTCTCAAATGAACATTTAAAATAACCGAAAAAGATATATCGAATAGTAAATTTTTTATGGTGTACATAAATATATGTTTTAAAATATTAAATCAATTTATACAAGTCGCGTCGGTCAATTGACGATAATGGGGAAGAAAAAGCCTGCTGACAGATAAGTGTTATATTATGATGCGAAACAAAAATGACTAACTTAAATTTGATAAAGATGAGAATCCAGAAAAGATTCTTGTGTATTGTGTTATTCATAGAGAAATCCTAGTGTTGTTAAAGAAGTGCTAAAAGGGTATAGCCGGGTTTCATAGTAAAATATGTCCTTGAGTCAACCAGGTGAGTCCTACATGAATCGATAGCCCTTCAATAGCCCTTCGTTTCTGCCAAGTTTGAAGCATATATCACAAGCCCATGGGCAGTTATGACCAAGGCTTTACAAATTTGATAAAATCTGGTAGCCATCAAAAAATTCTAGTCACCAATAAAATATACCATCATTGTTTTTCAAAAACGACTTTTTTTTTTTTTTTTTTTATTTATGAATTAATTGAGAAAAAATAAAAAGCATAGCTTAGAATTATTAGTTACATAGTTTAGAATCAGGACATGATTTAGAAAAATAATATATAAACTGATTTCTAATAAAACCTATAAAAATTATATATATTTCAAAAAATTTTGTAAAGGCTGAAGTTTTCTAATAAAACGTATAAAAATTATACTTTTTTTTTTTTTTTTTTTTTTGAAAAATAAATACTTTAAAGGCTGAATTAACCGGTATGGTCGAGAAATACTGATTGCCGAATGCTTTAAATGTCCGGATAGTTTAGTGCTACAAAATCTATATCTCATCATAATGGGGGCATCGATGAAATGAAATAGTGAAGCAAAAAAGAAAAGAAAAGAAATTGCTATTTTCTTGTCGAAATCAGTCAAATAATTCAGATATTTTATTTTAAAATTTGCTTTTGACAAACTTTTTTTTTTTTTTTTTTTTGACAAACTAACAGAAAAAGTTTTAAAGAAAAGTTCGTTTGAATATAACTTCTATGTTTCTTAATATTTTGCAATTTTGAAACATCTATAATGAGACATCTTATAAAGAATTACGAGGGGAGAGAAAAATGCCGTTTGTGCTCATTTTTTAGGTCAGTTTTGCAAACACACACACACACACACATACAAAAGGCCATATAACTTGGTCGCCAGATGAAAAATGGCGACTTGGAGACAGCATTTGTCAAGCCCTGGTTATGACTCTTATTGTCCGTTTTGGAAAAAAATACATTGTGACGAAACTAGTGATCAAATTTCACCGGAAAAAAATCAGGATGTGTAATATTACCATACAAATATAGTTTTTTCAGATTTGGTTTCAGCAAAAGAACAGGTTTTATTAACGTTTTCTTGTTTTTAATTCAACTTTTTAATTAAGAATATATCGAAATACTTCAGTGACCACCTTCATTTTCTTCCCCGCAAATATTACAAGGTATGATGTACATTTGGTGTGAGTTTCAACTCTCTACATGTTAGGTGCATCATAAAAAATTAAAATAAATAAATAAATAAAAACGGTACTTCTCTATTATCCCGTCAACCACTTTTCATAACAAAAACTATCGCCAAACTGTAAGATTAAACGCCAAAAATGCAGTCCCATTTACTTGATGTCAGAATCATTATACGTGTTTGTTATGTCATCAAGTGGTTTTTAATTCGACATTTGCGTGTATTTTTCATTATGTTTTACTGATCTATTAGTTATTTCATTCATTAAAATGACAATTGTGTCCTTAAATTCTTATGTTTTATTTATTTACTAGCTGTTACCCGTGACTTCGTTCACGTATCATTCAAAGAAGAATAAATACATTAATTAAGCAAAATATTTCATTCCCGATAATTAGAAACGTAAATAATTAACTAACTCTTTATCACATTCCATAGGAGACAATACAGTATTTCTTTGTTATAGACTCCTTGACATAACTAAGTTTTAAAAAAGTGAAATTTTGTGACAAATAATCACGAAAAAGAAACTGCAACCAATGAAAAAAGGCGGGCCAAACAAAATCGTGGAAATCGGCGAATTGTGTAAAAACATATGTCATTTTTACCTGGTAAACCATTTTACTTTTAACGCCTTTGTGAAACGTTTTAATAGCCATCCTTCAAAGGTAATGGAAATAGTATATTCTTTTTCATTAAATTCCATTCTTGTGAATAGGGAGCAATAATTGTAGACCTAAATGCAAGGAGCTTAAATTTGCCTCCTTGATTTAATCTATAACTACAGCGCCCATATTCTAAGCGCTGTACTATAACTGAAAAAAAATCTTTATTTCTAAATGAAAATATGTTGACAGAATGTTTACAGAAATATGTGAATGAATATATGAAAATATGTTGACAGAATGTGTTGAATGTTTGTTCTCCAGAATAAATTGACTCATGAAGTTTGAATATGTGAAAATACGTTTTTATTTTTAAAAAATTTTACTGTAATCAAGATTTTTTTTTCTTTCACCATCTATTCAAATTGAAATCTTTTTTCAGTTTTAATAAAAAAAAATATATTATTCCGTTTTATTACTTCTTTTCAAATAATTTTTTTTTAAATTCTGAGAGTTTATGACATCCTCTGCGAAATACAAACAGGCGGTCAGATTTTAATATAATAGATTCGTAATTATTTTCATTTTCCTAATAATCATGGTGTTGTTTTTGGCAAAAAACTCTCATCTGTATGTAACTAATATTCATGCATAATAATCGGTATAGCTAAAAAAAATATTTGAATTTTTCGTTTTAATTATGGCGTAAAACTCATCTACTTTCTAAACTTACCGATTCTTGTATTATTAATGTAATGAATTCATTCACGCTCCTTCTAAAACACACTTGAAAATTCCCATTTTTTTTTTCAAATATGACGTCACTTTTTTCTCAGAGAAATCTCTTTTAAAAGGCACATTTCTTGTTAATTTTCTTTTTCTGGCAATCGGGACGTAAATTTTAGCGGAAAACTCACATTTGTGTGTAACTGGTATTCAAGCTAATTATTAATCAGTACCGATAAAAAATATTTTAGTTTTTCATCTTAAATATTACGTCCATTATCTATTTACTTTCATTATACATTGATATTCATGCTCCTTGTATTATTACGAATATTTGAAAATACATGTTTTATTTATGACGTCATATTTGTCCAAGCCGAGGAGGATCCTTTTCATAGTTCCATGGTCCAAGCGAAATTTATTTTTTAATAATATAATTATTGTTGCACTTTTCCTTCTAATTAAAAGGCAGTTTTTGACACTAAAATTTCTTTTTATTTTAACCGATATTCATACTTCATCTTTAATAACAAATATTCCATACTTTTGTTTCAAATATCACGGAAATTCACATTCTTTTGAATTTTTTTAATTTTTAGTTTTCACGTGAAAATCGTTCAATTGAAAATTAGTTGTTGGGGAAAAATTATTTTTCCGTGTTTTTATTTATTGGCAACGATCAAAGCCCTAGCAACGATAAAGTAAAATGGCTAAATTGTATGGAAAAATGTCCATTTATTCTCTATGAAAATAATGAAATTTTTAATTATTAAAGAAAATATTTGAATAAAATAAATAAAAACCAGCCTATGTTCAAATGAAGATTATAATCAACCTATATGCAAAAATACAGGATCATTAAATGCTCCATTTTGACGCTGGCTTCAGCCTAACATTTGCACACAATCTGATTTATAATATTACTAGCTGTTACCAGTGACTTCGTTCACGCAACATTAAAAGAAGAATAAATACTTTAATTAAGCAAAATATTTCACTCCCGATAATTATAAATGTTAATAATTAACTATTTATCACATTTCATAGGAGACAATACGGTATTTTTTGTTACTCAGTCTTAAAAAAGTGAAATTTTGTGCCAAATAATCCCGAAAATGAAATTGCAACCAATGCAAAAAGGAGGGCCAAATAAAATTGTGGAAATAGACGAATTGGGTGGAAACAAATGTTAATTTTACCTGATAAACAATTTTACTTTTAACGCCTTTGTGAAACGTTTTAACAGCCATCCTTCAAAAAAACATTAATTGGAAATAGTATATGCTCTTTCTTTAAATTCAATTCTGCCTCGTTGGTTTAATGTATAGCTGAAACAAATCTTGTTTTCAAAATGACAGTATGTTGACAGGCAATTTTTGTTCTCCAGAATAAGTTGATTCATGAAGTTTGAATATGTGAAAATATGCTTTTATTTTTCGGATAATTTACTGAAATCAAGATTTTGTTTTCACCATCTATTCAAAATGAAAATAAATTCTGTTTTTCCGTTTTAATGAGAAAATGGTGTAAAAAATAATCTGATCTGTTTTTTTTTTCTCCCTTTTTATACACAAATATGGAGTAATTTACTTTCAGTTTTTAGAAAAACTTCGTTAAAATTAAAGAAAAAAAAATCTTGGCATCTAATTTAATTTTTTAAATTCTGAGAGTTTGTATGACACCCTCGGATATATGATAACCGATATTAAGTAAATCGCGTTGCTTTTGATAGTCTAGGAATATTTTCGAAATACAAACACACGGTCAGATTTTAATATAATAGATTCGTATGATGTGGTTTTTAGCAGAAAATTCTCATCTGTATATAACGGATACTCATGCTTAATAATCAGTATAGATAAAAAAAATTAAAATTTTTCGTTATAAATATGGCGTGAAACTCATCTACTTTCTATACTTACTGATCCTTGTATTATTAATGTAAGGAGTTGATTCACACTCATTTTAAAACTTAAAGGAAAATTCCCGTTACAAATATGACGTTTCTTTTCCCCCAGAGCAATCCCTTTTTAATGACATAATTCTTGTTAATTTTCTTTTCCGGACAATTAATTTCAATACTGGCATAGGGGAAATTATGTTACATTAACGAAATAATATTAAAGCTATAGGTTTTATCAACAAAAATGGAACTATTAACATTCGTCATTTTTTTTAGATAATCGAGTTATTTCTTTTCGTTTTAAGAATGAAAAAAACTATTTCTAGCTATCCATGACATCATTTTTGACATGGATAATTTTGCGGAGAATATTATTGACATATGCTAGCCATTTTCTATTGGAAACTTCTTTTTACTTTTTTAAAAATTAAATTAAAAAATACGGCATAGTTATATTAGACGTGCGCAGACGGTAAAACGCAAAGTATTGTTACCATACAAAAGAAAAAGTGCAGAAAAAAACCCAAGATCGTTTTATTTCACCAATCAAAGCATATCCGCTTTATTTTAGATGTATCACGTCATATTCACCTGTTTCCTATGGTTACACATATTGAAACCTTATATTATTATCAAAAACTAAAAAAAGTACATTTTATTTCTAATAATAATATTTAATCTTCTTTTTAATTATTTCATTTTTTTATTCCATTTTCATTTTTCACGTGAAAATTTTTCAATTGTAACCAAATTGTTGATTAAAAATTATTATTTCGGGTTTTGAATTAGTTTTGGCAACGATAAATTATTAGCAACGGTAAAGTAAATTGAACCATTTTAAAATATTATACGAAAAAATTTCCATTTATTCTCTATGAAAATAACGAAATTTTGAATTATTAAGAAAAATATTTGAATAAAATAAACAAAAACCAGTCTATGTTCATTTGAGGGTTATAATTAACCTATATGCAAAGATACAGGATCATTAAATGCTTCATTTTGACGCTGGCTTCAGCCTAACATTTGCACACAATGAGATTTATAATATTACTAGCTGTTACCCATGACTTCGTTCACGCAACATTAAAAGAAGAATAAATACGTTAATTAAGCAAAATATTTCACTCCCAATAATTAAAAACCTTAATAATTAACTAACTATTTATCACATTTCATAGATACGATTACAGTATTTTTTGTTATACGGAAATTGACCCTCAGTCTTCAAAAAGTGAAATTTTGTGCCAAATAATCGAGAAAAGGAAACTGCAACCAATGCAAAAAGGAGGGCCAAATAAAATCGTGGAAATAGACGAATTGGGTAAAAATAAATGTCAATTTTACCTGATAAACAATTTTACTTTTAAGGCCTTTGTGAAACGTTTTAACAGCCATCCTTCAAAAAAACATTAATTGGAAATAGTATATGCTTTTTCTTTAAATTCAATTCTGCCTCCTTGGTTCAACGTATAGCTGAAACAAATCTTGTTTTCTAAATGACAGTATGTTGACAGGCAATTTTTGTTCTCCAGAATAAATTGATTCATGAAGTTTGAATATGTGAAAATGTGTTTTTATTTTTCGGATAATTTAATGAAATCAAGATTTTGTTTTCACCATCTGTTCAAAGTGAAAATAAGTTCTGTTTTTCAGTTTTAATGAGAAAATGGTGTAAAAAATATACTGATCTGTTTTATTTCTCCTTTTTTATGCACAAATATGGAGTAATTTACTTTCCGTTTTCAGAGAAACTTCGTTAAAACTTACAAAAAAAAAAAAAAAAAAAAAAATTGGCATTTAATTTAATTTTTTAAGTTCTGAGAGTTTGTGTGACATCCTCGGATCAATGATAACCGGTATTAAGTAAATCGCGTTGCGTTCGATACTCTAGGAGTAGTTGCGAAATACAAACACGCGGTCAGATTTTAATATAATAGATTCGTATTCATTTTCCTTTTCTTAAAATTATGATGTGATTTTTAGCAGAAAACTCTCATCTGTATATAACGGATACTCAAACTCAATAATCAGTATAGAAAAACAAACATTTAAATTTTTCGTTATAAATATGGCGTGAAACTCATCTACTTTCTATACTTACTGATCTTTGTATTATTAATGTAAGGAATTGATTCACACTCATTTTAAAACTTATTGGAAAATTCCCGTTTTATTTCAAATATGACGTCTCTTTTCCCCAGAGAAATCCCTTTTTAATGACATAATTCTTGTTAATTTTCTTATCCAGGCAATTAATTTCAATACTGGCATAGGGGAAATTATGTTACTTTAACGAAATAATATTAAATCTTTAGGTTTTATCAACAAAAATGGAATTATTAACATTCGTCATTTTTTTAGGTAATCGATTATTTCTTTTAGTTTTAAGAATGTAAATAACTATTTCTCGCTATCCATGACATCATTTTCGACATGGATAATTTTGCGGAGCATATTATTGACATTTGCTAATCATTTTCTTTTGAAACTTCTTTTTACTTTTTAAAAATTAAAATAAAAAATATGGTATAGTTATATTAGCCGTGAGCAGACGGTAAAACGCCGAGTATTGTTACCATACAAAAGAGAAAAAAAAAAAAAGAAAAAGAAAAAAAATTGTAGAAAAAAACCCAAGATCATTTTATTTCACCAATCAAAGCATATCCGCTTTATTTTCGATATTTGACGTCATATTCACCTGTTTCCTATGGTTACGCATATTAAAACCTTGTATTATTATCAAAAACTAAAAAAAGTACGTTTTATTTCTAATAATATTATTTAATCTTCTTTTTAATTCGTTGATTTTTTTATTTCCTTTTCATTTTTCACGTGAAAAATTTTCAATTGAAACTAAATTGTTGAATTAAAATTATTATTCCGGGTTTTGAATTAGTTTGGCAACGATAAAGTATTAGCAACGGTAAAGTAAATTTAACCATTTTAAAATATTATATGAAAAAATGTCCATTCATTTTCTATGAAAATAACGAAATTTTGAATTATTAAGAAGAATATTTAGATAAAGTAAACAAAAACAGCCTATGTTCAAATGAGGGTTATAATTAACCTATATGCAAAGATACAGGATCATTAAATGCTCCATTTTGGCGCTGGCTTCAGCCTAACATTTGCACACAATCAGATTTATAATATTATTAGGATTAGGATTTATTTTGATATTCCAATGGCAACGTTCTGCCGTTTATTTGGCGTTATTACAGTTTGGCGATAATTTTTTGTTATGAAAAGTGGTCGACTGGATAATAGAGAAGTACCATAAAAACTTATTCCATAGGGGGGGGGGGGGTTGCGAATTGCGTGGATTATTGCAAGTGCATGCACAGTATTATGTACAGTTTATGTGTGTAGCTATGCTGTTGGTGGTAACCATTTGAAGGAAATTATTGTGTTTTGTTAAGTTGACAGTTGACTGAGTCTGATTTTTTTTGTATAGTTTTCGGCTCAGTTTAACTTAACACGTTCGGAAAGATTCGTAAGTGACATTTTAATTCATTCAGAGCAATGGGTTGTATTTAATTAATATAACTATTATATATTATATATAATAGTTCAATTAAATATAACTCAATGTAATCATCACAGTTATAAGGAAAATGCTGTTAGTATCTCTGGCACTAAGGGGATCAGAAAAGCTTAAAATGACAAAACTTGGCTGTAGTATGATCGTTCAGTTGGAAACCTGTAATTTAGACTGTTAATTTTTTTATTTATATATGTTTTATAGAAATAAAAAAGTATGCTAAATTGTAAAAATCAATAACAAAAGTTTTAGTAATGCACTGAAAAATTAATCTTGTAAAACATAGTTTTACCACGCTTTTGAATTCCAGGTTCCACATTTTAGAGTCACCACTTCTTCTTTATACTATATTACTTATTACATTATCTCAATTATACCTAAAACAACAACAACAAAAAATATTCTAAAATGTTTTGTCGTATTTTTTGTTATAACTTGAGGAAAAAAAATATTTTTCTGGTACTGTTTGAAGAGAATTTTTATTTCATTTATATTTCCCAAACGTTATCGTGGCAAAACCACTGAAAAACTATGTTTCGGGTTAATTGAGTTTAAAGTTTTACTTTTTCAGGTATCGCCAGTCTGCGCGGTTTAAAACTTTTACGACACGTACGGCGTAATTCTATAGAAATTTTCCTATCGGATCACCATTCTTAAAGGTTCAAATATTATAAAAATAGCAATAATAAAAAATGTATGCTTTCGTCATTTCATTTTTTTTTCTGTTCCCCTTACTGAGTAATATACTATATATATAGTATAGACAAAGTCTATGATTTTAGATATGGAAGTGACATTGTTAATGCGTGCGAGAAAAACTTGCGGTGCGGAATTAGAAAAAGAAAAAAATATATACGGGAAGAATATAATTGAATAACTGATATTTTGTACAGTTTTTATATGTAGGCATATTTGACTATTTTGTAGATATGATTTTCACGATCTAATATTAATATATTGCTACAATACAAAATAAAACTTCGTTAATAAATAAATTCAACTGCATTATTTAAATCTTTGTCTACAGATTTGGAGCCCCCAAAGTCTAACGATCCTGGGCCCATGCCTTAATCTGTGGCCCTGCCTTCTAAGCCATTCATTTATTTTTTCATTGATTCATTTTTGTAATTTTAGAAATATGAGGATTGGAAATCGCAGTATTAGATTAGATATATGGAAAATACTTGATTCTATCACCTCACACAGTGTGTGATGCTCCATGAAAACGGAGAGTAAAATCTTAAAAAATACAACACATATAATTATAGCAAAACTCCTGATACTTTTTAAAATTTTAAACTGAATTTTTTATTCAGATAATATTCAGTGGTCTCCTTGTTCAGAATAGATTACAAAGCAGGTGACGGAGCATTTTCTGAAAGTTGTCACATTTACCGGTAAGAGTATACACAGTAAATCACAGGTTATTGCTCAGGGCCCACAGATTTCAGGGGTTCGGAAAATTCCCTGACTTGAGTAGTATAGTGGAGTTTCGGTTAACCGTCAATGAACTGATGACAAGTAAAAGAATAAAATTGGATGCAAAAAACAAACTTAATAAACTAAAAATGAAATAACGTTTTTCTCGCTTCATATTAGATCAAATTAAGCACAAAATATTGAATTGAACAATATGTATACTGTACTGTAATACTTTTGTCAATGAATACGCAACACGGTAGCAATAAAATCTCGTGAAGTATTATAACAAAGTAAAATGACATACTTTTATAGTGTGTAGGATTATACTACTGTACGTATATAATACTGTATTCAATTTTGTTATTTTATCAACATAATAAATAGAAGTCTACAATATTTAATATAAAATACTATACTGTACTTCTATTAATTTCTACCTGTTTAAAATACAGTGTTAAACATCGTGTACATCATTATCACTTATAGTATCTCTCGTGTCTGTGGGAAAGGGGGGGGGGGGCTGGTTTTTCTATTATCCGATTATTCTAATCGACCATCACGGTGACGATCCCGAGACTGACGGATAATGCATACTTATTATTTTGAATATCCGTTAAACTAAACATTTTACATGAGTATTTTGTATTTTTGATTATTTTATCTGTAGAGTTTGTAATTTCTTTTGCATGTGTTTTTCAAGATTGTTCTTTATTAATCCATCCTTATTTTACATCATTTTATTTCTCCAAATTTATCATTCATACATTGCTATGAAGCAACTTAGCAACTTGTGTACAGTTTTTCGTTTTCATTTGCGGATTCACTGATATACTCTGCACCCATTCAGTTCCTGTATATGTAACAGCAATAATGATCAATTAAACCCCAAAATGTTGATGATCCTGTCCTAAAAGTTACTTCCTTGAACTGTAACACAGGTAAAATAATGTGAGCGTCTGAATAGAATTTATTTCACGGAGCTTTGACTGAATAATGAGACCACGCACTACATATCACATGAATGAAGATATCTTGAAAAAGAGTGAGTTTTCTTATTATAAATTTCCTTATTTTTTATAATTTAAATCTCCATTTTTATGGAGCGCAGTTTGTATTTTATAAGAAGGGTCTCACTATCGCCTAGATCCGCAAGGCTCATGCCTCTGGCCCTAAAATTTCAACCCCCCAACCCAAACACAAATAATAATTATGCTGTTATTGTGTATATATCATTGGTAGATATCATACCAAGCTAATATAAGCTCATGTAAGACAAATAGTGCATAAGAGGTGCCCTCAGTAAGTAACTGTGCCTAAGGGAATCAATTTTTCCAAGTCCAGCCCTGATTTTAAGAACGTCTTGCTTTATGATTATTTTTAACAATGATTAAATAAATAAATGATGAATCTATCAGTTTTTGTAATTGTGCCAAATATACTACTGTTGACGAGCGTTTTAAGCAAAATAATGATAATCACGTTCAATTTTATGAAGACAAATATGTTAGTTCTAGAACATCATTTTATTAAGGTATAAACTTAACTACGCTATTAAATTATGTTAAGCATAAAGTTAAGACATGTATATTATGTAATCCATTTTAAGTGGAAAAATGTTGTTCAATGATTAGCACGCACCGAGTCGATGTACTATTTTCCTTTCAACTTAATAATGTAACTACATGAGTTTTGTACATCACGAAACATTTTAAGACAATGAACATGACATCAACAGAATAACAACTTCAATCAACATTTACTAAACCACACTTTTCACCCGTGTATCCAAGCTCCGAAACTGACATCTCCATTTGAAAATAACTCAAATGTCAGTTCTTTATCAAAGCGCCGCGCGATAATTTGACATTTGCGCAAAACAGCAATCAAATCGTATGTCTTTATGGCTCTGAAGTAAAGTTAGCTGGCAGAATAGAGTGGGTAATTGCTTTCATTATAGCTGAAGAGAGGAGTTTCTTTTTTATTTATTTATCTGTTATTATTATTATTTTAATCAGGCATTGTAAAGTTCTAAATGGCAGAGGCCATATAGGTTAGTTCCTTGTCAAATACGTATTGAGAATGAGTTGATTTGTAGTTTGTATTGAGAATTAGATAATTTTTTAAAGATGCTGTAAATACAAAAATGGAAATTTCGATTGGCATTAAACCATTTAACTCTTCTAAAACATCAATAAAAACAACAACAATAATGATAATGAATACAATGTGGTATTTCAACAAAAAAAACTAATAAAAACTAATAAAAACAATTAAATGTGAAAATGTATTTATAACATAAATTATTCAGCAATATTTTGATATGCTTAGCTTTAAGATGCAATAGTATAATAAGTTTAATAATGTAATCAATAATAGAATATTTTCTTAATACAGGGACTCCTCCCAAGTGGGACACTTTTGCTGTGGACGAAACGTAGCCATTGAATTAAAATTATGTCCAACCTCTTTAAGTTAGACACCTCTCTGATTTGGATGTTACACACTCAGAAATTGCCTTTAGTTGAACACTTTCTCCTTATAAAAAAAGAAGGAAAAAATAAGCACGTTTTTCATGGCTATTCAAAAACTCCCTTATTAAAATTTATGTGTTTATAGAGTCAATAAATATGCATCAACATATCTTGCAAAATATCATTTTATTGTTGTTTTTCTATCTCGAATCAACCTAATTAGATGTTTTAAATACTTTATTCTGCTTAAAAACATACGACTAGCAAAAATATAAATGTTTTATTTTATCAGATACAAATTAGAAACACAATTAATAATGAGTTAAAAACCGAATAGAAATTGCAAGTAAATATTTCATGTATCAATAACTGTGCATACTTTTGATGTGTGATACTATAATTAATAAATAAGTAAACGTTTTGTATTTTGTACTTCATATATATTATTTTTGGGCTGTTTCTTTTGCCAAGAATGTTAATTAAAAAATTAATAATTTTGTGTATTTAACAGTGAATTATTAATTGCATTTAATTAAAAGTATTAATATAATTAATATTTAAGAACCGTGCACATACAGTTCTAACTCAGCTGAAAATTTTATAAGCACCTCCATAAGTTTTATATTTTTCTTGAACCGCGTAAGTGTCCACATTAGAGGGATATCGTGGTAATATTCTATCATTCAATTGAGATTGTTATTTTAATTCTGCCATTTTTTAGAGAATGAATTCAGTGCTGCTGAAAAATATATTTTATTGAAATATTTATAAAAGTGTATTACAAGTTTTTAAGGCATCCAACAATACTAAGTTTTTAAAGTTTCTAAAATTTGGTCTCAAAAAATCAAATATAACAACTAATTATATTTGATTTTTAGACACCAATTTGCTGTTCCATTAAGAAGGAAAAAGTGGAAATATAGTCAAGGGGAAATGCAATAGTGTAATTAGCAAATAATTAAAAAAAAAAAACTTTATAATGTATTTATGTCTCTTATTGGAGCAGTGATGAAAGATTGGAGATTTTTTTTTTTTCAAAATAATATACTATTTTTTTCGACTAGTAATATTCTCTTTATTTAAGGAATGTCTGTCTGTCATTTAAGGAAAAAAAAAAAGGCAAAGATTACTATTTGAAAATTCTGGTAGATATTTTGAATAAACAAAATTATCAGATTGGAAACAATTTATCAGGAAATAATTAAAATTACTAGTTAAAGTTATTAGTTATTATAAATAGCTAACTAAGTAATCTATTACTTTCATTTATTTATTATAAATAACTAAAAAAAAGTTGAATAAAAGTAATCACTCGGATTTAACGGGGGTCATCTAAATTATAATTATAATTGTTATTTTAAACAATTTTACTGCATTCTTTGTAGATATATTTTGAAGAATTAAATTAATTTTTGTTTTTAAAAGTGCATTTCATTTTAAAAATTCGTTTTTTCTTCGGTTTGCCCTACACTTATTAAAAGAAAAAAAATAATGTAGGGCGTCCAAATAATTTATTTTTGCAGACATCATTGGACATTTTGGATTGGACATTGAACATCAATACATTTACCTTTGGATTTAACGGTTGTTCGGTTGGTTGATTGGGGTTTTATGACGCAAAGTCCCTTTAGGGACATGCTGCGCCAAAAAAACAAAAAAAAAACAAAAAGATTAAAATAAGAACGTCAAATTGAAATATAAAATCGATTTAAAACTTTGTCATAAAAACAAGATGAATGAAAATAACCCATTTAAATGAAAAGAATGATATGATGATAAATGTATAATTAAAATCATTCAATGAAAATATAACACAATGTCTAAAAGAAATAAACACAAGTTTTCACAATTAAAATAGAAATAATTTTTAAACTAACAGTTGGTAAAATGTTCAAAGTTTCCAGCAGAAATATATTTAAAATCACGTAGGCTCGAATACCTCAGAAACAGTATTATCATCATCATTTGAGTCAGAACTGTAAGAATCTGATTCCATAGCTTCCTCTGCATAGTGCAGCAGCTGTTTTGAATCCTTTGTAGCAAGGAGCGATGTACCAAGACAAGGTTTCTTCGTTCTTCCCTTCACAGTTTTCCACTGCAAAGAGGCTTGGGTGGAGGTTGAATTTGAGGTTGAATTTGGTAAATAGTTTCACCTCAACGAATTTTTAATTTGCAATAACTCACATTTGGTGTTATTTTTTTTAATGGTACTGTATAGGAAACGAAAGCTATTTTCATTGGAAAAAAATAAATTAATATTATACAAACTGTAAGCGCCGGAAGAAGGCAGGTAGATCTCGCCAAACAATTTATGTTGCTATACTTCTGCACTAGCTACCATTTTAAAATAAAATAAAAATGTTTTGAAGCTCTCTAAGGGGCCTAATGTGTGCCCAGACAGTATACCAATGCGACTTGAAGACTATCAAATTATTTATGAAAAGCTTTCACTTCGTTTAAAGACCCAAGGGAAAAAAAAGTGTCCATTTTAGGTCCTCTATTACATGGTAAAACTAAAAATGTTTCGGAAGCCTTAAACTAGATAAATTGAAAACGAGTTCTAGTTGACTATTTAGTGAAAGGTATGTTTTATTTAGGAAACAAATTTCTGGAGAAGATGGTGCCCTCATATCTTCACATGAATGACAAAGAAAAATATTGAAAATACTGGAGAAATATCCACGTAAGTATAGTTTCAATGCCGATGAAATTCCTTTTAGATCAGCTTCTATCATAAATCGCACCATGGCAATGAACGTTAAAAATTTAAAAGTGAGAAAAAAAAATCTAAACACGACTCTCAGTTTTGTTCTGCTGCAATGCCTCCGACACACGCAAAAAAAGATAAAACAATTTAAAACCCTTTAAAGCTCTTTTAGAAAATCTACAAACCGCCTTTAAATTTTAAATAAACACCCACGTCATTTTCAAAATAATAGCCTTGGCTTGAAGATAACTTCTTATTTAAATGGCTCAAATTTTTGAGTGGACAAATGAGCAAAATCAAAAAAAAGCTGACTTTGCTCAGATGGTGCTGCACATTTAGTTACAGCAAATTTATCTAACACAAAAGAAAAACTTTTACCTCCTAATTTTATTACTTATAAAAAGTGTCAATGGGAATTTCGGGCACCGAGTAATACAACAGGCTCTTGCAGGCTGATAAAATAAAGTTTCTGCAATGGTGAATGTGAGACAGGCAATTGATTTGATGTAGACTATGTAGAGATGAGTCCGTGATCTTTACTCGGAACCAAGCCCGACTGTGCCCGACGATTTTAAATCCGATACCAAAAGATTTTGTGTCAGCAGAACCCGAGTCCGATACCGAAAGTATGCAATAGAAAAAATTTGCATAACATTTAAAAATTGTTTCAAAAGCAACATTTCATTTTTAAACAATATCTTACATAGAAATAACTGTTAATCCCCAGCACACAATTCATTTTATGAAAATTTACATTCATTCTTATCAAAAGAGAAGTTTGATATCAAATAACAATGTACAATTCTCATAAATATATACAATTCAATATACAATAATAGAACTCTCATTTTTGTTCTTCTTCAAGAAGCAAATCTAATCGAAGAAATTTGCAGAAATTACTCTTTATATGCCGAAGACTCGAACAACGTTTCTTAATTTCCAATAAAAGTTGTACATTGTAAATTATAATCGACTCCTTCCTCATAACAATCTTTCGTGATCGGCGTGTTCCTGAAAATCAACTTAAATTAAAAATTTCACACCGTTATCTGAAAGATTGAATGATTTATAGGGAAAGAAGAAACAATGCTCGATTGCTTTCTGTCTGATTAACAATACATGTCACTTATATTTACTTACGAATGAAAGTGAATTCGTTAATGTAACAGAGTAGAACTTCAGCATGAGCAGAGTTTATGATGAAAAATAAATGTAAGAACCAGTAATGTTATTTTCATACTAAAAGCGATTATGATTCGTACACAATACAAGACTAAAAATTCGCAAACCTCAAGCTAATGCTATTTGACTAAAAACAGAAGAAAATGTTATTTTTGCGTTAGATCTCTAAATAAAAAAATAAAATAACCGATCCAATTTAAAAAAATCTTACTGTTTATTTGTCAAAAACGAAAATCGAATTAAAACCAAACTGGTGGCGCCTCTTCCGATTGGCGCCATATCAGCAGATTGTCACCCTCTATGCCAGACATAAATCTGCAAATATCATAAATCTTTTTTTCTTTTTTTTTAAAATAGCATTCTAATAATAGAATAAAAAAAATACAATTTCTGTTTTCCTTTCATTCTGATCAAATTAGCATTAAAATGGCTTAAAATGGAATAAGTATATACTTTTTAAGGAAAAAAGTTCTTTATATTTTTTTCTACACGTGAATAAATAAAATAAATAAAATTTTCAGTTTCAGAAAGAATGAGCCTGAGATCGCCCGAGCTCGAAGGCTGGTGTAGAAATCGAGCCCATCTCAACATTTAGTGTAACGTTACTCCATAAAACTGGAGGCAGCATTGCAGCCTCCAGTCTTATGGTGGTATTTAACTGATATAACTAGTGTAACATTACACATGTACTGGTGTAACATGTGTAATGTTACACCAGTTATATCAGTTAAATACTACCGTAAGGGTGGAGGCAGCAATGCTGCCTCCAGTTTTATGGAGTAACGTTACACAAATGTTTTACAGTGAGGCTCTAATAGGCTTCTTGGTAAAATGTTATCTTCTACCACAATTAAAAACTGTTAGAGAAATTTCGGCCTTGTACATTCTTACAAATGAAGCGCAAAAGACTGCAGAAAAGTCTATTGCATCGACTTATCAAAATTCGATGCAATAGACTCTTCATTAATAGACTAATTTTCAGCTACAATATGTTTTCAACTTACATCATATGTTAATTGAGTTGAATGAATGAAGGTGTCACCAACTGCCCTGACCTAACTACAAATGACATTGTTGAAATTCTAATCAAAGGTGGGAAAACAAATGACAATGAGAGTGAAGATGGGGATTGCGTCCATCAAGTTACTGAAGATTGTGTTCTACGATCAGAACATCTCTGTCGAACATTGGAATTTTTAAAAAGCATTTATCCCAGAAAAATAGAGTGCCGGAAACATTATGTACAATGCTGAGTAATATTGAAGAATTTGTTTTGAAAATTTTCTTGTCAACTTCGGAGTAAAGAAAAATATCTATGACTTTTTTGTAAACAAAACAAAATAAAACATAATAATAATAATAATAATAATAATAATAATAATTTTTATTATCATTATTATTATTATTATTAAAAGTTATATTAATGTTAGTGTGGTTTTTTACAGCTGTCAGATATGTAAGGTAAGTTATAATTTCTTTGTAATAGTTACGATTAAAATCCAGAAATTTAATGAATTTAATAGTTATCTTATATAAAATAAGTTTACAATAATGTATTGTATATTTAATCTTTATGGACATGTTTGCAGAAATTTTAATATAAATTGTAATAATATATAATTTTATTAATGTGTATCCAAATTTAATTTTAATTCTACCATCCTGGAATTTCCCATTAAAATTTTTTTCAGAATAACGAACTTATTCGGCAGTTCCCTAGAAATTCGTCTTAACGAGATTTTATTGTATGTATATTTAATGTTATAGTTTATTTTTGTCGTCGATCTTAAACTTGCATTTTATACTACCCGACAATCAAGGGATAAAGTATTTATTTTGTGGCAGTGGTATTTCATTCCTACCTAAAATAAATAAAGAAGAAAAGAAAGAAA
This sequence comes from Maratus michaelseni, assembly GCA_963931845.1. Lineage (NCBI taxonomy): Eukaryota > Metazoa > Arthropoda > Arachnida > Araneae > Salticidae > Maratus > Maratus michaelseni. The sequence continues at coordinate 106,931,852 of OZ007591.1, read as the reverse complement.
AATGGAAAATAAAGAAAATTCTTAGCAATACTCATAGCAATAAATAATAATAATAATAACATTTAGTGTTTTTATACGTATTAAACTTTAAAAAAATTCGTCATTGTTGTTTCTCTGACTAGAATAAGGGAAGGTGGCCTAAAATGATCCCCTTAAAGGGAAAAACTTGTGTAAAATATCATAACTGTTTAAATAAAACTTTGGACCTTTTCTAGTATATTTTACACTATATTTTGCATTATAAACATATGTTTTAATAAAAATTTAAACCCAAATTGAGTAATGAAAAAAATAGATTTTTTTTTTTTTTTAATGTCCAAAGGATCATTTTTTCCTCACCCTGGCAAAATGATCCTTCATTTAAAAATAATTGTAAATTGTTTTTTTATCTGCAAAATAAAGATATAAAAGTTATATTGACAATACATAAGTGTAAATCACATCTAAAAACATACTTATCCATTAATTAATTATATATACTTATCCATTAAGTAAACCAAGTCACATTTCTATACATGAAAGACTGTATGTCTAAATAAATATGAATTGCCTTATAACAAATGTTATGAAACCCATTTTTTCAAAAAATTCTATTCGGACGCGTGATACTGCGATCGCTTGAAAACCGCTATAGCTTTTTCTTCATTTAACACAACTAGTTTTTGTGTTACCCTGTAGATAGCGCAACCTGTCTGGAAGAAAACATATGTGGATCGTTTTGCCCGTTATTATCATTTTAGGACACCTTCCCCTATATTGAAAAAACTGTAAATGGGCAAACTTTAAAATGTTTATTTTCTATATAAAAAATATCTTATGCCTAATTTTATCCTCCCTCAGTTTTTATGCAATAAAATTTTAGAGATCGAAACTTACAGACACTGTTTATTATGTAGTGCGAACTGAATTTTCTGCTTTTTTCTTACATAAAGTTCCTTTAATAGTGTCAAACAAGCAGCTGTAACGATATTTCACACCTACTGATACCCTCCTCCCCCCTAAATTTATTGCCCCTCAGTAACAAACACTCCTGTCTAATGAATTGCCACAACATTTTAATTTGTATTCATCTTTCGAAAATTTACTATTTCAATGTTTCACTGGCTTACTTGTATTTGATATACGATGGAAAATGGAAAACACAAGTTCAGTAGAGCATGAAAATTATATAATACGTTATAACCGATTACCTTACAACATTCATAATCGAATTTTCGAATTTATATACTTCTTTGTCAACAGCTTCCAGTTGTATGTACATTGTTTTGCATATGTTTAATAATTAGAACCTGATGTTGATGATGCCTGAAAATTCTAATTTCTTGTATACTCTTATTTTTAATATTAATTAAAACCTTCCCTGTGCAACGTTCCCTGGAAGATAAAACAGGAAGAGTTTCAAATGTGTGAATTCATTTAATAAACTATTTCGAGATAAGTACAGTAAAGCCTACTAAGACGGAATCGGGTAGAACCAAGAAAATTTTCTGTTTCAGACAGGATAACATTTTAGTAAGGTGTAATTGTATGGTTCTCTTTTACAGATGGGACCATGAACGTTTTCCGTTTCAGGCACCATTCAGTTGTAATATAAGTTCGATCCGACAGTTTGTACTGTGTTTTTCATCTTCAGTTAATACTAAATCATAAATTATGCAAAGTTTCCAAGACGATTTCATCGGATATCATCGATTTGTGATGAAGATTATTCTAGGCATCATATATGTAGTATATTATTATGTAATACAGCGTTGAATAGGGGCTTGGTAATAACTGAGTCAGTAATATCATGAATGACATTGAATGCACATCGATTTATTCATGATTATTGTACAATGAAAACTTTGATAACAGCTTCAAACTGTAACTAAGCTAGTTTAGTATTTACAACATTGACATATTCTTTGTTCTAAGCAGTTTCAAATTATTAACATTCTTTATATGCGGGATAATAAACAAAGAAAAATTTACAATCGTCAGGGATTTTAAAAAAGATCGATATATACGGTACTTCGGTATAATGAAGTTATACTGTAGTGCAAAAAGACAACTTGTAAAAAAGTTTGCTTCCTATCAACAATTCTTAATACTTTCTTTTATCTTTATCGATTTTTTTTTATAACAAACCCGCAGAGGTCAAAATACTGTTTATTATATAATCAGCTTATAGAATCATATAGCTTATGATCAAAGAAAGCATTTTGGTATGTATGTAGCTTTTAAAAATTCATTATCTCAGTGCTTCACCGCTTACTTGCATTTAATACGCATCAAAAAGACATATATTTTAAAATGTTTGTTTTCTTTCAACAATGCTTAATACTGTATTTTATCTTTACCGAATCTTTTCAATAACAAAACCACTGAGGTCAAAACCTACAAACACTTTATTATATGGTCGGCTTATAAAATTTAGTTCCCTTAATATTCCATATGTACCGCGTTCTCCGTCTTTCATTTCTGTAAAAAGAATATAATAAAAATAAATAATAAAAATAAATAATAAATTTGGCCTGTTATTCACGCGATTAGCAATTAGGCTTGTCAAATACTTTTCTAATCGTTCTACCTGACGCAAAGGTTTCGGATGGAAATGCTGGCGGGGTCAGCTGAAGCGAAAGTACATCAAAAAGAGGAGGGTCGACATTTTGGGATCTGTAGGGGGTCTGACGATTCAATGGCTTGTTCAGAGGGTCCATTAGTGGGATCAAAATAGAAGATAGGGAATTGTTATGCTTCCCTCTTCTTTTTGTAAACTTTAGATCCGGCTGAAGATGACTCAAAACACTTGTCCTTAGAAAACGCAGTAGGTACCCATGTTCTGTAGCATAGACAAAACGTCAACACAAAACAACAAATTACGTTCTCTTTTCACAAAACTCTAAGTTAATTAGGCGGAAAATATTTTCAAATAGCATTCTTGATTCTTCCATTCTTCGTACTGTGGACAATAGCTTTCTTGTAAATGTACGATAGGTATTTACTGGCTAATATTTTCATACTCTCATGAGTCTGTTCTATAAAAATAAATACATAATTAGAATGAAGTATAATAGTTATAGTGAATTCAAAGAATGAAAAATTGATTTCAATTATTTAAATTCATGAATCATTCTAAATACCGTCTATTTATACGTGGTTATTCGTTTCAGATTAATTTTATGCAGATTCAAGAAATATTTTTATTTTCTTAAACTTGAAAATATACATACGATATTTTTAGAACTAAATGTTTGAAAAAATAATTGTAAAAAATGTAAAGTTATGTCATATTATGAAAATTATTTTTTTGCGCATGAGGCTTTACAATAATTTTTCGACTTACTGTGGACAAATAACACCTTTCAAATGTCTATTAGTATTTTAATTAGTTATTTTATACGATGTTATCTCAGATTCTCTCACCTTTAAAAGTTAATATCAAAGATTTTAGAATCTAAGGAATTCTACTGACACCGCATTACTTTTGCTTTGAAATAAATCGTTTTAAAATTATTTTTAAGTAAAAAAGGCTTCGAATGCTCTTTTCTCACTGAAAAAAAATGGGTTCACAAAATTGAATAAAAAGTACTAAATTTTAAATACGTCACATACTCAAAATAACTCCGATCCAAATGTTCTCAAAATTGATAAACACATGTACTCATTTTTGGTCCCATGGATGTATTCAAATATGAAATGCTATGTACTCATTTTTTATTTCATGGTTGGATTCAAATATGAATCGTTATTATGTACTCATTTTTGATCTCATGGATGTATTCAAATATAAAGTGTGATTTACTCATTTTTGATCCCATGGATGTTTTCAAATAAGAACTCCGTGTGCTCTCTGTTTATTCAATAATTTTTTTTCTTATTTTATGTAATCAGCAGTACTTTCTGTAAATATAAATATTAAATTATGCACAGTATTTTAAAATAATTTTAAAGTGCCTGAAAACAATGCTTTTAGTCATAAAAATATGAAGTAAAACAAAATGACTGCTTTTTTTTTTTTTTTTTTTTTTTTTTTTTGTCAAGGAGGCTTTTCCCCGAAGAGTGATTATTACAGAGTAAAGTAAAAATGTACTGAAATTTATTTCCCGCTCAAAACTATTAACGAGAAACATTTAATTGATCATTTATTTAGGAAAAATAACAAAATTACTATCAAGGTACCCAAATCAAATATTTTTATGACAAGATCATTGTTTTCAAGCACTTTTAAATTATTTAAAAATACTGTGCATAATCTAATATTTACATAAATTTACTATTTACAGAAAGTACAGCTGTGTACTTAAAATAAGAAAAGAAAATTGACTATTTAACACTGAGCACTAACTTTCAAAGTTATCGGCCACATTTTGAAAATCCCAATCTTCTATTTTTCTTTTCACAAACTTCCATTTCACTCAGTATAGAGATGGGAACGACCACGTATGAATATACGAAGCACTCATAACAACAAAGCAATGTAATCTTTACGCATTATAAATGAGGCGCAAGATATAGTTCCTTCCGAAGAATAAAAATGTAATATCATTACCTGATTTCCAAGGTATATTGCATTGTTTTTCCTGTTAGTGAATATATTTTATGCCGCCATGAATGAAATAAACCATTACAAAGTACAAAATTATCGTTTCGTTTGAGTTTGATAACATGTGACGTTTCAAAATTGACAAATAATAAGGTAATTTTTTTTTTAATCCAAACCTCAATTCGACATGAGTCCATCGATTTACTCATTTTTGAGTACTTCATTTTTATCAGTGGCTCTTTATTGTGTGCTGCTGATATTTGAAGCCTCACAGTGTTTTGGGTACAAAAAATAATTTTCTAATTGTAATAAAAAAAATTCCTTGTCAAAGTTCTGCAAAATTATAGGTATTTATTTATTTGTGTGAAAAAATAAATTTTTTTCTTAAAATAAATATGCATTACATCTCTTTTATATCACATTTTATTTATTAGCTGTTTAACTTTTTTAAAGATGTTATTAATATTTTTATTTTAACTAAGTTTAAATGCAAATATACATATAGTAATCCTTTTGTTAAAAGAATAAGTATTAGACTTTTTCTGAGAATAATCCTGATTTCATAATATTATAAAATCTAATAAAAATCTTGAAAAGATTTTAATTCCGTATCAGCATTTCTTTTATAAGAAACAAAATTGTCTTCCAAATAATTATAAAATAACGAAAAGTTAAAAATATATATCCATTTAATGCAAAGTGTGTACACTCCTTAGAATTTTCAAGATCTACCACCACTATTTCAGATTAGAAATTTATATATAATATTTCAGTCGCAGAATTCGTAGTCACAAAGTTTAATTGTACACTGAAAAAAAAAAAATGTTGATTTTACAGTATAATACTGCCATCCCAGCTGCTAGTATTATACTGTAAAATCAACTTTTTTTTTTTTTTTTTTTTTTCCAGTGTAGAATTTGTAATATTTTTCTGCGATTAAATAAGAAGATTTTTTTTCTTTTAAAGTTGTGACAAAACTGTACACATTCTGGTAATGTTTTTTATAGCATATTATACATTTTGATTTAAAAGTTATGCGTAGGCTCATTATTCTTTTTTTTTTTTTTTTTTTTTTTTTTTTTTTTTTTTTTTTTTATGAAATTCTCTTGTAATATCAGAAACAAGTAACCATTTCTTGCATGACGGTCGTTAACATTTTTAGTCTTTTCTATTTGTTTACTTTCTGTGTTATCCAGAAGACTCAAATAAACCAATTCAGATAGAAAATTTTTACCATATAAAAAAATATATAATAAAGAATGGTACAATTTTTAAACTGGAAGAATATAGAATAAAGATATGTAATTTCTCCACTGTTATGTCGCATCTTTCATACATAAGATTAAAAATTTGTTGTTAAAACTCCAGAGGTCCATGGATTAATCAGACCCTGAACTTAAAGGCAAGTTTTCCTTATTTTCGATTAATATAGTATATAACATTTTTATATTTTTTACTGTACAAGTCAACAAAAGCTATTTGTACTGATATTGCATTCAATCTTATATCTGTTTCCTTCTATTAATTAAGATTGATCTGTAACTTCTCCTCCGTTTTGTCATCTTATTTACATCAGATTACACATTTGTTGTTAAAACCCCAGGGGTCCATGCATTAATCAGGTCTTGAACTTAACGTTTCCAGGTGAGTTTTACTTATTATCGATGAATATGTAGAATATGTATAAGATTATTTTTATCATTTATTTCAAATTTTAAGTGAAAACTATCTGTATATATATACAGTGTCTCACATAAGTGATGGGACACTTGTGCTTTACAAAAGGAAACTAATCAAATAAATTAAAAAAACATGTACACATTTTTTTTGTGGGTGTGTTTCATACTTAAATTTAGTAAAGATTATTACATAACATACATTTTGTCAAAATATTAAAATATTAATTTAATAAAAATACAAATGTTTAGAACGGAGCAAAAAATAGCTCACATAAGTGATGGGACACCATTATATATGCAACAAAAATCGTCTGAAATAAGCAATAAAAATATTTTTTGGGGTTTTATTTTTACTTAAAAGCAATTGGCAATAATTTATAAAATCGTCTGCAGTATTTCTCTCCAGTTTGTTTTGGAATTTTTGTGTTTTTTAGCTCTGTGTAGTCATGAATGCTAAACGAAAAGAAACTTCGCCTGAAATTCGAAAATTAGTTATTAATTTGCATATTGAACGTGGAAAATCTATTAGAAAAACTGCTGAAACAGTTAACTTGAGTCGTTCAACAGTTTTCAATATCATTAAACGATATAAAAAGAATCATATGATTCAGGATAAAAGAAGACCTGGCTGACCATCAAAGCTATCCAATGGAATAAAGCGAATTATCGTTCGAAATATTAAAAAAAAATCCAAGAATTAGTGCTTCAAAAGTTGCTGCTGATTTACAAGCATTATATGGAATAATTGTTAATCCTGAAACTATTAGAAGGGTAATTCGATCTGCTGGATATCACGGTAGAGTAGCCAGGAAAAAATTCTTCGTAAGTGAAAAGAATAGAAAACTCAGACTAGCTTTCGCAAAATCCAACATAAATAAGAATTCTGATTACTGGAATAAAGTTATATTTGCTGATGAGAGTAAATTTAATATATTTGGTTCTGACGGTAGAATCTTGGTGTGGAGAAAACCCAGGGAAGAACTTCACAAACAGAACTTGGTACCAACAGTAAAACATGGTGGAGGAGGAGTTATGGTATGGGGGTGTATGTCGTCCGCTGGAGTTGGTAATCTTGTTTTTATTGACAGTATAATGGATCAGTACAAGTATATTGATATTTTAAAGCAAAATTTGAAATCTTCAGCACGAAAATTGAACCTTCATAACGATTTTAAATTCTACCAGGACAATGACCCCAAGCACACTGCTCTGAACGTTAGACTCTGGCTGCTATATAACTGTCCTGAAATAATAAAAACACCACCACAATCTCCAGACTTAAATCCCATAGAGAATATTTGGCAAGAATTGGAATCAAGAATTCGCAAACACACCATTTCTTCAAAACAACAACTAAAATCGGTGCTTCAAGAAGAATGGGGTAAAATCACTCCAGAAATCACAAAAAAATAGTCGAATCCATCCCAAAAAGATTAAATCATGTTTTAAAAGTAAAAGGAAATCCAACAAAATATTAAAACCTTTTAAAAAGTAAAATTTTTGGATAAATATTTGATGGAAAAGTAAGTGTCCCATCACTTATGTGAGCCATTTTTTGCTCCGTTCTGAACAATTGTATTTTTACTAAATTAATATTTTAATATTTTGACAAAATGTATGTTATGTAATAATTGTTACTAACTTTAAATATGAAACACACCCAAAAAATTTTTGCACATGTTTGTTTATTTATTTTATTGCAGTTTCTTTTTATAAAGCACAAGTGTCCCATCACTTTTGTGAGACACTGTATATACAGATAGATGACATCGTTGAGTTCCACAACATGATAAATTATTATAACTGTAGACATTATGAGTAAGAATCTGAACTGTTACTGAATGTAAGGTTAAACTATAAAATTGTGCTTTGATTTTCATAATTCAGTTTGATTTTTTATAGACCAATCGGCACTATGGTATGTGAAATATTAGCTTAGGGGAAAAAAGAATAAATTAGTAATTTTAATTACTCAATAAATTTACATGTTGCCGATTTCCTCGATGATGATTGCCTGTTGGGATGAACCAACTCATATAGAAATTTATTATTACAAAATAATTCCTTTTTTAAAGTTATTAAAAAAAAAATCAAAACAGCCGACTTCTCATAATGAAAAGGACCATAAAAACATTCCTTATGCTGATAATTTTCCTATTTTTGTGTGCTATCCATTAAATAAAATCAAAACGTATAAATTAATAATTAATTAAGTGAGTGAGGTTAATATTTTCTTGTTTTATACCTTATGTTACTTTATGTTACATATTAGTTATAGATTATTTACCTTTGTTATAATTTTGCATTATGTTTTACTCAAGTATTGTCAAATCTTCTTATAATGTGATCAGCCATTCATTATATCTCTCGTAATCAAAGATTAGACTTCCATTGTCATCCAAGGTGCTTGTCAATAACTTAACTTCCCATTTGTGCTAAAGAAACCCTCGGCAACCATGGGTATGGGAGTTATAAATTTGAATTTCAATACCTATTACTATACAGGATTATTCTACATGAGGGACCCATTTTCAAAAAATTGTATTTATTAAAGTACAAATCCAAAATGAACAATCTTTATACAAACAAAAGGAAAGAGGAAGTTTCAAAGTTATTTTTTTAGACATTATAAATGCACAACGTGTCCACCGTTTGCTGCACGGCAAACATCTACGTGATAGCCAAACTCGTCCCACACACGAGACAGCGTATCTGCTGTTACTGAGTGCACAGCTTTCAAAGCGGTGATGGTTCCAGAGGCGGCCGGTAGAGGTCGCGTGGCAATAGGGCGCGATTTCGTTTCACTGTCAGTTGTGAGTGAGATGGCTACTGTGGAGCACAAGGTTTTCTGCGTTCTTGAGTTCGCAAGAAGTGAGTCACAAATTGCAGTGCAGCGGTCATTTCGTACCAAATTCGGCATTAAAAAAAACTTTGAAACTTCCTATTTTCATTGGTATAAAGATTGTTCGTTTTGGATTTGTACTTTAATAAATGCAATTTTTTTGAAAATGGGTCCATCATTGAGAATAACACTGTATATTTTTAATCATCCTAATCCTAATAATATTATAAATCCGATTGTGTGCAAATGTTAGGCTGAGGCCAGCGTCAAAATGGAGAATTTAATTATCCTGTGTTTTTGCATATAGGTTGATTATAACCCGGAAATGAACATAGGCTGGTTTTTGTTTATTTTATTCAAATATTTTTCTTAAAAATTCAAAATTTCGTTATTTTCATAGAGAATAAATGGACATTTTTTTCCTTTAAAATTTAATTAACCATTTTACGTTGCTAAGCATTACCGTTGCCACTAAATACAAAACCTGGAATAATAATTTTTCATCAACATATTTTTCAATTGAACGATTTCCACGTAAAAAATGAAAATTAAAAAGAATTCAAAAGATGATGAATTGCCATGATATTTGAATGCAAATATGGAGTATTTGTTGTTATACATGAAGTGTGAATATCAGTTACGTTGAGAAGTCATTTTCTGTCAAAGACTGAGATATAATTAGATAGAAAAATGAATAATAATTATATTTTTAAGAAAATATTTCGCTTGGACCATGGAACTATGAAAAGGATCCTCCTTGGCTTGGACAAATGTGACGTCATAAATAAAACCATGTATTTTCAAATATTTCTAATAATACAAGGAGCATGAATATCAGTATATAGTAGTTTGAAAGTAGATAGATAATGGACGTAACTTTTAAGATGAAAAACTGAAATATTTTTTTATCGATACTGCGATCGATTGAGCTTGATTATAAGTTACATACAGATGTGAGTTTTCTGCTAAAATTTACGTCATGATTGCCAGGAAAAGAAAATTAAAAAGAATTAAATAAATACAAAGGATATGAATTAGCACTTCACTGCACAGTGTACAACCACGAATTTAAGAATTATATCATTAAAAAGATATTTCTCTGGGGAAAAAGTGGCGTCATCATATTGTAAATAAAACGTGAATTTTCAAATATGGTTTAAAAGGAGCGTGAATCAATTCCATACATTAATAAAACAAAGATCAGTAAGTATAGAAAGTAGATGAGTTTCACGCCATATTTAAAACGAAAAATACAAATGTTTTTTTAGCTATACTAATTATTAAGCATGATTATCAGTTATATACAGATGAGATTTTTCTTCTAAAATCACATCATAATTTTAAGAAAAGAAAAATTAACACGAATCTATTATATTAAAATCTGACCGTCTGTTTGTATTTCGTAACTACTCCTCTTAGACGATCGGACGCGACGCGATTCTTAACATCGGTTATCATTGATCCGAGGATGTTACACAAACTCTCAGAATTAAAAAAATTTGAATTAGATTCCGATATATTATTATTATTATTGTAAATTTTTAACGAGGTTTCTCTAAAAAAAGCATGTAAATTACTCCATATTTGTGGATAGAAAAGGAGAAATAAAACGGATCAATATATTTTTTACGCCATTATCTCATTAAAACTGAAAACAGAATTTATTTTCAATTTGAATAGATGGTGAAAACAAAATCTTGATTTCAGTAAATTATCCGAAAAATAAAAACATATTTTCACATATTCCAACTTCATGAATCAATTTTTTCCTGCAGAACAAAAATTGTCTGTCAACATATTGTTTTTTAGAAACAAGATTTGTTTCAGCTATACATTAAATCAAGGAGGCAGAATTGAATTTAAAGAAAAATCATATAATATTTCCAATTAATTATTTTTGAAGGACGGTTGTTAAAACGTTTCACAAAAGCGTTAAAAATGGTTTATCAGGCAAAATTGACATTTGTTTTTACCGAATTCGTCGATTTCCACGATTTTATTTGGCACTCCATTTCGAATTGGTTGCATTTTCATTTTCGTGATTATTTGGTACAAATTTTCACCTTTTTAAGACTGAGTTATGTCAAGGTCCCTATAACAAATAAATACCGTATTGTTTCCTATGAAATGTTATAAAGAGTTAGTTAATTATTTACGTTTTTAATTATCGGGAGTGAAATATTTTGCTTAATTAATGTATTTATTATTCTTTTAATGTTGCGTGAACGAAGTCACGGGTAACAGCTAGTAATATTATAAATCTGATTGTGTGCAAATGTTAGGCTGAATCCAGCGTCAAAATTGAGCATTTAACCCCTTAATCGTCGCGCCCGAGACATTCACGGGCAGTGTAGGCTACTATTTTTTCATTCAGATTGTTTGATTCCCACCAGTTTTTGGAAATAGTGTAACTGACTTCAATCTCCCATTATTTTATTTGCCATTACATAAGAAGAATATTTCTACTTCAAAAACTGGTGGCAATCAAGCAATCTGAATTTAAAAAAAAGTAGTCTACACTTATCGGGCGCGACGATTAAGGGGTTAATGATCCTGTACCTTAGCACATAGATTGATTATAACCCTCATCTGAACATAAGCTGGTTTTTGTTTATTTTATTCAAATATTTTTCTTAATAATTCAAAATTTCGTTATTTTCACAGAGAATAAATGGACGTTTTTTCGTATAATATTTTAAAATGGTTAAATTTACTTTACCGTTACTAATATTTTATCGTTGCCAAAACTAAATCAAAGCCCGAAATAATAATTTTTACTCAACAATTAATTTTTAATTGAAAGATTTTCACGTGAAAAATGAAAATTCAAAAGAAGAGGAATTTCCGTGATATTTGAAACACAAATATGGAGTATTTGTTATTATACATGAAGTATGAATATTGGTTACGCTGAGAAGATATTTTCTGTCAAAAACTGCGTTATAATTAGAAGGAAAACTGAACAATAATCATATTATTAAGAAAAGATTTCGCTTGGACCATGGAACTATGAAAAGGATCCTCCTTGGCTTGAACAAATATGACGTCATAAATAAAACATATATTTTCAAGTATTCGTAACATTACAAGGAGCATGAATATCAGTGTATAATAAAAGTATATACATAATGGACGTCAGATTTAAGTTGAATAACTGAAATATGTTTTTTGATACTGATTAATAATAAGCTTGAAAATCAGTTACATACAGATGTGAGTTTTCTGATAAAATTCCCGTCATGATTGCCAGGAAAAGAAAATTAACAAGAATTATATCATTGAAAAGAGATTTCTCTGGAATCAAAGTGACGTCATATTTCAAATAAAACGGGATTTGTTCAAATATGTTTCAAATGGGGCGTGAATCAATTTCATACATTAATAATTACAGAGTACAGTGAAAGAATAGAGAGGCAGTGAACCGTCAAATCGGCTTGCAATATGAAGCCGGTTATCGCTCAAATCGTTAGGCCCAAGGGCTGACTTCATTGGACGGGGATAGGTTTTCAAAGCAAACCGCCAGTTGTTTAGGCCAACTGTAGGGTTTCATTTTCAGCATCACACCAAACATAAACATTTCATACATATTTATTCTCTGAACTCTGCGATTAATAATACAAGCATCAGCAAGATTATTAGGAAAAGAAAATTGAACACAAGTCTATTATTTTAAAATCTGACTGTCTTTTTGTATTTCGCAACTACTACTCTTAATGCAATGCAATTTACTTAACACCATCATTGATCTAAGGATGTCACATAAACTCTGAGAATTTAAAATTTTGAATTAGATTCCGAGATATTAATTTTTTTTTTTTTTTTTTTTTTTTTTTTTTTTTTTTTTGTAAATTTTAACGAAATTTTTCTAATAACGGTAATTAAATTATTCCATTTTTGTGGATAAAAAAAGAAGAAATAAAATGGATTAATATATTTTTATGTCATTTTCTCATTAAAACTAAAAAAAATTATTTTATTTTCAATTTGAATAGTTGGTGAAAAAAAAAATCTTGATTACAGTAGAATTTCCGAAAATTAAAAACATATTTCCACATATTCAAACTTTATGAATTAATGTATTCTGCAGAACAAAAATCGTCTGTCAGCATATTGTCAAGAAATCAAGAGTTGTTTCAGCTATATATTAAACCAAGGAGGCAAATTTGCCGTTACATGCAAACGTAACACGTGCAATTGCAAAGATTTTCGCAACCCCAAATTACATGCAAACGTAACATTTACATGTAAATTGCACCCAAATTAATTTTAATTTGAACCCTTATAAATGTTAATTTGCACTGAAAATTACATGCAAAAGTAATGTTTACATATAATTTTGGGTTGCAAAAAGCTTTGCAATTGTGTTACGTTTGCATGTAACCAGAGTTGCAAAAATCCGGTTTATTCCCGTGTTTATTTCCAATAGACCCGGTTTATTCCCAGGTTTATTCCCAAAAGACCTGTTTTTTCCCCAAAAATCCGGGTTTATTCCCAAAAAACCAGGTTTATTCCCAGGTTTAAACCGGGTTTTTTCTAGCCTTTGCAACTCTACATGTAACTGTTACTGTTACATGCAAACGTAACACACGTAAATGTTACGTTTGCATGTAATTTTGGGTTGCAAAAAGCTTTGCAATTGAAGCTCCTTGCATTTAGGTGTAGAATTATTCCTCCATATTTACAAGAATTGAATTTAAACAAAAAGCATATAGTATTTCCAATGAATTATTTTTAAATGATAGCTGTTAAAACGTTTTTCAAAGTCGTTAAAAGTAAAATGGTTTATCAGGTAAAAGTGATATTTGTTTTTTAACAAATTGTACTTCTTTAACCCTTTGAGGGGTGGTGGTATATATTATATACCACCTAATTTTAATCCGATTCAAACCAGAAACTTTTAATAAAATTTTACTTTTTTAACTTTGACGAAAAAAAGTTGAAAAATTGCTTTTCCTTATTTTGAACTAAATTCTTTCGTAAATACCGGTATGAATTCGATGTTACAGGAACGCAATTGCTTGCCCCTGAAAGGGTTAAAACTGAGCTATGTCAAGGCCCCTATAACAAAGAAATACCGTATTTTCTCCTATGAAATATGATAAAGAGTTAGTTAATTATTTGCGTTTTTAATTATCGGGGGTGAAATATTTTGCTTGATTAATGCATTTATTCTTCTTTTAATGTTACGTGAACGAAGTCACGGGTAACAGCTAGTAATAATATATATTTGTTAAAAGCATTATTTTTAGGCAAGAAGACAAAAGGGGAAAATTTACCTTATAAAAATCTGAACATATGGAAACAAACATAACTGAAAAAGAAAACCACTGAGAAAATCTTCGCCATTTCTATACATTAAGTTAATATTTACGCCAGAGTCAAGTAATGGAAAATCAAATATTAATTAATAATCTTATGTTACTCCAGTGTTTCTTAACCTTTTTTACTTTGTGGTACATTTCTGTAACTAATTTTTCAACCGGAGAAGTAATTTTTCGATGAAAATATTAAATTTACCTGAAGACATGAGACCTTTCATAAATTTTATGATACTAAACCTCTTTACGCGCAATACATCGTACAATATGAAATGTTAACTGTTACGCATACTTCTATCAATTGGTAAATTCTTAATAGAACGTGACTTAAAAATTTTCGATGCTCACCATGTTCTCTTTCGGCACATCGGTTCAGAACCACAATTTTTCCCGTTCGTTTTCATTTATATTATCATACTTAAATATGTTTTATATGCAAACATTTTAAAGTTACAATGTTGTAACTTTACGCGATAACGTACGCGCAGAAAATTAAAAAGAGGTATGTGTGCGTGGGGTGGTTACAACATACGGTTATTTATCTACACGTATATACATAGGCATACATACATGTAAACACAGTAAAACCTACCAAAACGGAATCACGAGGGGCCGTGAAAACATTACCTTTTAGACAGATTTCTATCTTAGCATACTTATAATTGTATGGTTTCTTTTGGACAGGGCCATGAAAAATTTCAGTTTAAGACAGGATTACATTATATAAAGGGAAAAGAAGGATTCCGCAAAAAAGTTCCAAAAGTCACCGCTACGTGGCGCTGATTTTTTTTTCTGGAACCACTATCTGTTACAAAATCCTATTTTAAACTTGAAATTTTTGTTGCCCTGTCGGAAATAAAACCATACAGACGAAAACTTGTCCAAAATGTAAATTTTTTTCTTAGTCGCTTGTTATTCTATATCTTGGTAGGTTCTATTAAATTTCTTTAAAATTTCTGAAATTTTTAACTTTTAAAATGGATTTTACATTTAAAGTGTAGTGAAACCTGGATCAGGAAAAATTCCATGTTGGTTAGGTTTCCATCTGAGCAGGTATAATTGTTTAGTATTATTTTTAAAGGTACTCTGAAATTTTTCCGTTTAAGATAGGATGCCGTACACTGCAAAAAATAATTGTTGATTTTACAGTATAAAACTGGCACCCTAGCTGCCAGTATTATACCGTAAAATTAACAGTATTAAACAGTAAAATAAGCAGTAATAGGCTGCCGTGCAAGCAGTAATACGCTACCGCGCATGCGCGGTAAT
Organism: Maratus michaelseni; assembly: GCA_963931845.1. Taxonomy (NCBI): domain Eukaryota; kingdom Metazoa; phylum Arthropoda; class Arachnida; order Araneae; family Salticidae; genus Maratus; species Maratus michaelseni. The sequence goes on along the minus strand of OZ007591.1, from coordinate 106,916,219 downwards.
TTTCGGCACGGGTAGTTTGTCTAAGAGAAAATGCGCAGAGTAAAATTGTTTTCTCATGCGAGAGATTTCACCTCTGAGTGACGATACTTGCAAAGAAACAAGTTTTACAGTTAAAGTATATCCGAATACGTTCTCCACACTTCGTTTTTGAAAAACATAACATAGAAACAAATGTACTACTTTTTAATTTTAGTTTATAAATATATTAAATATGCTAATTCGATATTTGTACTAAATTATTTTAATTTTAAAAAGCTGATAAATATATAGAGAAATCGGGAGAAATATTTAGAATTTACAGTTATTATAACTGTACATAATAACTGTAATATTAATTTAGCGTTTTTATTTTTATTAATAAAGTGCTTCTAATAAATATTTATTAGCATTTTTAATTGCCTTAAATTTTATTTTAAATATAATTGTTAAATGATTAAAAAAATAATTTAATTTGAAACATAATAAGTAAATTATAACACAAAACCTTTCGCAATTTTTATTTTATGCAGCTTTCAAAATTTAGATTGGAAAAACTTTAATAGATATAGAAAATCTATGTACAATACCATTTAAAAAAATAAATGCAAGTCATACAGTATTTTAACTGTAATGGAATATCGGTAGATGGATGTTCTTTTTGAGTAACTTTAAATTATATTCAGGTGAAAATTTACAAAAAAGTTTAATGTTTTTTTTTTTAATTTAAAATTAAAATTATTATAGACAATAGATATACAACACTATTTAAAAACTAATTCACGTCACAAATTAATTTAATGGTAATGAAACTTCGAAATATACTTGTTCTTTTCGTTTAAATTATTTTAAATTATATTCAGTTATAATTTTACGTTAAGTTACAAAAAATAATAATTTTTACGAAAATTTAAAATTTTCATAGACAATAGATATACAAAATACGATTTAAAAATGGATTCAAGTCATAAACTATTATAGTTTTAGTGAAATATCGAAAAATTCTTTCTCTTTTCATTTAAATTATTTTAAATGATATTCAGGTCGAATTTTACACAAAATTTATTGTTGATTATATTTGACAGATTACATTTTCGTTGATGATATTCAAATAAATTAAATTTTAATCTTATGAATCCTTTTACGTCTAAGTCTTTAAAAGCAAAGAGCTTTTGAACTATCAAAAATTGGTATATTTAATAATTTTCATGAGATGAATATTTTAAGGCATAAGGTTCTAGTAACTAGCATTTCGCTGGAGTAAAATATAAAACGTGGGCACGTTCTTTAAAATGAAAACGATTTTACAATTTTAATAATAACATTTTAAAAATTAACTGTTGCTCTATCATCATCATCTCATGTTCAATTTTCTAAATTTTCATCATTAAATTAATGATGTTAAAATTAGGGTTTAATCGCAATTTTCTCAACTATCATTTCCGCTATTTAATTACTTCAGAAATACTTTACAATAATTTGAAATTATTAATTCTCGGCATGTTTATGATTTGGAAGAGAATATTAAAATCATCTTGACTTTTGATATCAAAGAAAATAAATTCGATTTCATTTTCTCATTTTAATTAGTGTTTCGATTCAAAGCTTAATGAAGTGAAGGGATTTCAAGATCCTCGTTCATTAAGTGAAAGCCAGAACGGAGCGATTTAAATAGTTGAAAATTGTATTTTTCATTTTTATTCGACCTTAGAGTGGAAAATTAGATGTGCTTGATGCCGGATTTTTTTTCTATTATTTTGTTGAACAAGGGTAGGTTTGTCAATTAATGATTAATTAAATATCATTCGCTCTGTGATTCGTGAAATGTATTTTATTAATTTCAGTATCTGAGATTTCTTCTGAAGACGATTATTAATGGATTTTTTCCCTTCCTAGCACAAACTCATTACTGCACGTAGGGTTCAAATTTCAGCACATTCAATCTCGTAATGGAAGGCTCTTGACACGCTCTCTCTCTCTCTCTCTCTCTCTTTTATTTTATGAAAGCACATTTGATGAAAATTAAAATGTTTTCCTTACTCTTAAATTACTCTATGTGTTAGACATATAAAATAATATCGTACAAAATGCAATATTTGTTTAGTGCAGTACATATTGATAGTGCAGTGCAATGTCCAAAATACAGACATCCCGAAACCGGAATTATCTATAATCCGGACATATTTAAACCAACTTTATATGCGAGTAAAAAAATTATACTTGAAATGATTTAAATAATTTTTCCTTTAAGATCTTTGAAATGTGAATATAAAACAGATTTCTTTAAATGTTAGTTAATTTTTTTGAATGGGATAAAACCATCCACGATTTTTTTTTAAAGGAAAAAAAATCAACGCGAAATATGTAGTGTGAAATATGCATGGAATGATATGGCTGACACAACATTAAAGTAATATGTTCTGCTCATCACAAAACTTTCTTTGATATAAATCAAATCAATTAGATAATTTAAAAAGTACAAGAAATTACACCAGTTTAGCAAATAAATTTTTTTACATAGGTTTTTTAGCAAATTTGTTTTTTTACTATACGTTTAGCACATAGGTTTTTGGTATTGCCATATTTAAGGATGCTAAGCATGAAGTTTCGTTGAATTTTATACATTAAAACTTACGATATAAGCATCGCATATATCGAACAAATCATCGAATTTCGGCATCCTGTCTTAGATGATTGCAACGTAAATTGAATGACAACCTATTCCTATCATGAGAGTTCTAAATTTGATGATTCGTTAACTGCGCAACATAAACTGGAGATATACGCACTAGATAAATAGAACAAATCATCGATTTGCGGCTCGCGCTGTTGGGGGATTTTGCCCAAAAACTAAGGTACCAGTAAACTATCAGCACCAGTTCATATAAGGATAACACTTTATATGAAATTTAATCCTATTATACACAGTACACTCTCAAAAATAAAACACTCAATTTTGACGATTCCGCAATCCTCAGGCCTCATTTCCTTATTTTTGACAATCATTTCGTCACTGAGTCACGTGGTTTTTGACGAAACGCGAATCCTCAAATATCTTGACGAAACTGTTTCCTCGCTGTCAAAAATAAAACTCTCACTTTTGACGATTGCGCAATTCTTAAGCTATATTTCGTCATTTTTGACAGTCATTTCGTCTCAAAATTAAATGATTTTTAATGCAATTGAAAATCTCAAATATTTTACAAAAATGTTTCCGCATTCCCGGCCAGATTATTTTTGTTACAAAATCGTTCAAAAAAAAAAAAAAAAAAAAAAAATTACACGAAAGTATTAAATTTACGATATAATTAATGAAAACAGAAACAAAAATATTTCGTCCTTTGGGGCCGCTATAACACGAATGTACCAAATTTCTACTTTATTTTTTATATCTGATAATTTGGGTCTATCCTTTTTGTAAAGATTTTATGCATTTCTATTGCCTATTCAAAGATAAATTTTTCTGAAGTTACAGAATTTCGTTAAAAACGCTTAGAAAATTCATCTAAAGTTACAGAATTTCGTTAAAAAAGGTTAAAATAGTAAAATGCGAACATCATTTGGTCCATTTTCGAAACGCAAGCATCAACATTTTCCCAATGGTAAAATAATAATAATAATAATAATAAATAAAAAATCACAATTTTAGGTGCTTTTTTTAAAAAAGAAATATATTCATATAACAATCAAATTTAAAATACGTATAACTGACCTTTCCCCTCTATAAACAGTAATCTTATCCGCTGAAATTGATGAACTCTCCTCCAAAATATGCACTTCAAAATTAATTATTTCTGATCAACAAATTAACTAGAGCATATTCATTGAACAAAGGAAATGTCTCTAATAAATTATATTAATCAAGCCATTTTCTAATTATTTATTAACCATAGAAAAACCATAATAATAATCTAGCCTTATTAATTAAAATATGCAGAAGATATAACAACACCGATAAAAATACAATCTGCTTTCTAAAAATATAAACACACATCAACATCTCGTAAATACTTTTAAAATCAAACAATTTCGAAGTCCCGCTAGCTCTGGGGTAAGACGTTAGGCTGTCATAAAAGTCGCGCGTTCGAGCCTCGCCGAAGGACGATCCTATTTTGCCCCAAGTCTATTAAAAAAGCTTCTAAAAGCTCCGACAGATGGAACCACCAAACATTTTTTTTTTTTGGAACTTTCAAAGAATCAATTTGACGAAACCACTTTCTTCGTAATTTTGAGGATGCAAATTTACTCGATTTGACGAAACGTTTACTCGGAGCATATACCAAGAAACTGTTTCGTCAAAAACGAAGAATATTTCTTGAAATTTGAGTATTCATTTTTGAGAGTGTAGTTCATGAGTTAGAGCGCCCCCAAAATATGTATCACACGCAGACGGCACACAGACTCACGGACAAATTTTTTTAGAAAATAATCAAATCGCGTTCAGGATAATCTGAAACGTATATCAATCGAAAACCGGAAGTCAAAAATTTTCATGCATTCAATACTTTCTTCTTGTATAGATAGAAGAAAGTATAAATGCAGGGCATAATTTGTCTCCATCAACCATCTTTTTGAGGAAAAAGAGAGCACAATCTACCAAAAGAAAAATTAGAAATCATTGAAATAAGGGTTTACATCAGGGATATAACACCGATGATAATGCGTCTAATCATACAATAATTAAGAAGGAGAAATTTGTAATATGGTCTTGAATTAAAGAAATAACTCCGGTACTTAGAATCAACTGAGTCAACAAAAAAAGTGTAGTAAGAAACAACACTACAAACAAGTACGAAAAATCATGCGTCAAGCATAGACTATGAAACACTTTCTAACACTACCAAAATATTTTTACAAATACAGTTTAATAAGGTCTAATGTTAATGCCTGATGTCTAAGTAAACATTTTGAAAAACGCATAACACATTTTAAAATCCAATTTCAGGAATTAACAACAATATTCGGAAAAATATCCGACTTACTTTGTGCAGCCCTGTATAGGATCTATATAGATTTGTATACATACTACGTAGAATGCTGAAATTTAGTTTAGTTAGAAAACGCATAGCACAGTTGAAAATTCCCCTTCAGCTATTTTTGCCAACAAACGCAAATGTACTCACGATGTTTTGTGCTGCCTGCATATATGATCTACAGAATTTATGCACCCAAAGTACTAGGCAAAAAATGAGTTAAATTTAAAAACGCGTAGCGCAAATGAAAATGCACTGCACTTCCAGCAATTATTATTAACAGACAGTACTTTAATCGACTACTTTTGTGTGTCCCTGTAAATGAACGATGAATTCTGTACACACAATATTCTATAGTAAGCTTCTTGTAATGCACCTATATTTTTCCCCATAGACCGTAAACCGAATTCTTTTGGGTGTCCCTGTAAATGAACTATAATTGCAACCACTTCATTTTCAATACCGAACATGCCACAGTAAACCTCAATAACAAATATCAATTAAAAAAGAATCCGGAGTATATTTACGCGAAATAGATTATGGAAAAAACAGACGGCGGACAGACAAACCGAATTCATAAACACTTTTCAATTAAGTTCAAGAATGTTAAAAAGGACAGATATTTCTGGATCTAGGAAATTATAATATAATCACATACAAAAATATAATATAATCACGTTACGAAAATACACAATAATCACTTCCGAGTTTAGGATTCCGAAAATCGTTCTATATTTTTGGACACCTCGGAAACCAATATGATTTTGAGATTTAAAGAAGCGTTTATAAAAACAAAGTTTCTTTTGCTGCCACTGATTTTCGGAAACGTTTCCGAGTAGATGTTACAACGAATTAACGGATTTTCTCAACCCGGAATTTAGGTTTTCGATTGCTATCAATTCCCAAGTAAACATTTTCATGTTCAACAAACATGTTTTACGAACAAGCAAAATAATTTAATAGCATTTCCATTACCATTAAAATTAATATTATTTTGTTACCTTTACATGAATAAATGCAACTACGCGGCTGAAAATATTTAATTGAGAATTAATAGTATCCTAAAAACCCATATTCTGGTTTTGAGAAAACTTATGCTATAAAACTACTCAGAAACTTTTCTGAAAATCTGTGGCAGCCAAAAGAAACTTTGTTTTTATAAATGCTTCTTTAAATCACGAAATCAATAGAGCACTGTATATTCTGAAAATTTCATGAAAAACTATGGAAAAGTTTTTTTTTTCAAAAACATATTTTAAAGTTCTCTCTCTTGAAAATATTTCATATTTAACAACTAATAAGAGGTGTCATTCATTTTGTTTTAAAGTGGTTTAGAAGCGATTACTCTTATAAATATATATATTTAAAAGTTAATTCATTGAAAGTTTAACAGCCCTAAGTTTCCTTAAATTTTAAACTCTCTCACATTTGTGCATCTAATTAAAGATTCTTAATCCATAATCTGGAATTGTCCAACTCTCAACAATTCCGGATTTCATATTTTGTATTGTACAGTAAAATGCGTGGGTAAAATAAATAAATATTGCGATACTAATGGTAGAAATGTGCTCATAAATTTTGTTTTAATTTTATTCTCGTTGTAATAAACTATTATTAGAGGCACCATCACTTATTGGTGGGCCAGAATGATTCCCGGGTCGAGAGGCTTGAAATGGCTCATGGTCTTCAAATTATCTGAATCTGCGTTATTATATCTGGTTTCTTTCACTTTACGCCGTTTTAGTTAACGTGGTAGAGGTTTTTCAGATGCTTTTTTTTTTATTATTTATGAGGGGAAATTTTCAGTTAGTGCTCAAAGATCAAAATAGGTGATTCATTTTATGCTAGCTAAACTGTGCACAGTGTTTCAGAAAGGACGGATTTCCACGACATAAGTTGAAAAATGTAATGTATTTTCACAAGGTTTGTCAACTATGTTATTCCATAAGTCCCACAACATGAGAAACCATATACGTTTTTTCCCTTATATACCACCTAGTCTTTTTTTTTTTTTTTTTTAGAAGGAAATGTATCAGAAAAGTAGGAAAAAAAAAGGTGTGAAAGCCAAAAACTGAGTTAGTGATGAAAAAAAAAATGTTATGTAAGTCTATTTTTTTTATATTGTTGTAAATTATTATTATTATTATTATTATTATTATTATTATTATTATTATTATTATTTCTCTTTTGAGCAATATTTTGACCCTAATTTTTTTTCTTGCATATTAATTGAGTTTTAATACCTATGTATAGTTTTTGAAATTTTCATAATTTTAAACATTTTCGTATCGGAAAAGTAAGAAAATCAGGTGAAAAGCAGTAATTGCTGAAAAAAATTGTTAGCTAAGTTTAATGTTTTATAGTGTTGTGAAGTTTTTTTTCGTCTTGTAAGTAATATTCTGAGCTTATTATTATTATTTTTTTTTTAAATAACTGGGTTTCGATACCTACGTATGGTTTTTGAATGTTTTATAATTTTCACCGTTTTAGTTTTATACAGTCAAGATTTCGCTAAATCTCACAAAATCGTTGATGCATTCTTTTTCTGTAGGCATTTGAGGTGTGTAAATTGTTGGGATTACCTAATACGCCCAGCAATTAGCGGTGTTTGACTGAATAAAAGTCCCACGTAAAAAAAAAAACATGCTTCTGAACCAACCTCATTCTAAAAATGTGATACATTTACGTTTAATAATAACTAAAAATGGAGATTTTTGAATAAAAAATGCATAAAATAGACATTTTTTAAAACTAAAATTAACAAAAATTGCCGTGATTGGAAGTTGTGAAATGACTCAATAAACACCGAAAACCTCTTTGTCATTGTCTGAAAAAAAAAATTAAATAATAATAATAATAATAATAATAATAATAATTAATTAAGTTAAAAAAAACGGCGATAACACAATGTGTGGCGGTGTGCGGAGATATACAAGTGCAGTGTGTGACGATATACAATGATTTGAAAATGAAAAATTTGTGATTGTTTTCATCTTATAAATCAGAAATGAAAATAAAATTTTATCCGAGATATAAAATATACTCTATAAAGAAATTTGTTGTTCATTGCAATTTGAAAGTGTTTCTTTTAAGTTACAGTTAATCATTATTCTCAGAATTATTTGTAAATAATTATTTTGTATTCTATTCTAATTTACTAATGCTAACAAAGACGTTGCCTAAAGCAGGAAGATAATTGATAGTGATATATTTGCAACTCTGCGCACTAAGATAAAAAAAAAAAAAAAAAAAAAAAAAAAAAAAAGTGGGGGAAAAAACTTTATTCTTTTTATCCCCTGTTATTTATTTAACTAAAATGAAACAAAGCGGCAGAGAATTCGATGTTCGCAGAGGCTGCATTCCTAAACAAAGGAAGCCGTTGCAAGCAATTAGAAGAAAAATTACTACAACTTTTACTTTTTCCACTTGCCTTCTTTCTTTAAAATACTGTTCGCTAATTAATAGGTTGCAGTAAAGAATCGAAAGGGGAAAAAAAAGTAATGTTTCCTTTAAAGAGCGCTAATGACGAATACATGCGCGAATAACGATCCGCGAATTAACTAAACGGGGGGTAAGCAAAAAAAAGTCGGGGCGTGTTTTGTGGAGAACAGTTTTCCTGTTGCGCACATAAACATTCCGATGCTAGAAAAAAACATTACAAAAAAACGCTCTTTTTCATCTTGAATTCAATTAAAAAGAGCGAAGAATGCAAGCTTAATTATTTTTGTTCATTAACGCTTATTCGAAAGCTCATTAATGACTTTTTTTTAATTCTTCGTTTAATGTGTTGTTATGAATTGAATAAAGAAACGCTTTATTTTATTTATTTATTTATTTATTTTTTTATGCTTGCTTTGGATAGAAGAAATAAATCAGCGTTCATTTATATAAGTTATTCTTTTTTTTTTCGTGAGTGTTGTATTAACAGCTTATTATTTTTTTCAATTTTGACCTTTATTGTAATAATGCTTTGTTGTAAAGACTAAGGTTTCAATGAATTTATGTTAAGAAGTTTTGGAAAATAAAATTATCTGTAACAGTTTATATTTTTATTTTGTTTTCAATTATTTTTAATTTTTAAAGCAGTAAATATATCCCTCTCACTCCGGCTTATTTCGTTATTTGCACAATACATTGTTCAGTAATTTGCTTTAGTTAAAATTTTGTTACGTGGTTTTTGATCGGTTAAAAAAAAAAAAAAAAAAAAAAAAAAGACATTATTTCCATATTCTTCATTGACTAAAATAGCATTGTTTTGCATTTTTGAAAATTTATTTAAATGCACTTTTTGAAATATTATAAAGTAAACTAATATTTTGCTGAATTTTCAAAATTAAAAATTTTATTAGTTAAAATATCATGTTTGATAGCATCATCAACTCGTCAATTGAAGAGTTTTCATTTCAAATTTGCATTTGAATAATTTGAATAATACTGTCTGATTTTACTTGGTTGTACGTGTATAAATTACGAACCATTTATGATCGACCGTACCATTAAAAAGTAAATAAGTTTAGCATCGCATAAGTTAATTATCATTTAACACATCAATTAACGCTAATACAATTTAGGATGAGTTATAGATGATTTACTTTATCATGTTTTAAAAGAATTATTCTTTGTACAAAGCAAAAATCTATATTATAAAGCAAAAAACATCTACGTGAGTAACGCTGACATCATATAGCCGATGGCAACGACTTGAGAAATCAATTTTGTGTAAATTTATTAACTTCTAAACATGGCACATTTACAATTTTTACACCGCCCAATTAGAAAAAAAAATATGTACTTTCAAATGCAGTTTGTTTAAAAACTGTACATAATTTACTGATTTTTTTTTTTTTTTTTTGTAAATTTTTTTCAAGTGTAAAGAATTTGAGCTTCGACATCCAGCTGCACTATGTGTCATTCTAGCATTTCCTGTGAGTGCACTTAACTGCATACCTTCCCTCGCTATTTTTGCCTTGAAGACTAGCAGACGCCGAATTCTATTGTACTGTGAGCTGAAGGTTCGGACAGTGATGAAGTGGTAAGGCGTTACCCAAAAAGGGGTCTTATGCTTTGATCCTTGCCGAGTTCGTGGGAAAGAGTTCATCTGAGAGAGAAGCGATCTCTGCACACGATTTTTAGGTTTGCGCCCGAAACTTTGCCCTTTGTCTTAGAACGTCCAATGACGGACTTAGTGAAAACGAAACAGAGGGATCTCAAGGCTGCTAAGAGGCTGGAGAGTTTCGAGGGGCCCGCCTCGACAAAGCCCCCGCCCCCAGAAGAAGTTCTCCTGCGAGAATGAAAAAGTGAGAGAGGACAGTTTTTGGAGAGATCGAAAAGGAGAGTGTTGACTCTCTGGAGAAGGGAAAAGGAAACGTCAGTTTCGAATTCAGCGTGGTGTAAGCGCTAGTGAGGTCCGACCTCTAGAATTGATACAGCAGGTATCCGGTGAAAATCCCAGCGAAGTGAAAAAGCACACCAAGTGCGAGAGTGAGAGTTCTTAGACTCAGAATTAACGAGTATTAGTAGATCTTCCGAAGAGAAGGAACGGACGAGCCTTGGTCCGAATGAACTTTGTTTTGTAGTCACGACTGTCTGTAATGTTTAGAGACTTTTGTTTGTTTCAGTTACACTTGGAGTCAAGAGGTCATTAATTTATAAGCGATTGACTCACGAAAAATAATTAAATGCTGTAATTAACTTTCTTGTACATATTTTCATTAGAATTAATATTGGTTTGCAATAAATTCTATTTTCTAATTTATACGAGAAATTCTCTGTGCCAGCGATCCGATCTCGCTACCACTCACCATCTTTTATCGGGTCGGTATAGAGGAGTTACTACAACTGGTGGCAGCGGTGGGATTAATTAGCAAAAATTAATGACATTCTCTAAAGACAAAGAGTGGACTCCGAAATTTAAATCATCAAAGTGCTCCAAGAAAGAGTCTCCTTGTGACTTGTGACCTGAGTCTCCTTAGACGCCCCTGTGGATCAACACAGCATCAGAAAGAGTAATCTACCAAGAATTCTGGAGAGTGTTCCCCCATCCGGAAGAGTCCCCATCCGAAAAGTGTGATAGAGACCCCCGTCTGTGCTCCTGAGAATCTCTGAAGTCTGTGCTTCTGACGCCCTGAAAGACTCTTAGTAATGGAGGTAAGCTCTTTTTATACTCAGAGTGGCTTTAATTGTTATTAGTGTTTGTATAGGTGTTGTAGGCTTCAAAAAAAAAAAAAAAAGGTTGTATGTTTATTTTTGTGAGAGTAAATTTTTGAGAAATTTTTCCGGTAGAAAAAAAAAAAGCATTATGAGATACTTCCGAGATTACTGTAACTTATTTAATAGACAAATTTTGTAGTTAAAATTAAATTATTGTTGAATTAATTTAATGCAAACTGAGAGTTGTGCAGTGTTACAAAATTTTAGCTGAATCTATAAATGAGAGTTCATTGAAAAAAAAAAAAGTATCGAACGCATTTCATATTTTAAGATAACAGAGTTGATTTTATATGTTTTTTGTGAATTATTCTAAATCTTTTAAGAGTGGATGCAGAGATTAAGACCACCATTGATTAAAAGAGAAAGGAATTGAATAAGACTTTTGCAATTTAAAATATTTTTACTGTGCTTTTTGAAATTGAAATTGTTGTTTTGTGTAAAATTTATCCCATATGTATTTTATAACCAAATACCAAGGTGAATGTGTACGATAGGATAGAGTTGCTTATCTTTATATGTTGCATATTTCCTATATTATTACTAAGCGTACCTTTTTATGAGCGTATATTTTGGTAATATTTTGACGCACTTGGTAGGATTTGATTTAATCTTATTGTATTGTTTTATATTTGTGGGAAAGATAATTTCTAATTTTATATTTTAAAAATGTCGGAGCTTAAATATTATAGGAAAGCTGATTTGCAAACGTTAGCTTACGAATTTGAGGTCATTTTAGAGGAAAATGATACTGTACCGAAAATTATAAAAAAAATAGAGTCGTCAGAGGGATTTGATAAAGAGCTAGCCTTAGCGCAAATTAAACTGTTAGAAAAAGACAGGGAAAATAAATTATTGACAGAGAAGGAAGAGAACGATAGACTTCAAAAAGAGAAAGAGCGCGAACATGAGTTAGCTATGTTAAAAGCGACGCAAGAGTCAGATGACCGGAGTACCGCATCCAGTAGCATCTCAGTTAGAACGAATCATTTACCCCTAAAAACAATTATGCATCGCTTTGATGAAAAGAATTCGGATATTTCGTTGTTTTTGAATTTATTCGAGAGACAGGCAAAAAAATGTAATCTAAATTCGGATGAGTTGGTGACGAATTTACTATCATTATTACCTGTGGGAATGGCCGAGTTAATTTTGAGAGAACCCGAAGACAAAATTGATGATTTTCAATATGTGAAAGAAAAATTGTTAGAACGATATCGTTTGAATGCAGAGACGTACAGACAAAAATTTAGTCAGCATCCCCGAAATCCTAATTCAGTTTGGAAGGACCTGATCTTTGAACTTAATAGTTTTTTAGAAGGATGGCTGTCATGCTTACAAGTTTCTGATTTTGAGGGTTTGAAAAATTTGCTTGTCACGGACCAAATCAAACGGAGAGCGTCTCCAGAAATGCGCGAACATTTTATAGATAACTGGGCGGAGATTAAAGATCCCGAAAAGTTAGTGAGGCTTTTAGATGCGTACGAGGCAATCAAGCGCCCGTCTAAAAATACTTGGAATCCGAAACTCCCTTTAGAGAAGAAATTTGAAAGACCCAAGACTTTTGAAAATGGGCGAGACGGTAACAGAAATCCGGAGACTAACTTTAACTGGAGGGATCGCGATGATCATAAAGAAAGGGAAAGAGTTTACGAAAAAAGGCGAGAAGTCAAGTGTTACGCGTGTTTTCAAAGCGGTCACTACAAGGTAGATTGTCCGGAAATTAAAAAGAAAGATGTTGCGCGGGTCGGTCACTTAATAAGTAAACCGACACTTGAAGAAACCTTCTCCCCTTATTTGAGTAAAGTGTTAGTGAATGGAATTCAGACAACTGCTTTAACTGACACTGGGAGTGAAATTGATATCATCGCATACGACTTGGTCAGTCAAGATAAATTGAATGGAGATCACGTATGGATTAAGACTCCGCTGGACAGTAAATTATACTGTTTACCTATAGCAGAGGTCACTTTAGAAATTGAAGGCGTGGGGGTTATTGAAACGAAAGCGGGAGTTAACAATGAAGATTCAGATATGTTTTACTATTTGTTGGGTAATCACACTCAAAAATTGTTAGAACAGGCGAAGAAAAAACCCGAATTGATGAATGCAGTTTTGACACGAGCTCAAACGAGAGAAAAGGGTGGCCCAGCTCCAAATCCGGTAAATAAACAAATTATGATTTCCGAGGGGGAAAAAGAAATTTCTAGCAGGAATGTTGAAGCGGAAACTTTGATTTCCGAGGAAGAAAAAGAAGAGGATATTTCTAGCGGGAATGTTGAAACGGAAACTTTGAATTCAGTAAAAGAAAGAGAAGGGGGAATTTTTCGCGAGTGCAGTGAAGCGGAAGCGTTGAATTCAAAACTAGAGGGTGAAAACCTAGAAAACCCTATTGAACTGGTCAGTGTGGATAAGGGATTATCGCCTTTGCCGATATGTGAGGGATCTTCGATCTTAGCAGAAATTGGAGGGAAAGATAGTCAAATTGATTTAGACAGAGATCAATCTCTCAAAGGGATTAGTAAAAAAACGGAAGGTGAAGAATCGCTTTGTAATGCAGGAGATTCTTTGATAGTGGCAAAAGCCAGAGAAAATCGCGTGAGTGGGAGGAAGCAGGTGCTTGTCCCATTGCCTTATCAGGTAGATATTTTTGGCGCGTGCCTAGAAAAAGTGTCATTACACTTAGGGAAAGGGAAGGTTAAAGGAAATGTGTCAGAATACTTGGACCTTGGGAAAAGATTGATAAATGATTTAGAGACCGCATTTCTAAAACTTTTCTGTGTTAAGATGAGAGATTCAATAAGCGATAGTATTGCATGTTGGCATCGAAAAGTTAGAAAGCTTTTGAAAGCGTTAGTATTTGGAGAATGGATAAGAGAAACGGAGGAAAATAAATTCGTGAAGGGTAGTGTGTTTAATCTCACGAACAGGTTAAAAAGAGGTCGAGTTTTAGCCGTTGAAAATGTGTCGGAAAAACGAGAAAAGAGGAAATTTTGGTTTGACAAAAAGGCGGTAAAACGGAAGCTTAATGTGAAAGATGAGGTTTTAGTTTTAACTACCAGAAAGCCAATTAAAATGTCAGATAGTCGGATAGGGCAGGGAAGAAAGGAGTCAATAATTACGGAAACAAATTATATTGTGAATGTTCCTGGGAGGCGACAGAAATCCCAGATTTCTCACTTGAGTTTAGTAAAGCCTTACAGAAAACGGGTGGAGTTAGCAGATATCTTAACGCGGGAAATAAACGCACTTAAGAATTTCTGTTTACCGTATCTAGATGATATGGCGATTTTTTCAGATAGTTGGAAGGACAATATGCGTCATCTAGAAATAGTATTAAAAAATGTTAATGACGCGAAACTAAAAATCAAATTGGCGAAATGCAAGTTCGCTCAGAAAACCGTAAAATATCTTGGGCATATTGTAGGTGAGGGTAGACGGAGGCCAGCTGAGGCGAAAGTAAGGGCAATTAAGGAATTACCGGTTCCGAAATCGAAAACTGAAATTCGTAGATGTTTGGGAATGGCTGGATATTATTCCCGGTACATAAAAGATTATGCAGTGATTGTAGAACCATTAACGAGGGCGCTTAAAGGGAAAAATAAAAAAGAAAAGATTGCATGGAGCGACGAAATGGGAAAAGCCTTTGAGACTTTGAAAGTGAAACTTACTGAAGAACCGGTGCTTTACGCTCCTAATTTTCAGAAAGAATTCATAGTACAAACTGATGCTAGTGACTTAGGTATTGGCGTGGTTTTGGCTCAAAGAGAGGGATCGGAAGAGCACCCCATAATATATTTAAGTCGAAAATTTACTGATAGTGAGAAAAGTTTCTGCGCCACTGAAAGAGAGTGTGCAGGGATTATTTTTGCGATAAAAAAGTTAAGGCATTATATTGATGGACAAAACTTTTCTATCGAAACCGATCACAATCCTTTGGTGTTTCTAAAAAGAAATTCTGGAAATAATCCCAGATTATTAAGGTGGTCCTTAGCTCTGCAACCTTATAATTATGCCATTTCTCATCGCGCAGGCAAAGACATTCCGCATGTTGATTGTCTGAGTCGAGTTTAAGGAGATTTCTTGATAAACTTTTGTATATAATTATTTTAAGATTTTTTATTTTTTATTTCACTGTGTTTTATTTCATTATATGTTCATGATTTCTTATCAGATCGCGGAAAAAAAAAAGGAAGGTAGTATTATCTTATTCATGTATGTTTTATTTCTTGCCACTCTGATGTAATTTGAGCTTGCAATTCTTTATCCGACTCTTAGAGATTCTTAGTGTTTCACCCTTAAGAATCGTTTGAGGAGGAGGTGCTGTAAAGAATTTGAGCTTCGACATCCAGCTGCACTATGTGTCATTCTAGCATTTCCTGTGAGTGCACTTAACTGCATACCTTCCCTCGCTATTTTTGCCTTGAAGACTAGCAGACGCCGAATTCTATTGTACTGTGAGCTGAAGGTTCGGACAGTGATGAAGTGGTAAGGCGTTACCCAAAAAGGGGTCTTATGCTTTGATCCTTGCCGAGTTCGTGGGAAAGAGTTCATCTGAGAGAGAAGCGATCTCTGCACACGATTTTTAGGTTTGCGCCCGAAACTTTGCCCTTTGTCTTAGAACGTCCAATGACGGACTTAGTGAAAACGAAACAGAGGGATCTCAAGGCTGCTAAGAGGCTGGAGAGTTTCGAGGGGCCCGCCTCGACAAAGCCCCCGCCCCCAGAAGAAGTTCTCCTGCGAGAATGAAAAAGTGAGAGAGGACAGTTTTTGGAGAGATCGAAAAGGAGAGTGTTGACTCTCTGGAGAAGGGAAAAGGAAACGTCAGTTTCGAATTCAGCGTGGTGTAAGCGCTAGTGAGGTCCGACCTCTAGAATTGATACAGCAGGTATCCGGTGAAAATCCCAGCGAAGTGAAAAAGCACACCAAGTGCGAGAGTGAGAGTTCTTAGACTCAGAATTAACGAGTATTAGTAGATCTTCCGAAGAGAAGGAACGGACGAGCCTTGGTCCGAATGAACTTTGTTTTGTAGTCACGACTGTCTGTAATGTTTAGAGACTTTTGTTTGTTTCAGTTACACTTGGAGTCAAGAGGTCATTAATTTATAAGCGATTGACTCACGAAAAATAATTAAATGCTGTAATTAACTTTCTTGTACATATTTTCATTAGAATTAATATTGGTTTGCAATAAATTCTATTTTCTAATTTATACGAGAAATTCTCTGTGCCAGCGATCCGATCTCGCTACCACTCACCATCTTTTATCGGGTCGGTATAGAGGAGTTACTACACAAGCATGATTTTTTTAAAAATCTATCCTGATTGTGTTCTCCGATTACAGAAGTTTATAACATTTGAACTTAAAACAATATAAATAGGTCAGAATTTGTTTCGGCCTAATATTTCAGTTACGAAATCAAAATTCAAACACAAAAGAAAAGTAAATTAACAAATATGTAATCGATCTACACTTTTAAACACTTATCAAAATAAAAAAGGCAGCTGTAAATAGTGAAATCTTTGCCGATTACTTTGGTTATTAACACTTGGCCTGGCTAATATGAAAGTACCATTTATAATACATTTCAAACTTTATTTGAATACATAAGTGACATTCTACATATGAAAATGTTTTTTCACGTTGATAGTGAGCTATCTAAAAAGATATAAATTAAATGTAAAAATAAACTATAAAAGTTTTCAATTAAAACTATTTTTCACTTACATTCTATAACCCAGGAAGCCCGGGTTTCATCCACTTGTATATTTTTAAAAAGACAAATTATTTTACAATTATAACTGTTCAGACTTCTTTATGCTGAAAAATGTGGGGTGAGAAGTTTCACTTCTAAAAAATTTGTATATTTCTATTGTGAGGCCCACATATATTTGTACATTTTCTAATTCTTTAAAATACTAAAACAATATTTTAAAGAAATGGTTTTGGTATAATGGTAAATATTCCACACATTCTTTATAAATACCGATTTAGTTTATTAATTTCAATAGACTTTCTAAAATGTATTTAACTATTGTACAAATCTTCTCCAAAAATTCAGACAAAATGCTTTGGAAGTTGAACAGTTTATAAATTCATAATTTGGGACGTAAAGAAATAAACAAAAAGAATACATCTTTATGCATAAATTGTTAATAAGGATCCTAAAGACCTATCACAGTGAAAATCTGAATTCAAGGGATCATACGTATTTACTCTAACATTTCTCTAAATGCGCCGTACTACAATGTAAACTTTTACTTTGCTATCTAAAATAATCACAGTTGAATTCTCAAAATTCTAAAATTGTAAGTTTTTGCACGTGGATTGATATTTGATAACTTTTTTTACTATTTATATTTTATTTATCTATTTTTTTTTTCGGAACATATAGAAAACAGTATACATAACGGTTTTTGTAATACTTCTTTTGGTACTTCTCTATTATCCCGTCGACCACTTTTCATAACAAAAAACTATCGCCAAAGTGTAACGCCAAAGAAACGGGAGAACGTTACCATTGGAATATCAAAATAAATAAATAAATAAAATATAACAATTTAAGGACACAATTGTTATTTTAATTAATGAAATTACTAATAAATCAGTGAAACATAATGAAAAATACAAGCAAATGTCGAATTAAAAACCACTTGATGACATAACAAACACGCACTGTAAAACATTTGTGTAAAGTTACTCCTTAAAACTGAAGGCAGCATTGCTGCCTCCAGTCTTACGGTGGTATTTAACTGATATAACTGGTGCTGCAACATGTGTAATGTTACACCAGTTATATCAGTTAAATATCTGACCAGTCAGATCAGTTCTGACATCAAGTAAATGGGACTGAATTTTTGACGTTTAATCTTACAGTTTGGCGATAGTTTATTGTTTTGAAAAGCGGTCGACAGGATAATAGAGAAGTACCCTTCTTTTTAATAAAATTTTTGTAATTATATATATATATATATATATATATATGTGTGTGTGTGTGTATGTGTGTTGGCAAAGGGTGTGAATCGGGGACTTCTATATGTATACACACCTTCAAACCCAGGACGCACACTCAACCCAGGACGTCCTGGGTTAGAAATTTTTTTAATTTTGCGTTTTTATTGTTAAGTGATGCATTTTTAGTATAAAGACATTAACAGGAGCAATTTTTTTGTAGGTCCTCATTTGCGGGTATTTTAGAGTAAAGTTGATAGCACAAATGTGTATCGCAGAGACGAGTGTGTATGGTCGAAAATGGTAGGTCCCCATTTGTACAGTAAAATTACATGTTACCAGATTTATGAGGGAAAGCTGTTAAACAGGTTTCGAAACGAGGGGAGGAAAATACTATTTACTACGTTCTAGTATTTTATAGTAATTTGGGCCTTTTTTTGCACGTATTTTCTCAAGTAGTTTTTAGAACACACATAGTTTGGGGCTACGTCGATTTCTTTCCTTTTTTTAGATTTATTATTTTTTGATTTTTTGCAAAGAGTAATCGCAACGTAAAATGGTTAATTTAACTTAATGATAAGTTATTTATAATTATTTGGATAGTTTTTACGAAAACTAGGTGAAAAGAAGGAGGAGGGGAGGGGAAGGGGGGGTCCTTCCTCTTAATTTTTCTTAAACACGTTTATTTCTCAACATAACTAATTGATTAGCTTCCAATTTTGTGGACCTATAAATTCGATAATGATGTTTCCAGAATTAAATTTCGGGCCCCATGATATAGTATGTTTCATGGATAGTTTTTATGGAAACTAGGTGAAAAGAAGGGGGAGGGGGGGGTTCCTTCCTTTTAATTTTGCTTAAACATGTTTATTTCTCAACATTATTTACCGATTAGCTTTCAATTTTGTCTCTGCATAAATTCGATAAAGATGCTTCCAGAATTAAATTTTGGGGTCCCGCGGTATAATGCAGTGGGGGAAATTTGCCCTTTTAATTTTACTTAAACACGTTTATTCATCGATATTATTAACAGATTACATAAAAATGTTGTGCATGCATATATTGAGTAAAGAATCTGAATAGTTTATAGGGAAAATAAGTGAAAAGAAGGTGAGTAGGGGGGGGGGCTACCTCTTAATTTTGCTTAAACACGTTTATTTCTCAACATAACTAACCGATTAGCTTTCAATTTTGTATACGCATAAATTCAATAATGAGGCTTCCGAATTAAATTTCGGATCCCTCGGTGTAGTGTAAGGGGGGGGGACACTTGTCCCTTTTAATTTTACTTAAACAGGTTTATTCAGAGATATTATTAATCGATTAGCTTCAATATGTGTACACGCATATATTGAGTAAATATTCATCTATGAATAGTTTTTAGGTAAACAAGGAAAAAAGAAGGGAGGGGCAATGATTTAGTTTATTCAAAAAAATTAAGCTGCAGTGTATATTTTAGATAAATTTTACACAGATTATCATTAAAAACAAGCTTACATATTTAAACTTAAGATTGTCTGAAAAATTAGGGATATTTTAATTGTAATAATAAAAAAAAATATTTCAATGATATAGAAAGAGTGATAATTATTTTGAAGAGAGTCGTATTAAAAGAACGAAAGAAATGATCTCATTTTACCTTACTCTGTAGCAAACCGTATCTAAATAATGCATTTTATTATTGTTTCATTTTTTATTTTTTGGTTAAAAGCTAATAAAGTTCTTTATGTTACTCTCAACGATTTTAATGGTTTATTTGATGGTGGAATTTTGTTATTTTATATATTCTAATATTACTGTCTTTTCCTTCTATATCGATTTCTGTAACTTGTGGATTGCTATTGCCATATTAAATATAAATAAAATAAAATAAAATAAAACCTTATTATAGGGATTTTTGAAGATCTTCTGCAAATAATATTATATTGGAATCTTTTAAATACAATTTAATACAGAATTTGATATAGAAAGTGATTCGGATGATTTAGAGTACCAGATTTAAAATTTTTAAATTTTGATTTCAATTAAAATTTTAAGAAAGATAAAATTAATATTTTAAACAACAATCAATTTTTAAATTTTGATTTCAATTAAAATTTTAAGAAAGATAAAATTAATATTTTAAATAACAAAGTGACTTTGAAGATAATGGATAATGAATCGAAACTTATCGATATTAAAGTTTCTGTTTGGAAACAGCTGAAATAAATGAAAATACATAAATGAAATAATTTATCTCAAGTTGACGTTAATCCTATTTAAATTCTTTATTTAAAATCAGAATACCTGCATATCCGAACTAATATTGGTCCCGGTCCCAATTTCTTGTTTCTGAAGCTTCCGATAAAACCAAAATAGTTTCTACTGAAAAATTCTTCGAAAAAGCAGGAAAGGTGAGTTCAAAGGATCCGTTTTCTTACTGCGGTCACTAAATGATCAGTCAAGCTGTCAAAGCGATCATTAAGCAGGGAGATAAGGTAGACTAGACCTTAACAAGATTTCCAACAGTTTTAAACGTTTTCCAGATTGAAGGAAATTTTATTATATTTACAAATGGCTTATCCATAGACATACTAAATTGTTGGGTAGAATACGTGAAATTTTTGTCATATCATTGAGACGCTTCGAAATATTTTAAATTGTGACATTTTCATGACTCGTTGTGCATTTAAATGCAGAACTGTATTATTCATCCTCTGCTAAAGGGAAAAAAAAAAGCAAAAGAATAATTCAAAACTAGCGAGTATGCGTTTGAAAGAGATAATTTCCCATTTTTATTGAATGATGGCCCCTGCCCCTACATACAGCGTATAAATATTAATCGACCATTCTGTGCAACAGAATGAGAAAAAAAAAATAGTATTTCTTTTTAGTATCATTTATTTATTGCTTGACTGAGTGTATACTTTTCTTTATCTTTCATAATATGAAATGGAATTTAAAAAAAAAATTTAAAACTCCTAGAGAAATTTGATTCAAAACGTCAATTTTCGTAGCATTTTTTAAAAGACCACTGCCTTTGTAGAAAAATGGATAAACTATTCGATTTAGAGTTTCTGAGTAAGAGATATCACAAAAATATTACATGTTTCTGAACAAAAATTATTTCAGAAATGAGCAATGTGCTCTTTTTTTATGCCAGTTTCCAACGTTGTTCAAAAGATTATGCATTTCTACATGGCCAAGTTTCGAGGCAGCCCGCAAAGTTTGGATGTCCCAAATAGTTGCAATTTTATAATTGTTCACTTTTTCTTTTCTACTTTATTCGAAAAACATGTATATTTTAAAATACTTCATTTCACAGCTGTTAAATTTGTCTTAACTATTACGTTCCGTATTCAAACAGAAATAATAATAATAATAATAATAATAATAATAATAATAATAGTAATAAATAACAATAAAAAAGTCAAACAAGATTTTGATGGTGTAATTAATCATTTTGAAAACATGATAGTAGAAAAAAACATTTATTTAAAAATATTATATATATATATATATATGTGTGTTAGAATAACTGTAATGAACGTTGCCTCATTTTTTTAACAGCAAAAAATTAATAAAAAAATAAATAAAAATAGAAAAATATATAGAAGATATATCTGAAAAAATTGCACAAAGTATCATAATAGCTTTTCTTTGATAGACATACAGATATATAATTTAAAATGCGACGAATTGCACAACAACAAAAAATAAGGACTCTGAGATTAATGGATTTAAATCGTGGAAGGCGGCACAGCAACTACTTTACAAAATAAAATTACAATGGTAATGTCTGGTTTTCAACCAGACATTGTCATAAATTGATATAAAAATATATATATTTAAATTTTTGTTTTCTACTTTTTCGCATATGGTAATAGTTTAAATTATTTTTCTAATAAATACTAAGAAAACTAGTGTTGTCAGGTGTCTCACGTAAATCGGGGCTCCAAATGCTTTTGACACCAGTATTTTAAAGTAAATTTCTTCGCTTTATATAACAGCAGATTTATCAGCAATTAAAGATAGCTAAATATTCTGTGTCCAGAGGAATTGGAGCCCCGATTTATGCGGGACACCTGGCCATAGGCGCAGAGTTTTGAAAATTATTGATGGGGCTGAACTCGAATGTAACTATTTCCCACACAAATACGTATATGTGTGTAATATAGATTGATTACCAATGTAAGACAGTTCTCAAAGAAATATTTTTCCCTGCTCAACAAACTTTCTGAGAAATTTTCTGACTGATGTTTGAACATAAAATCATTATACTTACAGGTTATGATTATTGACGTAACAGTTTATTAAACAGTTTTTTTTTTTTCGATATTTTTCCTTTTTTCGCTATCAGTTCAGGTATTCTTTACAGAGAGCCAATTTTGACAGATTTTCTGAAAGATTGTGTGCCTTTACCAAAAAACGAAGAAACCAGCTCGATAACATAGTCTCTTAATAAGAGCAACTGCCAATTTCATACGTTTGCGAACAAAAATGAATTAAAATATTTGACAGAAAGTAGCCAATTTGGATTTGAGAACAGCCTTAATGTTGGTTCTTAATTTCCCTTTAAAAAGAAATTAAACAGATTTATACATAGTTAAATAAATCACAAGTTGAATAAAACGTTATGACAATGTAAAATTTTTAATGTATAGTTCTGTTTATAAAAAGTATATACTGGCTGCTATTTGCGAATCGTTTATAATAAAATCACAACGTAAGTTGACTTTGAATAACATCTCCTTTCGGATTCTGTTTTTTTTCCCTTCTGTGTTTTATATGGCCATTTTACTATACGAATTCAAAAGTTTAATATTTTACTTTAATATAAAAATATATATATAACTTAAAGAGAACAACAACAACAACAAAAATCTAATGTCGTTTATCTCTGTAACAACAGAAAAAGATTATAAAAGACGCATATAAAAAGAATCCATCTTTGAAATTATTGGTGGGGCTCAAGCCCCATGACCAGGGCCTGATTACCAACGGGGCACACTTCCACCAGTAAAAAAGAATTGAAATATTTCCTTTATTCATGGTAGTAATTTTGCATCAATAGGGCGTTTTAATAAGACGAAAATTTCTATTAAATTTTACTGGTGTAAGTGTGCCCCGTCGCTAATCAGGCCCTGCCCATGACCCCATTCAACTCTATTCCAATGCACCTGGCAACACTTAGAAAAACTTAGCCCGTTAAGATCTTGGTTATATTAAAATTGTTAGCGTTTAAAAGTAATCAAAATTGTTTTTATTATAAAAATAAAGGAAATTATAAAACCAAAGTTTCACTTCCAAAAGTTACTTCTAGAAAGAATAAATAAATTAAAATCCCTGCCGGCTAGACCTAACATTCACAGGTAGATTTCGAAGTTATATAATAATTTCACCAATTGAAAGTAAAGCAAAATTAGAGATAAATCCAGTTTAACAATTATCTGATTGCTCTTGAAGAGTTTTTTTTTTCCCCATTATACTTCATTTAAACTGTGTAATGATTGTTTCATTAAATGAGCCATACACTATATATTAATTTCTGATCTATTTATTTATTTATTTATTTTTATTTATTTATTTATTTATTTATTTATTTATTTTGAGACACGCCGCTTTTAATAAATTAAGACGAAAATGAACAAGTTTATTGAAAGTAATAAAACCAATACGGGCCTGTTTAATAAGTGAGGCGAAGAAACATTCCTTTTTGTTGTTTATTGATTATTTTTTTATTATCTTTTAGCAACCAGCTGCACCTTCACAGAAGTGCCATCAAGTTTTATAGAGCTGTGTTTTTTGATTAAAAGGTTACTTCACTCACACGAAAACCTTCGCTCGCTAATGTTAATTCTATAGAACAATTCTTTTAAGGTGGTTCTCAAATGACCTGCTCATCAAAGCGAAACTTTCTGACACATTTTAAGACGTATATTTCAACGCAAAGGCATGAAATTGACATGCCTGACTTTTGAAGCAATTTGGAAACGAAATAAGTTTTCCATTTTTTGAAAAATAAATTACTTCTCGTTATAAGCTATTCGTGTCACGTGGCAACGCATTCTTTTCCAGGCTTGCGCAAGCGCAGCAATAACTTGGTTCAAAAGGTCGAATTTGACAGCATTTTCTACAAAATGTTCTGCCTTTAAGAAAAACTGGTAAATATTTTCCAATTACATAGTTTCTGAATAATAACACCTGCCAGTTTCATGCGTTTCCGCACAAACATGAATTAAAAAATATGTCATAAAGTAGCGAGCTTGAATTTGAGAACACCGTTAAAATATCTCGTTAGCATTTTAATATTTTGAAGCAATATTTTTCTTTGCATTTGATAATTAAGATCAATTTCTATAATCGCCACTTTTTAATTTTTCGATTTTGTTTGCAGGTTTATTTTATGGGGATACTTCCCTTTTGTAACCATGATAGTATAGTAATCTAGGGGCAGAAAAGCTTTAGTCTATCACCCCGAAATCTGAGTTTTATTCTAATGTGGGGAACAATTTAGTTCATTTTCAGGCTGCCTCCTCCACGGATTCAAAATACTTGATACTCCACTGCTGAGTTCGAATCTCATGTGAGAAATGGGTTAAGAAGAAAGAAAGAAAAATAACTAAATTTGTTTACACAATTTTTTTTTTTTTTTTTTTTTTTTTTTTTTTTAAATGCAGAATGATGTTTATTTAATGAAAAGTTAAGCGAAAAGGTACGTAGAAAAATTACTTGCGAAACGCAAATTTTTATAAATGAATTCCTTTTTATTCATAAACACATGGAATCGGCAAGTGCTCTTATTCTTTAATTGTGAAACTGAATAGTTTTTTCCATGTTTCGATAAGGAAGGGGGTGTTTAAGAAAATGCTGTCAAAGTGGGCATATTGAATCAAATTTCTGTACGTGACATATATGTAGATAAACAATATTATTTGTAATAGACAAACAAAACTGAGATTATATTTTAAGTCCATTTTTTCCCTTTATTTGATTTATTTTCTTTCTTTTATTATTTCAGTATACATTAATATCATTAACATCAAACTTGAATTTAAAATCAATAAAATAATTTTCAATGAGTGTTTAAAATAAATAAATAAATAAATAAAAGAAAGGGGCGAATAAAGAAAATATTATATTAATATGTTAAGTATCCCAGTACAATATTTTATATTAAATAAATATTAACTATATAAAGTTTATATAAATTTGTTTAGTAATTTTATCTAAATTTTACATAAAATATTATTTTTTATAAATAAATAAATAAACAGAATTTCTAAGTTTTGCATCTTTATAATCATTATATATATATTTAAAATATTTGTATTGTAAATTTTTTTATGTAGAAGAATACATAACTTGTACCCCACTGAATATTTAATAGCAGACCGATTAGCTTTCAATTTCAAACTGGGAATTTTGTTATAGTTTTTGAAGATTTGTACTATGGGAAATTCATTGTTTTAGACCAATTTCAATGTATATTAATATTTCAATGGAACACAAACTAGTTGTGTATTCGATGGAATATGTAATTGATTTATTTAGTACTTTTCTTATATGGCACTACTGACACTTGTTTCCCTTAAAAAAATGTTTGTAAAGTTCGTATTCAATCTAAACATGAAAACAGATTTCGTTTTTGTGACCGCCCCCAGAATCCCACCGCAACTCCAGTTTGAATATTAAAGATTCTAGAAACTAATCATAGAAAATTCATAAAAATGGGTAGTTATGCTAATTGAAGGGTGTAGCAATAAGTAATATTTTTATTTATAACTTTATTCTTTGTTTGTGTTTCAAACAACAC
Organism: Maratus michaelseni; assembly: GCA_963931845.1. Taxonomy (NCBI): domain Eukaryota; kingdom Metazoa; phylum Arthropoda; class Arachnida; order Araneae; family Salticidae; genus Maratus; species Maratus michaelseni. The sequence goes on along the minus strand of OZ007591.1, from coordinate 106,890,317 downwards.
ATTAAAAAAATAATAATAATAAAATACAGAGTTTTTACATCCAATTCATTCTAGTAGATTAGGCATACAATATTTAAATTGGGTACATTTTGCAGGTTGAAGAAGTTTTTCTACTGATAATAACCAAATATACACCATTGCGGAAATGGCAAATGAAAATGCAGCATCCCCTTTCACTATACCAGGAATAAAGTGGATAATCCAGTTTTTCTCTAAATGCTTTCCTTAAAATTCTTTAACGAATAGACTTTCAGGTTCGTGTCCAGTGGGGAGTGGGGGGAATCTGCTTCAGGCTAAAATAAGCTTAAAATTTTATCCAAGAGAGTGACATATGTAAAAATTTTTTTTGTTTTTTGTGTATGTGATATTGTAGATGGTTCCGTGACTTTTACTTTTTGTTATATTTTTCACAATGAGAATTTTGGATGTATTTTTTAATTAAAAGAATAAAGTATTGAAATGGTTAAAAATTAAACAATAAAATGAATAAAACATGACACATAAATAATTACTCGCGAATAATTTAAATCCTTCTGTGTTGATTTTTCCTATGGATTGTCAAAATCAAATTCCTAAATAATTGTGAATGAAATTCACATTTATTCATGAATTTTATTTATGCAGTAATAAACAATCCTTCAATAATGAAAGCAAATGTACTGTATTAAATGTATAGTTTGCTAAATATATAACTGAGAATAAACTATAAACCATTTCTTAATACTGAATGTCAGTTAAAACCTTACAAAATAATTTATTGTGTTCAATATTCAATTAGGTACTTTTCATAGTGTAGCAAGATGTCTCACTTTTAGTCTGAAAAAAAAAATAATTATGTTATATGTATATATATAATGCGTGTGTGTGTATATATATATATATATATATATATATATATATATATATATATATATATATATATATATATATATAAACTTATTGCAAAAATTAACCATTGAAACAGAAATAACTGACCAAATGCAATGAAATTATTACCCCAAATAGCTATGTCAAATTACACATTATAAAACATAGTCCTAACAAATGAAGTATTTATTCAAAAAGTGAAACATAAGTAAAAAAAAAAAAAAAAAAAAACACAAATGCAAGCTTATAATGTAATTTACTTTTTCAAGGGCTGGGAAACCACATTATAAGCAAAGAATGATTGTTTTCTGTAACTGTCACAAGCTTAAAGCCAAAATTTTGTGACAATTCCAAGCCCTAACAATCATTGGAAAAAAATTGAAAAAAAAAAAAAAAAAAAAAAAAAAAGGATACCTTTGAAAATAGAACACTACAAATCAAACGGAAGAAAATAAATCCATTTATAAACAAATAAATACAAAGGAAGACAAAGAAAATCTATACATTACAACATAAATTTGTCCAGAATCCGAAGCCAAAAATGTTTTGTGCTAAGCACATGGTAAAGTGAATAAGTGAATTCAAACGTACAAGTTAAAATTACAGTTAATTTTCTAAAAGTAGCAGTTATTAATTTAACCATTGTGATTTTAACTATTTCTAATTTAAAATATAAAAATACAAATAAATAATATAAAAACTATAAATTCATTTACTAAAAATATTTTTTAACTTAAATAATTTTAATATATATATTATATTATTGGAATATTTAAAAATTTCACTTGTATTCCAAGTTTTCAGTTAAAAGAGAAAAAAAAAATTGTGAAAATTTATATGGTGCTGCCATCTGTTTTTATAATAAACAATAACTAAAAAATAATACTAAAGAATAATAGTAATAGTTTTTTTAAAATCATTATATGGTGCTGCCATCTAGTTAAAGATTAAAACAATATCTAAATAACTATTAATTATTTTGATTAAGTAAATTTTCAGTATAAAATTATTTTATCTATTTATTTTTACATATGTCAACATTTAAATAATTTCAAAACATAAATAAACCCATAAAATCTAAAATATTATTGTAGAAGTCAAATTAAATTTTCATTTTATAAATAATTATATGCAAGCTTAAAAGATTTACCAATATGACTACATGCACTTATTGGAACTAACATCTTGCAAAATTTTATTAACCCTGAAAAATAAAATTAGATTTTCATTTTATAAATAACAATGCAAGTTTAAAAGAAATACCAAAATGGCTACACACACTTAATGGAACTAACATCTTGCTAAATATTATTTATTCTGAAAAATAAAATTAGATTTCACACACTGATAGCTAAAAATAACCAAACATTTCCAATATGTTAACCTCACGTATTGAATCTAATATCTTGCAAAAAATAAAAAATAAAAAAGCATTTAACTAAATTGTTAAATGTTCTCTACCTGGCAAGGGAAAAAAAAAACATTAAATCTCCAATATGGCAACGCACTTATTGGAACAATATTATATTTAAAGTTCTCTCCCTAGAAAAGAAAAAAAAATTAGAATTTACTATTTAAATTTTTTAATTAATAAAAGATATTTAACCAAAATATTCCCACTCAGCTCTCACATAAAGGAATTCATTCTTTAGCCAAATATATCAGTAATCAAAATGTAAGTGTTTTAACAGATAGAATGTGCAAACATATAAACCCCAATGAAAGCAAAATTTATATTCGTAAAATTGACTTAACTAAATAAAAGGGATAGCCATATTCTACTGCATGTTGAAGAATAAGTTTTAAATTTTGAGTTTTAAAATTATTAGAACAAAGATTGTTTATTCTATGTGCAAAATTTAGTAAAATATTTACAAATACTGATTTATGTATACAAGACTTATAATTAGTAAATAAGTTAACTTTAAATGTAAAATCATTTCTTTTGTCATAAATGTCAAACAAAATTTTATTATCTTTAAGAATTATCTTAAGATCAAGAAAATTAATTTCATTATTTACCATAAGGTTGAAACTATAGAGAGAGAGAGAGAGAGAGAGAGAGAGAGATTTTGTTTGAGATGATACGGTAATGCTCAAATATATATATATATATATATATAATTGAGCACACTTCAAACAAAAATTATACGCATGATTTATTTAAATAAGCCGCATCATCTCAAACAAAATCTTTGCTATTAGAGTCATCGAGTTACATAAAAAACTTTTATGGTTGAAATTAATATATTTTATGCATTACAGTTCAATAAAATATTAGAAATAAAAACTATTGTTGTTTATAATAATATTTTACTTTTGATTAAAAATATATATATATTATTTAAACAGCAACAGGGGACTATATATGTTTTGAAGGAGATTTGAATTATTATAGAAATAGATTTAAATTTAATTACACTTTTAGCCTTGTAACAAAATTTAACTTTTGAGAATAAAGCAACCAGCCAAACGAAATCCTGACCACATTTAGAGAAATTTTAAATGATTAATTTTTACCAGCTCAACCACATAAAATTTCTATTATATTCATAACCTTGTTTCACATATTAAATGTATCAGGTAATAGCATTTACATACCAAAAAATAGAAAAGATTTTATACTTTTTTTACACATTTAATAAATCTTCAATTATAGCATATTGCTCGCAGATGACCATCATTTCGTAATTGTCATGTTAAAAAATTCTATTGTAAATGCAAATTTGACGATATTTTCCGAAATATTTGTTACTTTAATTACAAAATAAGAAACTAGATTTTTTTTTTCAGTGTGGTGCATTATGGAAAATTAAGAGAAAAGTATGCTTGAAGCAAATATTGAGAAAAGATAGTTTTACAATGTGGAGTGCTACTCACTATATCATGCATGTATAGATACAATATTGAATTATAAGCTTTCAGTCAATTTGGTCCTTTGAGAGCCACTTTAAGCAGTTCAAAAACAGAAACGCTGTGACAAATTTTTAAATACTCAGTATATAACCTATATATTAATTAATAAATTTCACCAATAAATTAATACATATTTCTGCCTACAGACGAACTTAAAACATACTTACAATCTTTTTAAAACATAAATCAACAAATTTAAAGACTATAATAATTAGAAAAATATTAAGAATGTTCATTAAGGCTGCTTTTCTTTGATTTTTTTATTATTACCAAAATAAATAAATGAATCATATTCCCATATTGTCGAAATTTTAAAATTGAAAATTTTAGTTTAACATATTAAAAGATAGATCAGGTAATTTCAGTACTGGAATTAGATGTTATTTTAGGCATATTTAGCGCTGTATAGTGTCGTAACATTTTTCGAGCAAACAGTACTATTTCAGTTTACGTTGTGTTCTTTTCTGAGTGCACCATTCTGTTTATTCCGCTATGAGATTTTTATGTTTTGGAATTATTGCAACTATTTTAAATTTTCTGAACATTATTATTAGTAATAATAATAATAATAATAATAAACATTTACTAGTAAAATATTGCAAATATATTTTTCTGGTTCTTGTACTTTATATCAAAGAAATACAAGGATTCTTAAAGTCCATATAAAAAGAAAATAATAATAATGAGAGAGAGTGAGAAAATTTTTATACATAAAAGTTTAATATTTTGTTACTTTCAGTGTATTTTATTTTATTTTAGTACAATTTCTATCTATCAATAAAAATATATTAATATATATTGAGCTCTTCAAAATACAATTCTTATAAAAATGTTACTGATCTCCAAATGTTACAAACTATTTTTAACAAGAAAAATATATATTATCATTAGAAATTTAAATAAAAGACTATTTTCACTATATCAAAGCAATTTTGTTAATAATAAAATATTGTGAAAATATCATGTATCATTATTTTAATAATGAATGTTTCTTTTTAAATGTGATATATTTTTTATTTTTAGCTAGGTGCTTTCGTAATTATATAAATACCTAGCACCTATAGTCGTCGTCTGGTCCGTCCGTACGTCCGTCCATTTGTCCGCATATAACAGCGCAAAAACTACCCAACCAAATAATTTGAAATTTAATATATATAATCGATGCAGAATTTTGTCGAGTCATTTCAAATTTTATGAAAATCGAATCAAAACTTAAAATGTTATTAATGAAAGTTTTCTTTATTCTGTTAAATCCTATCATATTCATATGTAATCTATATAATAAAAGCGCAAGTCATGGGGCTGAGGAAAACAAATACGGGCTAACCACTTCTTTTTTCATATGGCAAGCGGCCATTTTTATTCAAAATTATTTAATCGAATAAAATTACACAAAAGATACATTTTTAGAAAGCTCGTTCAGAAAAATTGTTTGCTTGAGAATCAGTTACATTCAACAATGTATAGATTCTGTGATAACTTCAGTGAAAATCAGGTTAACCGAAGAGATCTCAATCCATTAGAGTAAATAAACACAGGAGATTCGTTCATTATGAGTCATAAAAATACTAAGCCATGGAGGTAATCATTCGCAAAGTAAGATCTCCATGGTGAAAAAAAAATCCGCATTTGTAAACGTGGCATACATAACAAGGAAAAAAAAAAAAAAAAAAAAAAAAGCATGCTCATTTCGCTTCTAGCAGACGACATAATTCATTTCACTGAAATAATGAGGATGATTTTTTTTTTTTTTTTTACATTGTGAAACTAGTTATAAGACGAACGCACCTCATATATCACGTTTAACGCACAATTTCCAACTTTTTTAATTGTTTGAGACGTAAATAAATTAACGAAAAATCCATCTCCCCCCCCCCAATTGTGAGATAATCCTTTCCCCCTACTTCATTCTCTCTTCACTGCGAAAATATAATTTATACTTGTGGAATATTTTGTTCAATTGGTTCGCTTGCAGGGCCGAAACTATGATATTTTTTCACCCGAACAAGCATGAATTTTGGTACTCCCCCTCCCCCTCCTTTCCAAAATAAATTTATAAAAAGAAGTTTTCAATCTATTCCTTTAATTTTTCCGCTATTCACATCCATGACACCCTAAATAGTAATACCTAAAAATTGCAGTTTTATATATAAAAATGTCTTTGTACACGTGTTAGAGAGATGTGAGTTACAAGTTGCAGGATAAAAAGAAAATACATGAGAATACTCTTATAACTTTTAAATGCCTGTGTGATTTGGTAAATTTTCAGACGAGATTTTCATGATCAGACTTTTCATGAATTTTCAGACGTGATTAACCAGGAAGTTGCGATGTCAATATATTATGCATTATGAAGTTATACAAGCTTAAACGTTCAACAACGGGAATTACGGGTTAATCATAACAGCCAATTTTTTACCTACTTACTTTTACAATTATTTATCTACTGATTTGGATCTCTCCCCCCCCCCCCCCCCCCATCCACACACACAAACTTATGAGGTCCAGTGCCCCGTATGCCGTTGCCTTAATCTGGCTCTATGATCACTTAGTTCCAGTTCAATATCCTCTGTCGATAGAGTTAAAGTATATAGATTTGGGGCCTTCCAAGTTTATGAGCCTTAGACCAGTACCCCGTGTGTCCATGTCTTAATCTGGCCCTGTGACTACTCAGGTTCGGTTTAATTGTCCTAGCAGATATTATATTAATAGGGTTAAAATTGCGACATAAAAAATTAATACTTTTTTTCTGCTTTTATATCATGTGTTTTTTTGAAAATTACATTAAATATTTATTTCTTGATTACTATCGTCTAGGAATTCCTTAAAAGATGTAATATTTTCGAAAACTTTACTTTGTACCTGTAAAAAAGTTTCTGCCATGCTACTTTACCACAGAATGAAAGAATTTTCTGATACAATATTAAAAAAAAAAAAAAAACTGTCTTCATTTAGTAAAAGGAATGTATATTTCAGGATTTTTTTTTTTTTTTTTTTTCATTTCCTTTCACCGGAAAAAGCGTTTTTGCTCCAATGTTACTATGTATATAAGACATTCATGTATTCTTATTCTAGTCGACATTTTTTCCAGTTTGTATATTAGATATATCTTTGTATATTGCTAACTGATGGTTATCATATTATTTTGATGGTTCGCTTGACAACTAATGTAAGAGATACTTAACAAATTTTATATGATAGATAATTATTGTTATATATAAATAATAATAGTAATAATAATAATAATAATGATATTTAGTTTTATGCAATCTGAATTAAAATATCAGAAACAGTTATTGTTGTGTTTGAAAATTATTTTCTAACTGTGACACAAAGTTTAAGCGGTATCTATAAATATTCAATGCATGTATATGCAATATTGTTGATATCAGCTTAAACAAAAATAAAAAATAAAACTTTTTTTTTCTTTTAATGAGCAATTATAGTAAAATTTATATGCATTTTCTAAAAAAAATAAAAAATAAATAAAAGATTATGATATCTATTTTCTTTTTCTTTCTTCTTTTAAAGAAATTAAAAGAAAAAAAATCTTTAAAAGGTATTTAAAGAATTCTTCTGTAAAGGTAAAAAAAGGAACAACACAATATCATTTTCTTCATTGGAGAACACCTTTTAACAAGCATTTATTTACTACTTGAAAATATCCCCGAATTTTAGCAGATGTTAAAGGGACGCTTTTTATTATCTAAAGCGATTTGCACACCCTCCCAGTCCTTTGTCTAAGTTCCTGCTGACAACATCTGGCTGGTCAGTGAAATCTGGTAAAAAGGTGCGGCGGGCGCGTGAAATTCCGCTGAGGTGAATAAGAGTCTCAGTCAGTAGGACAGGTGTGTCAATACCCCAAGTTTAAAGTGCAGGTTTTTTTTTTAACATTATTAAATAATATATTTTTAATTTAATTTATTTTATTGTGCGTTGATGCATTACCGTTCCTCTTGCTTTTAATATTCCATTGCAGAATATATATTTAATTTTAGAATATTCTTTTCTCCTTTAAATATGAATCAATAAAAGTTTTAATGTTTATTTTATAACAAATAATTAAAAGTAGTCAAACTTTTCTATTAAAAATCTTAGATCATCGATTTTCACATGAATTTAATTTTTAAATGTAATAAAAAGTATTGCAGTTAAAGAATTGTAATATTTAACCAAAATAATATTTTGATTTAAGTATGACCAGGCCATACAGAGGGGGGTAAAGCCGGTACAAATTACCAGGACCCGGTTCACCTAGATGGCCCAGTTTCGGTCGTGGTTTTTAAATAAAATACCAGAAAAAGAGGTAGATTTTGTAAGAAAAACTACCTATTACATTATCCCCATGTTGGAATTTCTGAAAACGTTTTACAGATCTACGCCGATAATGACTCCTAGAACCCAAAACTAACCGCAGTTCAAAACTTTATCTATTTATCTATCTATCTATATCATTTTTTTATGGGCACAACAACTTCCATAATTTTGAACACAAAACCCTCTCCCAGTTAAAAACTTTATATATATCTGTCTAGCTATCAATATAACTTTTTTATGGACACGATTACTTTCATAATTCTCCACAAATCTCTTCCAAACTGATGCATAAAATCTCGTTCAAGTTCGTTAATGGGAAAAATCGGACCAATGAGGGGGGGGGGGGGAGGAGGAAATGTTTTTTTTATGAAAACAGAAAAAAAACATAACTTCTTAATTATTATACATATCGATACATATCGATTTTAAAGTTATTATTATTTCTAGGAAAAGGGCCAAAAATTTATGCATGATAAAGTTTTGATAGGAGTTTAAGGAGCGGGATAGGAGTTGAAGAAGAACAAAACTCATAACTTCGTAAGTTCATAAGATATCAAATCAGCTTAAATTTATGACAAATATTCTTAATACTATCTGCAACTTTTATACTGACAAGTATTTTATAGAATTAAAGAATTCTCAATAAACAGGTGCTATATTGTCCGCGTCTTCGAAATCTAAATGTTCCTGAAGGCCGAGCCGTCAGGGATTTTTTATTTTACGTATAAATTTTAAATTAAAATAACTAATAAATTAAAAAAAAAATCAACTGTTAGAATTTACTAGAACGTATTTAAGGGCCGGCCAGAGGAGTCCTCACTCCAGGGCCAATACTCCCGTGTATGTGTCAAATATATAAAAGTTACGAAGCGTTTATGGCTCGTACGATAGTAATTTTAAGAATTTTCCTATCAAACCAATAAAAATAATAACAGTTAAATATTTTTGTCCCCTTTAAACAGTTAAATATTTTTTTCAAACCCTTCTTTTTACGCACTTAAAAGCACCCGCTCGCTAATGTTAATCCTATGGAGCATTATTTTTCTAATATCTCGTTTGCATTTCAATATTTTTTTTAAAAATTTTTGCATTGGATATCAGAGATCAATCTCTATTTCCGACGTTGATTACTTTTTCGATTTTCTTTCTAGATTTTTTTTTTACGAAGATACTTTCACTTTCGGAACCGGTTTCAAAAGTGAAAGTATCTTCGTAAAAAAAAAATGCAACGAAAATCGAAAAAGTAATCAACGGCGGAAATTGAGATTGATCTCTGCTATCCAATGCAAAAAAATTGTTTAAAAATATTGAAATGCAAACGATATATTAGAAAAATAATGCTCCATAGGATTAACATTAGCGAGCGGGTGTTTTCAAGTGCGTGAAGAGGACCCTTAACCATTTTGGGTTATTATGTTATTAGATATTTAGAGAAATAGTGTTTTATTAAAATGACCTGTTATTAAAAACAATTCTCATACCCTTTCAATAATATAAAATAAATATTCTTAAAAATTAGACACTTTAAAAACTTGAAACAAGCATAATTTTATTAATATTAGCATAAGTATCAATATTATATGTTATTTCGGATATGTATACATTTGCTTTAAAAACGTTGAAATTTCACGAAAATTTAGTTCCATTTTCATGAAATCGTGTACGTAATTCGCAAAATAACTGTTTTGAATAAAATGACTTTAAAAAGGAATATTCCTTATGCCGTATAAAGTTTATTTTATCAATTTCTATTCTTACACAGAGTTCTAAATTCAGCTTTGATTAAAATATTCAAACCAAATAACTTTTTAATATGAGTGAATAAAACAGTTTTCAATTTTTCCTTATAGGTATATCCTTAAATAGGCCTTAAATGTTAATGTAACCTGAACTTTATTTTAAGATTAAAATTCAATTATTATACAAAATGTTTTTTCAATCATTTTAGATACCTGTTTATAACATTTAAGTAATTTAATGGGTAACACCATTAGGAATGGCACTCACATGCCTTGGAATTTAAGGTTGTTTCGGAAATTGTTTTAAAAGAAATATGAATTATTTATCAAAATTCATTTACAATAATTTATTATACTACATAATATTAAAGTAGAAATATATATATATTTTTAATTTTATATATTAAAAAATGGCGACTTGACTGATGATGGGAGGGACCGTTTTGAAAAAAGAAGGGCTAGTGGGGGACAGGATTAATCATCGTACACTTGATCTAGAACAACATAAAAAAAAGTCCAAAAGCAAGTGAAACACATAACCATTTTTAAATATGTACTAGATAGTACCCGTCAAGATTTGACGGTAAATAACTTGAAAGCTCCTTTAGAAATATGCTTGTATTTTTAATTAGCTGCTTTTAAATTAATTAGGTATTGAAAATTTTATGAATTGTTATATTGTGTAAGCGATTCCTATATATAACGATAGATTTTGTTGTCAGTCCAGCCTACTCAACTTATGTAGTTAAATATTTTAAGCTTCTAATTTACATTCTATTATACTCGAATAAATTTAGCACGAATTTAACTAAAAATATTAATTGAATGATTTATTTATACTTATTACAGTCTCAAAATTAAGAAAACTATATCAATATTTAGTACTTTCTACTTTTTTTTTTTTTAATTACACGACTTTTAAAATTTGTCATTAATTTTATTCTTATCAGCCTAACTTTAAAATCCAGATAAATCATGGATATCAAGTTGATTTCTTTTATAATTCTTATATGAATATTTTTGTTTCTTTCCTTTTCCCTCTTTTTTTTTTTTTTTTTTTTTTTTTGTAAGGAGAATAATCATATACATATCTTAGTTTTACAAATATGTCTTATTGATAATGGTCATACAAAATATAGATAACAGTTTAGATATCTTTATTTAATCGATAACTACATGCAAATTTTTTTAATTTAAATATTTTTATATATATTTTTATAATATAAAATAAGTAATTAAAAAAATATTGGCGGTTGTTAAATTTTATTTACCACAGTCCCAATGTTTTGAAAAAATAACAATATTTAGTATTTCTTTTTTTTTCTTTTTTTAACTACACGAGCTTTAAAATTTTTCATTAAATTAATTTTTATTAGTCTGATTCTAAAACCTAGAATTTAAAATTTGCTGTTTGCACCTAACGATTACGATACATGTTTTTTAATTACTTGAATTTACATTTTCTATTTTCATACATTGTTCAATGGTTATATCATGGATATCAAGATAATTTAGAGTTCTGTATGAATATTTTCCCTTCTTTTTTTCTTCTCTCCTTTTATTTTTCCTTTTTTACGAAAAATAATTACATGCTTATCTTTTTATGTATATGACATCTTGATAATGGTCATACGAAGTATAATAAAAACTGTAGACCTGTTCAATTTATTTAATCGATAATTAAATGCACGATCTTTTAATTTAAATACTTTTAATATAAATTTAGTAATTAAAATAAAATATTCTTGGGTGTTAAATTTTAATTATAAAGCATTCGAATAAAAAAAAAAAAAAAAATTATGTAACTTTTCCTCCTGAATTAAATATGGCATTATTAAAATGAATTATTGCCAATAAAATAAGAAAAATCAAGCCGTCCGTAGCGGGGATCGAACCGACATGATGATCAGAACAGAGAAAAAACCCGCCTGACACCACTCGGTCATCCTTTTCTCATTCGAGTGTATTCTAAAACTGGTTAGCTTCTACATTTAAGTTTACGCATGCTCAAATAGGGTAAATACGTGTGAAAAGTGAATTTGACGGAAATCCCTTTTCGTTTTAATATATAAGATATATATATGCATTTTTGGTGAATTGGCATTAATTCGAAGTAAAATGTAAAATTTCAACCAAAACTTCTGTTGCATTACAGTTATAAAAAAAAAAGTGAGCAATCGGTATTAAATATATCGAATAATATAATCGAATAATATTATCGAATAATATAGAATTATAGTTATAATATTATAACTATAATATACAATATCTGTATAATATAATATCTCTTAATAAATCGTCACATCCAAAGTATTTCCCTAGAAAAATACTTCAAGATTAATTTCCAAAAAGATAAAGTTTGTTGATTGAAAATTGGCGGAGATAGAGTGTCCACTGATTTTGAAAATTGCCGTTATGGAGGGGGAAAAAAGTAAAGTTTTTATTACTGTTCACTTGCTGCGGCACTCTCTACTTCTATAACACCAAAATTACCCTTTCACTTTCTATAGAAATTTATAGCCAATAAAATAAGATTTCTATGTGTATAAAAAGTACTTTAAAAAACAAAAAAGTGGTTTTGAAATTTTGGACAGGTTAAAGCGGTGTTACTCCTTAATTTGTTTTATTACTTAAGTTTACACTTATTTTTTTATGGTTTTTCTATCATATAGAAACCTACAGATATTTTTTATTATTATTACTTTCCACTGATACTATTTATATACGAGTTACAGGTTACGTACAGTTCTACCAAAATTTTTGTATAGAATTTTTCACCTTATTTAATAGCAGAAAAATATTACAATTTATGTGATAATTTGCAGAAAGTTTTTTAATTAAAAAAAATATTTTAGGCAAAGATTTCTTGTTTAAATTAATGGTGCCATACTCCTTGGAAATTATATGAGGTGGATCCACTTTGAGTTTGTCTTTTATGTATTAGTAATAATTAAAATTAAAAAATAAATTAAATTTAACCACTTACTTTAATTTGTGTTTAAGATGTAAATTTGTAGGACATATTTATAAATAAAAAATAAATAAATAGCTGTGTTTTCGATAAATAGGGGAAGAAAAGCATTTAATGACAGCTTTTAACATTCTTTTGCAAGACTATTTTCCCTTTATAATCATACTGATTTATCAAAAATAAGTTTGAATTTTAGGCTAATTCACCCTTTAAAATGTTTATCGAAAAACTCAATTATTCATGCTTTTTTATGTTGTTAACTTGTGCGGCTAATTTATTATTTAGGAAAATATATTAGAGTAGTTTTTATAAACAACAATAGAAAGTTTAATGATGAAATGGTTGCAATTAATATTTTTATGCAAGAATATTTTCATAATTAAAGTTAGGTCAGAGACAGACAGACAGACAAATCGAAGTCATAAACACTTTTCAACTATATTATAAAAAAAAAAAATTACACTATTTATATACATTTTAGCTTTAGTAAATGAAAAGTAGAGGGCCAAATATGTGTTGAGGTTCGAGCTTAGTTATAATATTATTTGGGAGGCCTCCAAAATAATACTGTGCATAGGGCCTTAAGCTATGACAGAATTGAGAATTTATCTGTTTGATTATAACATGTCAAACAGATGACACGTGACACAGGACAAATATTAAGTCATTTGACATTTTTATTTCACTTTGTTAACAGATTAAACGCTAAGCATTATTTCAAGGGCTTGTTGAAAAAATTTTATTAACGAATACTGCGATAACACGGTATTCGTGAAAAGTTATTAGAAATCATTAGTCTTCCTGTCCCCGTCCCCACCCCACATATGGTCAAATCAGGCCGCTCCAAAAATATCTTTGATAAAAAGAAGAAAGTGAAAACAAACACATTGCTTCGAGCATGTCTGCTTACAAGCAGTTTAAATAAGCTTCCTTATCTAAGTGTGAAAAAATATATCACACGTCTTGGATTTTGTTTGAAATATGATTTGCGAAAAGAAAAACATGAACATATTTCAATTTATAACAAGATATTCATAAGATTCTTGGTTTACAATATCACAATGAGGATATACCTAAAAATCAATTCTGGGAAATTTCAAAATTCCTCACCAAAGAGGAGGGGAGGGGGGGGGGTAGGTTTGGCGATTATCAAATTACAATTAATAGTTCAATTTAAATCGAAATTTCAATCATTTTTGCTTGAAAGTATTACAAACACAAATATTTGAAAACCAATTTCTGTAATTTTCAAATTTCTTTCCCCAGAAGAGGGACTGGGGACGAAAACGCGATTTTCATGTATCGTTTCGTATTTCAAACAAAAAGTAGAATTCATAAGCTTCTTGCTTTAAATTATTACGAACACAAATACCAAAGCACTAATTTCTGGAAATTCCAAAATTCGCACTCCAACGAAGGAGGGCGGGGAGGAGGGGGGGGGGAATACAGCTTTTTACATTTTTTCTTTATATTTGAATTAAAAAATGATATTCATAAATTTCTTGGTTTAAAATATAGCAAGGCGGAATACCTAAAAATCAATTCCTAGAATTTTCAATATTCCCCCTCCAAGGGAAGTGGGACAGAAAGAAGATTTTCACATATATTTTCCTATTTTAAAGGAAAAAGAGATGCATAAAACTCTTTCCTTAAATTATTACAAACATGGATAGCTAAAAACCAATTTTTGGAATTTTGCCCCACACCCGCGAAGTGGGGAAGGGAACAAAAACAAGATTTTCATATATCGTTTTTTATTTGAAAGAAAATATAATTATTCAGAAGATTCTTGCTTTATTTTGAAGAATTAATTTTTCATAACAGTTAAAATTGTGGAAGAGTTGTGTATTTCGTCTTCGCTCTCCGGTGTGTATTACGTCCTGACTTGCTGGCGTGTATTACGTCCTGGATTGCCGATGTGTATTACGTCTTCGATTGTCGGTGTGTATTACGTCTCTGTTTGCCGGTGTGCGTTTTCTCTGACTTTTCGGTGTGATATATGTCCTCGCTTGTCGGTGTGTATTACGCTCTGACTTGCTAATCTGCATTAGGCCGTCGATTGACGGTGTTTAATACGTCTTTCATTCCCGGTGCGTATACCGTTTTCGCTTGCTGCGTGAATTACGTCCTTGCTTACATGTATTTGCTAGTTTCTCACTTTGCGAATTGCAAAGCGTCCTCATTTACTCATGTTTAACGTATTACAGATACAAATATCGAAAAACTAATTTCTGAAAATTTTAAAAATTGCCCCTCCAGAAGGGGGGAAGGGTGCAATACTATTGTTTCTATTTTATAAAAATATATTCATAAGATTCTTGGTTTACAATATCACAAGGAGGAATACATAAAAATCAATTTTTAGAATTTTCAAAATTCCTCCCCGAAGGGAGAGAAAGAGGGGGGGGGGGGTAGCAAAATCGCAATTTTCAAATCACTCTTAATACTTCTGTATATTACAATTTAAATTGAAATTTCAATCATTTTTGCGTTAAAATATTCCGAACACAAATATCTAGAAACCAATTTCTGGAATTTTCAAATTTCTTTCCCCAAAGGAGGGGCTGGGGACAAAAACGCGATGTTCATGTGTCCTTTCGTATTTAAAACAAAAGATAGAATTCATAAGTAAATTATTACGCAGACAAATATTAAAAAACAAATTTCTGAAAATTTCAAAATTCGCACTCCAACGAGGGAGGGATACAGCTTTTTACATTTTTCATTATATTTTAATTAAGAAATTATATTCATAAATTTCTTGGTTTAAAATACCGCAAGGAGGAATACCTAAAGATCAATTGGTAGAATTTTCAATATCTCCCCTCCAAAGGAACATGTGGAGAAACAAGATTTTCACATATATTTTCGTATTTTAAAGAAAGTAGACATTCACAAGACTCTTCCCTTAAATTATTACAAACATGGAAAGCTAAAAACCAATTTCAGGATTTTTAGAATTTTGAATCACCCCCCCCCCCCCCCCCCCCTCACGAAGTGAGGAAATTGACAAAAATAAGATTTTCATGTATCGTTTTTTATTTGAAAGGAAATATAATTATTCATAAGATTCTTGCTTTATTTTGAAGAATTAATTGTTCATAAAAGTTAAAATTGGGATAGAGTTGTGTATTTCGTCCTCGCTTATCGGTGTGTTTTAGTCCTGACTTGCCGGAATGTATTACGTCCTGGATTGCCGATGTGTATTACGTCTTCGATTGTCGGTGTGTATTACGTCTCTGTTTGCCGGTGATCGTTTGTTCTTACTATTCGGTCTGTAATATGTCCTCGCTTGTCGATGTGTATTAAGACTTGGTTTGCTAATCTGCATTAGGTCATCGATTGACGGTGTTTATTACGTCTTTCGTTGCCGGCGCGTATACCGTTTTCGCTTGCTGCGTGAATTACGTCCTTGCTTACCAGTATTTGTTACTTTCTCACTTTGCGAAATACAAAGCGTCATCATTTACTGATGTTTAACGTATTACAGATACAAATACCGAAAAACTAATTTCTGAAATTTTTAAAATTGCCCCTCCACAAGGGGCGGATGGGTCAATACTATTGTTTCTATTTTATAAAAAGATATTCATAAGATTCTTGGTTTACAATATCACAAGGAGGATTACATAAAAATCATTTCTTGGAATTTTCAAAACTCCTCCCCAAAGGAGAGGGGGGGGGGGCAAAATCGCAATTTTTAAATTACTCTTAATATTTCTATATATTACAATTTAAATTGAAATTTCAATTATTTTTGCTTTAAAGTATTCCAAACACGAATATCTAAAAACCAATTTCTGGAATTTTTAAATTTCTTTCCCGAAAAGAGGGGCTGGAGACGAAAACGCGATTTTTATGTATCATTTCGTATTTCAAACAAAAAATAGAATTCACAAGCTTCTTACTTATATTATTATTAAGGAGACAGATACCAAAAAACTAATTTCTGAAAATTTCAAAATTTGTGCTCCAACGAGGGTGGGGGGGGGGGGGGGGGGGTACAGATTTTTACATTTTTCATTATATTTCAATTAAGAAATCATATTCATAATTTTTTTGGTTTAAAATATCGCAAGGAGGAATATTTAAAAATCAATTCCTAGAATTTTCAGTATCCCTCCTCCAAAGGGAGGGGAGGGGGCAGAAACAAGATTTTTTAATATCTTTTCGTATTTTAAAGAAAGTAGAGATTCATAAGACTCTTTTCTTAAATTATTATAAACATGGATAGCTAAAAACCAATTTCAGAAATTTTCGAATTTTGCATCCCACCCCCCTTCCTTCTGGAAGTGAGGAAGGGGGCAAAAATAAGATTTTCATATATCGTTTTTTATTTGAAAAAAAAATATTCATAAGATTCTTTCTTTTTAAGAATTAATTGTTCATAAAAGTTAAATTTGTGTATTTCGTCCTCGCTTGCCGGTGTGTTTTACGTCCTGGATTGCCGGTATGTATTACGTCCTCGTTCTCCGGTGTGTATTATGTCCTGGCTTGCCGGCGTGTATTACGTCCTAGATTGCCAGGATATTAGAAACAAGATTTTTTAATATCTTTTCGTATTTTAAAGAAAGTAGAGATTCATAAGACTCTTTTCTTAAATTATTACAAACATGGATAGCTAAAAACCAATTTAGGAATTTTCAAATTTTGCACCCCCTCCCTCTGGAAGTGAGGAAGGGGACAAAAATAAGATTTTCATATATCGTTTTTTATTTTTAAAAAATATTCAAAAGATTCTTTTTTTTTTTTTTTTTTTTTTTTTTTTTTAAGAATTAATTGTTTATAAAAGTTAAATTTGTGTATTTCGTCCTCGCTTGCCGGTGTGTTTTACGTCCTTGCTTGCCGGTATGTATTACGTCCTCACTCTCCGGTGTGTATTATGTCCTGGCTTGCCGGCGTGTATTACGTCCTAGATTGCCAGGATATTAGAAACAAGATTTTTTAATATCTTTACGTATTTTAAAGAAAGTAGAGATTCATAAGACTCTTTTATTAAATTATTACAAACATGGATAGCTAAATACCAATTTCACGAATTTTCGAACTTTGCATCCCCCCTCCCTCTGGAAAAGTGAGGAAGGGGACAAAAATAAGATTTTCATATATCGTTTTTAATTTGAAAAAAATATATATTCAAAAGTTTTTTTTTTTTTTTTTTTTTTTTTTTTTTTTTTTTTTTTAAGTATTAATTGTTCATAAAAGTTAAATTTGTGTATTTCGTCCTCACTTGCCGGTGTGTTTTACGTCCTGGCTTGCCGGTATGTATTACGTCCTCGCTCTCCGGTGTGTGTTATATCCTGGATTGCCGGCGTGTATTACGTCCTAGATTGCCGATGTGTATTACGTCTTCGATTGTCGGTGTGTATTACGTCTCTGTTTGCCGGTGTGTGTGTTTGTTCTTACTGTTCGGTGTGTAATATGTCCTCGCTTGTCGGTGTGTATTCTACATTAGGCCATCGATTGACAAAGTTTATTAAGTCTTTCGTTGCTGGTGCGAATACCGCTTTCGCTTGCTGCGTGAATTATGTCCTTGCTCACCCGCATTTGTTATTTTTTCACTTTGCGAATTGCAAAGCGTCCTCATTTACTGATGTTTAACGTATTACAGATACAAATACCGAAAAACTAATTTTGTTATGTTAATTTTTGTTATGTTAGTCTAATAAATAATACTAAACAAACAAAAACTTATGCGTCCGTAATTTTTTTTTAATTTTCGACCTTTCGAAAGTAAAGAAAAAAAAAAAGATTTCATTCACGTAATTAGAAACAAAACATTTTTATAGTACAAAAAAATTATTTTAATATATATTTTTGTCATTTAAAAAAAAAATAATAATGCTTTTTTTTAATTTAAAGTGTAAAGTACTATTTTCTCATTTTAAAATAATTTTTATAAACATTTTTTTAATGTTATTCATGACAGTTATGTATTAATTTAAAGAATTAGATGCATTCCTTATTCAATCTAGTATGTTATGGCTATAACAATATTTTTCTCTATATCTATCTAATATATTAATTTAGAAACATATTTGAGAGCACCTCCTCTTGAGTATACATAATCTGATACATACATAAAAAAATGAATGAGCTTACTTTCTTATGATAAATAATTCGTTTATTAAATTTCATGTAATTTCTCCAAATAGATGTCGAGATGTGTGCATCTCAGTAATTATGAAAAAACAGTGCAGAATTATAAGGATATATATAAACACGAATGTCATTTCTTATAATGAGCATTTCGTATGTTACTTTTTGTGTAATTCCATGCAATGTAATTCCAAGCCTTGATTTGACTATCGCAAAAATGTTAGAAAAAAAACAGTGTAGCAGCACCCCTAGTAACTTATGCGCATAAAAATTGCAGCAATGTTTTTTTTTTAATTGTAAGTACCTTGTATGCAAAATGTTGTGCAATTCCATACAATAGAAACCGAGATCTGCCAATCCCAAAAATTCTGGAAAAAGTGGAACAACAGCGCCACCTGTTCAGCGATAGTCACCAAAATCTAATCAGCTACAATTTATATTAAGTTGCAACTAAATATAAAATTTCCTGAAATTCTGTCCGTTAGTTTTTGCACTAGCGATGCTGCAAATATTTCTGTCACACACAGACACACACAAAGATCCACAAATCTACAGCAGACAGACAGAAAATTTTCCAAAAATAGTTAAATTGTGTTAAGGATATACCAAAACGTATAAATCCGTCAAAAACCGGAAGTCGAAAATTTTCGTGTTTCCAATACTTTCTTCTTATGTACATTAAAAAAAAGTAAAATAAAATAAAATAAAATGAATTTAATGATTAAATGCTGAAATATATTTTTAAACTTATAAATTAACAACGTGTAATACAGTAACGAACAACGTATTATACAGTAGCATAAAACTTTTTCAGAATGTCCGGTGTAGATTGTGTGTATCATAACAGTAAATGTCCTCAATTGACTGTAAAATAATGAAGTCCTGAATTGATTGTGTGTATCGAGTTCACTGTGTATGTAGATATGTATCAATGTCCCCATTTACATTAAGAAAATACATTTTGTGAAATTTTTAAATTTTCTCAAAAATTAAAGTTGATTCAGATTTAATGGAGTATAAATAATAGTTATTCACCGAAAATAAACACCGGAAGTAGAAAATTTTCGTGATTCCAATATATTTTTCTTATGTACATAAAATAAGATAAAAAACATTAAAATTAATTTAAAGATTAAATGTTGAAATATATTTTTTTACACTCATAAATGAGCAACGTGTAAATAATGCAGTAGCATAAAACTTTTTCAGAATGTCCGGGGTTGATTGTGTGTATCATAACAGTAAATGTCCTCAATTGATTGTAAAATAATGAAGTCCTGAATTCATTGTGTGTATCGAGTTCAGTGTGTATATAGGTGTGTATCAATGTCCCCATTTACATTGCAAAAATACATATTGGGAAATTTTGAAATTTTAACAAAAATCAAAGTTGATTGAGATTTAATGGAGTATAAGTAATAGTTATTCACCGAAAATAAACTTTTAAGTCTGTTATTTTTGAAGTCCTTAATTGGCGGTGTACACACAAAGTCCTGAGTTTGCACGTCTTGCCAACCTATGTGTGTGTGTGTGTGTGTGTGTGTATTCTTCATTTAATGACAGAAATTATGGATTAAATAAAACGAATATTTTTATTTGAAAAAAGTGGTGTACAAAATTAATTTGGGAGACTTGGCATCTATGATACATACAGGGTGTCCCAGAACTCCCTGACACATTTTAAAATTCAATAAAAGATCAAGCAATTGGCGTACGAGAGTGCGGTTTGGACGAAAATGCTTCTTATGATCTGAAATTTTGTTTAAGCAAATAAAAAAATTAGTTCCAAAAATTTCTCATAGATGGCACTGCTTCTGGAAAGTTATCGAATAGGTAGAATGCTTTTATACATAACAATGACGAAAGACGCACAATGCGTATGCACAGTTTTTGTCCTAACTATGGCAAACCACATTCCAGAAGTTAACAATACTCGTCTATCCATCCCCACTCGTTTAATCGAACTCAGGAGGGCGAGTATTGTTAAGTTCTGGAATGTGGGCTGCCATAGTTTGGACAAAAATTGTGCATATGCATTGCGCGTCTTTCGCCATTCTTATATATAAAGGTATTCTACCTAATCGATAACTTTTCAGAAGCGGCGCCATCTATGAGAAATTTTTGAAACTATTTTTTATTTGCTTAAACAAATTTTCAGATCATAAGAAGCATTTTCGTCCAAACCGCACTCTCGTACGCCAATTGCTTGATCTTTTATTGAATTTAAAATGTGTCAAGGACTTTTGGGACACCCTGTATATATTCAGTATGCTTATGGTCCTTACTTTTGTGTAGCACTACTTCTGATTAATAATCTTTGCCTTGTAATAATTTTCGGAAACTAAATAAGACGAAGGTTACTTTTTGGAAATAGTGCTACTTAAAAGAAAGAACCTTGTATATACACACGGGCGCGCGCGCGCGCGCACACACATACACACACACACACACACACACACACACACACACACACACACACACACACACACATATATATATATATATATATATATATAACCATTAATGAAACATTACCGAAACACCAACAGAAATGTGAAATTATGATTTAGTAAGTAATAATTTATTGATAACGAAATTGTATATATATATATATATATATATATATATATATATATATATATATATATATATATATATATATATATACACGCGCGCACACACACACACACATATATAGCAAACTAAATAAAATTAATTAAATAATATATTCTATAAACAAGAATAATCTTCTTTGCCAAATTTATATTAAATTCAATTTTTGTAAGCAAACGACATATGTTGTAAAGAATTTCGTTTATATACGTATACATATATATAAATGTAATTCTTTCTACATTTGTAAGAACGCAAAACACAAATAAATATTGATGCTATATAACTCTTAATAGATTATGTCTCATGGGTGTTTGTTCGCAACTTTGTGAGTTTGTCTTCGGAAGGTTGTTTCCAAACTTCCAGAGCTCGAGGCTACGCTATCAATCAATCTTAATCAAGCAACCCTTTCAAAATGAAATATTAGGCATCAGTTTGTGTCATTTGTACATCAGAGGAAATGATATGTACTTAGGCTATCGTTTATTGAAACTTTCCTCTGTAGCTTATTTTTCTATTTGTTATCGTAAAAAAAAGTGCTAATAAACAAGAATGAGCAAATGTGTATTTAGCAAATAATGTCTATCTCTGCTTTTGTTATATGTAGGATACATCAAAAAAATAGTTTTAACTTGTAAAACAAATGTATATATTTCAAAATATAGTACTATTTTTCTCTTTATTATTAACTATCTACTTTAAAGTGACAATGGCTGACAGTTTTTACTTATTTGTGAGCTTTGGTCTGTTAGTATGCTTCTCTTGAACAAAAACAACTGAACTAAGGTATAAGTACCTCTAAACTGAACCGATTGTCACATGTGGGAATATCTCTAAATTCAGCTTAACACTGGATAGGACGTCAAAATAAATAAATATGCAGGATACGAAATGTGTAAATGTTAGGCACGCACGCACACGCACGCATGCACACACACAAACGCACACACGCACACACACAAACGCACACACGCACACACACAAACGCACACACGCACACACTCAAACGCACACACACAAACGCACACACGCACACAAACGCACACACGCACACACACGCACACATACACACACAAAATTACAGGTATAACGATTTTCCCGTAAATTGTGTAGTTAGCGTAACAAAAAGATAGAATCAGCTTTAAATATTTAACAAAGAAATTCAATTAACTAAGAAAAAATGTAACAATAAAAAATACTAATAAGTTAAATCATACAATTAAGGTAAGGTGTGATTTTTTCATAATATAAAAAGAGGAGTTCTACGATCAGCAATTCGAGAAAACAACCATACCATAAGGGCAATCAATTCGAAGTATTGCTAGAGCAAATTCTGCCAGGACTTTCTCCTGAGATTAGTTTCTTACTACTAATATCTCACTCTGTTAATATTAAATATTCTGGATCTAGTTAAGGTGATTAGCGCGGGGCTAAGTCCTCGCATTTAGATAGAGTCTTATTTGATCACTAAGTAAAGTTTCTCAGCTATATTACTCACATAAGTTCAAGACGTACTGTTGGATTGCAACGGGTTAAGTTTCGTAACTCATTTCTACACTCAGTGGACTAAGCACTAAATCATATCGTAGCGATAATTTCTTGAAAAATCTAAAGACTCAACACAGAAAAAATTAACAGTAAGTTCTCTTAAAATGCGATGCTAACTGTAGGAACGTTCGTTTACCTTATATTTATGATTCTTCCACTTGGTTCAGGGTGTATCCAAATAATTTACAAGTCCTGCCTGAACTTAATCATTCGTTAGCGGTTAGTGCTGCTCGAATTATTACTCTCTCCCAGAGAACACCTTACTTGAGAGACCTTTCACTGTATAAGCTCCAATTACTAATTAATTTTTACTTATCTTTACTGTCTACTCTTCATTTTCTTGTAGAGGTCGCAAGTCTGGGTTGGGAAGAGGGGTCCTCCACCCACCTGAACACCCATTTAAGATACTTTTTAACCCTATCACATGTCCTATCAAAACATGCCCTGTTGTTGCCCAGGACAAATATGCTATCTATTTTTCAAATTTAAAAAAAAAAAGTACCACTTATATTTGTACAGTTTAATTTTTACCATGTGTTACAAACATTATGATATGAGATGTCACCGGCTGAAACTACTCAGTGAGTGATAGATTTTTTTGACAACTTTTGTTGAAAGTGCTTGGGGTCCGCGTGGACCCCAGGACATAGTGATAAGGTTAAATACATGGACGTAAAAAGAAATAACGTAACTTAAACTTTTTTTCCTCGGGTGGTTTGGGAGTGCAGCGCCCTCTGACGAAAAATCTTTAGTTTATATTTGCTAAGTATTTCATTACTTTAAATTAATTTGAGAAGAATATATATATATATATATTTAAATAATCAGAGGAAAGAAAATTTAGCTAATTAAATTTAAAATCCAGTGAGGAGCACCCGTTGCGTGTGCCTACAAATAAGTACATAAGTCAAGTGTGGCAACATTTAATACTGAGACAAATATTCTTCGAATGCGTTCCAATTTCAAACTAGAAGTATATGTTCAGCGACTGAAAAGGAAAGCAACATAAAGAAAGACGTAGAATTTTCTGTGTAAAAAAAAGTATCCGAAAAATATCTCTCAAGGGATGATGGCCCCAGTCCATTCGCTGAAAACAGATGTAAAGTGGAAATATATACTTTTTTTCTACCGCCAACAAAGTTTTCTTGCCACTTTGCTATATCTCTCTGAATGAATGTCAATATCCCTCGCATAGTGGCCGCAAAGAATACATTTATATTTCTTCATTCGAAAAATATTCGAAGAGTTGGACAAATGCTCGAATTTTTCAAAGAATATTTTTATCCTTTCGCCCTTTTGTTGAAAATGCGTTTTGTACGAATGAAGTTTGAGAGAGAATGTAATGTTGCCTTAGAATAAGGAATATAGAGCTCTATATTTTTTTAAAGTGATATTAAAATAAATAACGAGAACTAACAAGTTGGAAATTGTACGTCAAACGTGACAAATGAGGTGCGTTCGTACTATAGCTAGTTATATAAATATTCAGATCTTGATGATTTTAAATTTATGCGAAATGAATTATATCATCTGCGGTGAATAATAAAATAAGTATCTCGATCGCTTGACGATTAAACTTCGGAAACTTCTATAACAAGAAAGCACCGATTTTTTTTTAAAAAATCAAATTTCTTAATAAATATTTTTATTAATATCATCTAAAGTTTTGATTCGATTTTCATAAAATATGAAATGGCTTGACAAAATTCTGCAAAGATAAACTATCTTAAATTTCAAACCATTCGTTTTGTTAGTTTTTGCGTTGTTATGTGCGGACAGACAGACACACAGACAGACGGACGGACAGACGGACGGACGGACAGACAGACGGACGGACCAGACGACGACATTAGGTGCTACGTATTTATATAATTACGAACGCACCTAAAAATCATGCATCAGGCACAGATTATAAAATAATTTCCAATACAACGAAATGAGATACCTAAATGAGCAATTTAAAAACCACATAAGGTAAATCCGGTATAGTCGCCCTACTTAAATTCACTAATATAATTGTACTTGTAAAAGACAGCCATTAAACTGGTGAAATTTAGCACCAAATTTCTGAATATCTTGGCTGTAACTAAATTGGCACCAATATTTTTGTGAAACCTTCAACCTCTTTTTTAACAGTAGAGAAGAAAATGTGATCGAACACGATGGTGAATATGACTGTGTGCCCTTCATATGTATTTTCTCAATTTTAAAGTACCAATAAAGTTTTTTGTATTTTGTTTGAGGGAGGGGGAGGGGATCGCGGAACAGCTGCACTCTTTGTATGGGCCACAAACAAGAAATTAACGTCTCTTTAACTTTTTCATGCGGGCAGTGGCTCATCTGCCGGTGTTTATGGTAAGTGTTTATGTAGCACATCTATTTTATTATTATTTTTTTTAAATTAATCGCCTTAATATTTAAATGAATCAGTTACAAAATACTAGATACATAGGTGTCACTTTATAGATAACCATATTTAATTTTTTGTATTTTGTTGTATTCGCGATAAATAATCAAATTAATTTTTAGCTTCGATTAATACGATTTTGGTATATGTGATGTGTATCCGAGAATAACTAAGTGCGGAAATCAAGGGAATACTGTAGTTATTTTCACAAAAAGAAACAATAACTGAATTTTTTTTGATAAAGTGGTTACACTAGTGCATTAAACACAGACATTGAAAATTGAGAGCAAATATATTACAATATATATGGTCCCTCAATCGGACATTCGTATCGTGTCCGCGGGCCCCATCTGCAGTCCCCTAATATAGTTTATTCAAGCCATTGATACACACTCCTTGCCGCAGGAAATCCCAAATGGAGGTATTTTCCTTTTGTTGAGCGGTGGAACAATCAAGCACTGTAAGCGAGGAGGAATTTCATAGCTTGGTATGGTCCGGAATGAATGATTCTGCGGTCATCAGGGAATATAGCATGTTCATTCCCAAATAAGGATAAATTTGCTGTGAACAGAAATTTTAAAATGATATTCGGCTTCATTGCCGAAAAATAGACTTGGAATTTAGTCCACGTATATCCATAGCATATAGTAACGTACGTAAAAATGAATTAAAATAGCTCAATACATTTACTATATATACGTACATATAACAGTAGATGAATTGCCTATATTTATGCATTGATGTAAGATGAAAGTAAGGAAACACATTAATACTTTAGTATTCCTACATATGCATGTGTATGTATGCACATCTATGCAAGCACTAGATAAAAGCATACATAAATTTTCCTCTTGCCGTGCACTCAAATATCAAGGCGTGGATACATACAAATCACGCACTAAAATTTTAAAATCGGAACTGGATTATCTATATATACTTGAAAAAGAAACACTAAAAATGTAATTAAGCTGTGAAAGTTTTGTCAGTGGAAAAATGATTTCGTATTACACAGAATAGTACATTATTTCGATGCATGCATCATCTGTACATATGAACCATGATGTGGCTTAAGGAGGCAACAGTACTTGCAAAAAGCACACGGATAACAGCTGACATTGATTCACCTTTTTCAATTGGGAACCACTGAAGTGATTTCAATACTTTTTTTTTTAATTTTGGCAGTAAGTACATTATAAATTCATCGTTCAAGAAGAAGTAAAAAGAAAAAAAATAGTTACGCGATTTCACAATAAAATAAATAAATAAAAAGTTATATGTAAAACAGCTGATATTGATCTACCTTTCTCTGGAGAATTACTGAAGCGATATCAGTACTTTACTTTTTAAAAATAGTTTTGTCAATAGCTAAACTGATAAAATTTTTATTCCTCACATTATGAATTTGAAAAATTATCTTCTCAAAACTTTCTTCTATTACATTCTAAAAACAAATTAGAAGATTTCTGCAATAAAAATGTAAAAATAAAAACAATTTGTTAATTACAGCTAATAAATCGAGTCATTACATTTAAGTACCGTTTGGTGAATATAGTTGAGAACGTTTCACAACTTTGAAGATAAGGAAGGTCTGTATAGCGTTTTATTGCGCTGTTTTAATAGAATTTTACAAATTTATAAATTTTTAATTGGAAATCATGATTTCCTTATGACTAAATTTATAATTTACCAATCAGACAGAAATTCTAGAGCTGTGTCAAAATTCTACGTGACAGAAATGTAGATAGTATTTTTTCAGAAATGAGCAAGCAAGACTCATTTGAAAGAAAAAAAAAATCATCTCATATTGTGTTATTCTTCTCAATTCCTATATGCCAAAAGTAAATACATTAACAATTGCATCTTGCTTCTTAATCGCGACGGTAGTTAAAATATTACTTAAAAAAATACTTGAAAAATAAAGTAGAAAGATTTTTATATGTTAATTAAGCAAATAATTTCGCAGACTTTTAAAAATAATAAATATATATATACTAGTATATAACCCCGTCAAAAATGACGGATTATTGATCTCCGTTTCATTTTCATAATTACTTCATACAAACAAACAGGAGGAAGGTTTTATTATTGAAAGATTTGTATTGTAGAAAAGTACATTTTAAAAATGACAAATGATTTCTACAAATAAAAATGATATATATATATATATATATATATATTTATTTATTTATTTTTTTTTTTACTTAGTATTAAATTTCTGAAATAGTTCAACGATTGGACAAAACGTTCAAATTAAATATTAATAAATAACCTTGTGCGAAAGTTTTTGTAAAAAAGTGTTATCAATGAGTTTCTAAACAGCTTGATTCACCACATAACTCATTGTTTGATTACATAAGCAAAATTAAATGCAAATTACGCGGTACTATGTATTCCTTATATCTTAATTACGTATATAAATAATCATTTTATTTATGATGGAAGCAAAATTTTAAAATCCGCCGAAAGATGGCGTCAATATACTGGATTGATCACTTCAAAGCCTCACTACGACAGAAATTACCGCTCTTTCTGAAAAAGAAAAAAAAAATTACAGAAATGTTGTTATACATGTTTTATATGAAATAGCTTTTGAAGGTTTTAAACTAAATTAAAATATTTAAAAGCTTTAATATTTCTTTGATTAGTTTATACTGTAACTTTCATGGAATAAATGAGACGATATTTTGGCTTGACTGATGTTGTTTGCAGATATTTGTATCCTTAAATTTTCTTTAGAAGTTTAAACCTACATCAAAAAAATATTAGTTATTGCTAAAAAATATTAAGAGTGCAGTGTGAAATCCTCGCAAGTGTCTACTGGTATATATTATTTCTGTTGTCAACATCTCTTTTTCTACACTTTTACAAAACGCATAACAATAAATGATGTACCATTCCAAAGTTTTTTTAACTGACTTCTGACAAAGTATACTTACATTTCGTTAAAATATCTTTTTTGATTATAAATTGCAGTTAATTAAAAATTAAATCTGCATTGTTTTCCAAAATGAAATGAAAGGTTTTACTCAAATCAATGTGGGCACAAAAATAAAATACAGCAGTATATCCCGCTCAACAATTATTAAAGAAAAAAAAAGAATTAGAACAAAAAAGATAAAGTGGACGTCTTTGCACGGGTTTATTAGGTGCGTTCATAATTATATAAATATGTAGCACCTATAGTCGTCGTCTGGTTCGTCCATCTGTTCACATATAACAGCGCAAAAACTACCCAATTGAATGGTTTGAAATTTAATATAGTACATAATAGTTACAGAATTTTGTGGAGTTATTTAAAATTTTATTAAAATTTTCAAAATCCACCGGCAGATGGCACCACTATACTGAATAGATCACCTCAAATCCTCGCTACGAAAGAAATCACCGCTATTTCTGAAAAAATGTGTTTACAGAAACGTTGATATTCATGTTTTATATGAAATAGTTTTTGAAGGTTTTAAAAAAAATTAAAAGATTTAAAAGATTTAATAAGCTTTTACAAATATTTTAACAGCAGAATCGGATTTGAAGCTTTCAAAGAGTCGTTCATTTGTGAATCATTTGAATTTGTGATGCTGAATGGCAACAATGTTCGTTTGTTTATAGTTGGGATTCCGATTTTTAATCTGGATTTTTAATTAAGAACTTAAAACATTATAATAGTATATGATATACATGTTTTATAGAAAAATATGCTGAACAGACATGATTTCAAGTAAAGAATATTATCATTTAGCTATGATATGTTACACAGGTTTTTCATTAAGCCTAACATGGCGTTTAACTATGGTCGATTCGCAAACCAGAGTGGTCGTACCCGGAACCGTTGCAGACACTTTCTTGCCTTTGAATTTTATTATAAGTAAGATACATTGAAGTTAACTACAAATGCTGAGATATTTCGCAGTACAAACGTAATATCTTACAGCTCATAACAAAATGGAAGACAAAATGAGAGAGGCGAGAAATTATCCCCATAAAACATTTTTTTTTTTTGCATAATGAATAGAGGAAAGTAATTCAACTAGGTAATGGTTGGTACAACTAAGTAATCCAATGGTTTGAGTGTCATAGTTGAGATTTTTTCCAGCAGAGCGAAAATATGCTGGGACTCGAACCTGGGTTTACCGTACAAACGCTCTCCCGACTGAGCTATCCCGACGATATCCTGGACTGGCATAGCTCACTCTTAGGCCAGTCCAGGATATCGTCGGGATGGCTCATTAGAGAGATCGTTGGTACGGCAAACCAAAGTACCCAAGTTCGAGTCCTGGTCTCGGCATATTTTCGCTCTGTTGGAAAAAATCTCAACTATGATACTTCAACCATTGGATAATATTTTTTTTATTCGCAAAACTACTACTGTCATCTATCGATGCTAAAGTGCATTGCGTATTTTGTAAATTTCTCATTTAGACATTTCATTTCATGGTATGCAAAAATGAAATTTCTTAATAATATTCTGTTGCTGTTGGAAAGTCTTTCATAATCTATGCCTGGTGCATGATTTTTCGTTCTTGTTTAAATTGCTAGCTGTCAAATAAAAAAAAATGGCTACCCATTTTTTTTTAATGAAGCTCTTTTAACTAATAAATGAAAAAATAGTTAAAAAAAAAAAAGAAAGAAAAAGAAAGAAAGATTTCGGAAAATGAAAGCATGAAACATCTATAAAGAAAGAAAGAAATAAAAAACAATTAATAGCTTAAAAACTTTTATATTTTCAGAGTACATTGTTTCTTTTTCTTTTCTTTTCTTTTCTTTCTTTTTTTTTTTTTTTTTCCAAATGTTTATTGAATTTATTGGGCAGAACATTTTTCTAAATTTTTTTTTGCTGGAACAACATAAATAATGAAAAATATTTTTAAAAGTCCATCATCCCCTCAAGGGATGCACAATTGATTAGATTTAAATTTACTGCTTCTAAACAGGCGGATAAAAAAAATACAGGGTATGTGTGTCGCTAATCACATTTGTCTAACGTTGCTGTTAAGCGAGCAGTCATCACCTTTTTTTTTAGCTCTTTTGTGTTTTGAAAGCTCAGATCTACAAGGAGAGTTTTCTAAATAAAATTTATTTCCAGTTTTTAAAACTTCTAAATCGCTTGAATAATAATAATAATAAAACTGAAAAGATAAATAAATAAATAAATAAATAATAAATATGTTTAGATTAAATGTTTCAATATTAGAAGTTATGTTTTTTGTTTTTTTTTGAAAGGGGGGGGGGGGGTTTAAAGAGTTAACAAAGTAATAAAACTGAAAGATACACAGCACACACTTGGTTTTACGTTTTTTAATGATTCTTACATATTAGTTACTGCAATTATAAAAATATTTTGGATAACTTAACATAAAAATAAAAATAAAAATAAATAAAGTAAAAATAAAAATAAACAAATAAAAGGAAAAAAGAAAGAGCCTACATTAACTAGCATTATCCTACAATTAAAAGTCTTTTAAATGAATTTTTAATACATAGATGTGCAAAAAAATGCATATCTCAGTTTTCAAAAAGTACATTTATCAGCAAGCCATGGAATACGGGATAATAAACATTATTGATAAACATACATTCGAATGAAGAATCAGTACAGAAATTAATATAGTTTAAAACCCAATGAGCTTTTTGCCTGCAAGTGGTAAATGAGTATGAATACCCAAGCTATAAAAATACCAATTTACATACCGAAAATTTGCATATGTTTAAGAATATATATATATTTATAAAGCCATAAAAAATATAAACAAAAATATTGCCAAACGTTAAAAATGTTAAAATATTTTTTTTTTAAAGGCAGTGAAAAAAATCATAATATTGAAGCACTATAAAGAAAAAAAGTAGATTTTTTTAAATATTTTTCTGTAATTTATTAAACTAAAACAATTTTATAAGGACCCCGTTAAAAAATATACAATATATCTATCATTTTTACAAAAAAAATTATCGGCATGACATAGTCCAAGTTAGATTGAGCTCCAGGCACGGCTAGGGTCTAATGACAGTAAATAGATCCAGGCTAGTCCGGGTTCGAGCTTTGGGCCGGACCAGACTCGGAGAGTTATGAGGGAGGTCCCCATATTTTGGAACCACATGTTGTTCGAATTGGGATAGGTTTGCGGCAGCTTGTAATGCAATCATCTGTTGATATTTTACAGCCTCGTTATATTTACGGGTTATATTTATCGATTAATTTAAAACTTTGAAGAAATCATACATTTATATAAAGGAATAGTTGAGAGTGCGTTGCATAAAATATTTTTAACTTGAAAAATAAGGACTGCCCTTATTTGTGTGTGTGTGTGTGTGGGGGGGGTGCTTTTACATAAACTTACAAATGCTTACATGTATATGGTGGGGCAGCCGCAGGTTCCTCATGTGAGAGGAGTTTTGAAAAATTGTTTCAACAATTTCGTTGTGTGATACAGTACATAACACATAAAAACCGACGTAACGAAAATCTCAAATAACCATAATTAATTTAGCATTTATGTCTTTAAAGGATACATACAAAAGTATCTTCTTTAATATTCAGGAGAAAAAAAAAGAAGGAGAAAGAACAATTGCAATAACAGACGTGCTATTTTGCTGCTATTGTGCCTAACGTTTTCTTTCATTAAGTTTGTGTGGAGAGGAGATAGAGGCTCCCATTATAAAGCCTTGAAACAGTTCAATGACAAACATTTTATGCTGCTTATGTTCTTCTTTACTTTTGTTTTTACATATATTTTTACATTAACAAAAAGGATTTTCTCTCAATCTTATCACTTTTTAAAATATTCTTGGCAGGGTTTTAACCCCAAAATCCACTACCTCCCTCCCTCCTTCCGCCACGCCACTGGTATATATGTGTGGAGTGAAAGGGAGACAACGAGTGAGATTTTTTTTTTCTTGTTGTTGTTTAATGTTGCCGTTTTTGGCATCCAAGCTTTTATCGTCAGAGACTCTTTTCATATACAGAATCAACTTATTTTTTTTTCACAGCTCTTTCAAGTTATAAACTCTTTCTTCTCTCCGTCATTTGTCTGAAAAGCGTGTTATCACAGCAAACGATTCGCTCCAATACATTTGACTCTTCTCCGGGTAGTTTCGGAAAACAATCTCTCGAGTGAGAACGCACCTTTTCCTTAGAGCAGAAGCTCTCGACCTTCCAATTCCTATCTGTTTGTTTTTCGGGCCTCCTTTAGCAGCCATCAAACAACACTCTCGAGTGCTGGGCAGGTCCCCATCGTCGAAAAGAATAGCACTTGAACAACATTTCGAACAAGAAGCGGAAACGACCGCTTCAACTGGAAGAGGCGTATGTGCATCTTGATGGAAAGATGATGTTAAGAGGCAGGTATCGACTTCCATGTTTGCATACGAATGATAGGTTTTAGGTGCGGAGTTTAAATGGGTATTGGTTTATGGCAGGGAGTAGCGAGAGGTACCCATGTCGAATCGTTTGAGTGTTTCTGAAACGTATAGCTGTGCATCGTAAGTTACGATCTTTCTGTTACCTTGTGTGTCACCTATTTAGATAGATTTGGGAAGAGAACTCTGTATAAAAAATCCTGCATTGGGAAAATTGGTATGAATTTCCTTATGATAAAAGGTAATTTTGAAATTAAACAAATTAGTCTCAAAATTGTTTCTTGTTGAATGGCTAAATGGCACTTGTGAGGCATATTACGTTCAATGAAACCACCATAAATAGAAGGGAGGAAATTACTGATAAATTCTAATTCAAAATTTAAATTTTCTTTAGCAGCCCTCATTTGCAAGACTGTTGAAAAAAAAATTGATACAGAAGAAAACATTGCTTCTGAAATCCTTATCTGGGCATGTTGTAGAACTCGCTTCTTCCACTATTAGATGTAAATTCTTTAAAAGGTGGTTGTGTCTGCATTTGTTAAAGTAAAAATGATAAAACTATCAGAAACAACTTGTGTGTCATTTTACACACACACACACACACAATAATAATAATACTAAAAAGTGTTACTCTTTTTTGAAAAATCGATTAGTTTCAACTATTTTACTTTTCTTTTTTTGCAAAATTTGTGTCGAACAACAAACAACACGAGGTGAATTTAGTGCTTCGCGCATTTACACTTTGGCACTGTTTGGAAAGTTTTAGAATTCTTCAGCTGCAAAAGTTTTCTTCTGAATTATAGCTCTTAATTTTCTGAAATAAATGAACTGCATAAATGATTTCATTCAATTAATCTCTCAATCCAATCTGCTTTTATTCTGAATCTCTTCATTTAAGCGATGATAACCCTCTATCTTCACGCCAGGAATGATTTCCGTTTGTTGTTGAAGATCACAAAGCATATTTGAGAAAAAAAATTCATTTTCCTTTGGAGATTTTTTATTTCCTAAATGCATTTTCGATTATTTCATTGACAAATGATGGAAAAGAATCCCGTAGCTCCATTTCTATCAGTTTGTGAGAAAAACATTCGACTCACACTGAAAAAAAAAAAAAAAAAAAGGTGTATCTGGGAAAACATAATAAAACCACGAACGAAAATATACAATAACCTCTTCCGAGTTACCCACGATTCCGAAAAGTGAACTTTACCTTTAGAAACTTGTTACTTTAAGAAACAAAAACCAATGTATTTTCAAAAGATTTAAAGAAGTATTCGTAAAAAACAAAGTTTCTTTTACTGCCACTGGTTTTGGGAAACGCTTCCGAATAGTTTTTTTATAGATCAGCTTTTTCATACTGGAATATAGGTTTTCAAGTGCTATCTATATTCTCCAGTAAACATTTTCGTGTTCAGTAAAAAGAATTTTACAGACACACATGATCAATTAACAGCATTAACATTCAAATTAATATTATGTTGTTACTCTTGCATGTGTAAATTCAATTACAACAACTGAAAATGTTTAATTGAGAATTGATAGCATCTGAAAAACCTATATTTCGGTTTGAGAAAACTGATTAATACACTATAAAAACTCAAGTGCTTCTGAAAACAATGGCAGCAAAATAAACTTTGTTTTTATAAATGCTTCTATAAATCTCGAAAATATTGGCTAATGAAGTTTCTAAAGATGCTTTTCGGAATCATGGGTAACATTATTGTATATTTTGATTGTGGTTATGTTATATATTCTCTAGATTAATATTTTTTTTTTTTTTTTTTTTTTTTTTTTTTTTTTTTTTTTTACATAGTGCATATTTTGGGAGGATATCAATCGGTAGAAACGATTCTCTTAAGAATCTTCAAACAAGATATAGAAATTTCTATTTCATCACCAACAAAATAAACCAAAGTATTATTATAATTTAGTAAACATATTGAAATTTTATGTGGTGAAAAATAATGTATTTTAATATTATAAAGCAAGAAGCCCTAAACATGTATATGTGCGGGGTAATTTGCCGAACTACCCGATGGATTTTTTTTTTTTCGGTTTGCACCATCGGATAAAGAAAATTCCCGCGGTCATTTTGATGTATGTTATACCGATATATCTACGATTTTTGATAGTAAAATTTGGTATTTTATCCTTATTTTGGACGAAAAGGTTGCCAGTAGTGTATGTTTTTCATCTTGCCGACGATATATTGTGCTATCCTTTGGGAAATGTCTATATCTGTTAGAGATTTTAAAAAAAATTACATATACCACCAAATAAAAAAAAAAAAAAAAACGTATTATATATATATATATATATATGCTTAAACGTAAATCTAGAACCTAACCAGTTTTAGAGCACACTCAAATGCGAAAACGTTGGTCAAGTAGTATAAGGTTGCGTTTCTTCTCCTATTATCGTGTGGGATCGATCACTGCTGTGGACAGAATAATTTTTCTTATTTTATTCGAATTATTCTTCAAAAATTTCAAACTTTTTAAAACAGCTATGAATTTTATTTTTTGGTACTATCAAGTTGTTTGCCGTCAAGTTTTGACGGGTTCCATCTAGTATAATATATATTACTGATTTTATTTAAAATACAAAGAAAATTCTTTTAATGAGAAATAATACTATAAAACGAAGATATTTAATTTAAATATGAATGGAACGTTTGTACGACTTAAAGAAGGATTCAATGTCAAACGCGCCCATTAAAAAAAAATATTTGGCAATTTATCACTTTTGTTGGCTATATTTGGCGACTGGATAAGAAAAAATGTACTTCTGGGGCTATGATATATATGATTACCATGAATGTCGCAGCAGACGATTTTATGTTTTATATGAATATTGTAAATTTTACCTCTCATCTACAGATTATTTTTGCATTTCCAGTTAAATTTTTATGTTTGACTTCGACAGTGTTTTTACTTAATAATAAAAAAAAAAATCAAATATAATCTGTAATTGTTTGTTTGTGAAAATTAAAAGTGATGTTGAGTTTGAATCTTACAGAGATAAATAAATATATTTAGAGATATCTTTAAAACATCATGTCACCTGTGCTAATCCGGAGCGGGTAACTAGTTATAGATTAAAAAAAAAAAAAAAAAACACTAGAAATCCCATAATCCTGGAACAAGAAATGGGGAATAGTGTTCCATGTCGTTTTTAAACGAATGTGGCTTTTATTGGAGTTTACAGAAAAAAACTGTTAGCCATAGGAAGCCTTAAAAAACTGTTTACTTTACGGAATAAAATTCGTAATTATTGCGAACTTTCAGTTATTTTAACAGATTTTGGAATAAATTAAACGGTTTGCAGACTTTTCTTTCTTTCTTTTCTTTTCTTTCTTTTTTTTTTTTTTTTTTAAATTTGGTAAAACTAGGGGGTTTTCTGCCTTTTAAGAGCTACGCTCGCCAACCCCCGTTCTGACACCGCAAACTCTAAAAACACGCTAATTTGATCAACTTTAAAACAATTACAGAAGATTGTATTATAATTAAGCGACGAGTGGCGATCTGCTGTAATCGGGTTTCCATTCATTTTCCTTTCACTGAGGTATTTTAAGGCCGAATCAACTGCTGTCGAAAGAGCTAACAACTGTTTTCGTGATTTTCGTACATCAATTAAACATTTGAAAATCAACTTGTGTAAAATGACTAAGTAAACAATGTCGCTGCATCGGGGAATTTTATAATGATGTTATTAAAAATTGGTATTTATTTGTTATCCCATCGACCACTATCCAAAAAAGAAAAAAAAATCTGTTGCCAAAATATAAGGGGAAAAAAGTGCGTTACCATTGGCGTCACATTCAATTGACATCATATGCGTTACACGTGTTTGTTATGACATTGAGATATTTTTATTCGACATTTATCTCTATTTTTAATGATATTTTACCCATTTATTAGTTATTTCATTAATTAAAAAAATAATAACGATCTTAAACGTCGCGCCATGATATTAAAAGAGAAAAAGCATTGAAAAAATATTGCTATGCATAGTTATGCACAACATAGCACGACAGATCCGTTTCAACTGAAAAAAAAAAAAACACTTATCCATCATAAACACTTATCCATCGGCCGAGGGGGATAATTTCCAATGGCAACATCCTTCCATTGGTTTCTTGGGCTTTAGAGTTTGACAAATATTTGGCGATAGCTTTTTTTTTTTTTTTTTTTTTTTTTTTTTTTTTTTTTTTTAAAGTTGTCAACGGAATAATGGAGAAGTACCGAAAATTGTTTTCAGTAAGACGTTTTAAATGTATCGTTTCCAATATGACGTAATTTTCAAAGTTTTCTTCCTAAAAAAACGTAAATATATTTAATTGAAGGGAAATATTATTACTTACGCTGTTTTAAAATTTACAATAATAGGTAAAATATTTTGTCGAAATAAATTAATCTCTCGTGTAAATATATTTTTATATTGAAACTGTTTGGAAATATTATTATTTCAGCATTTTAAATATGACGTAAGTTTCTCCATTTAATGCTTTGAACGTGTAATAATTTAATTATTTCTCTTTTAATATTCACGAGCAAGTATATATTTTATTACGTAATTTTCTACAATTACTACTTTTAACGCGTGATCATTTAATTATTTTTTAAAGTTTTATTTCGGTTTTTGATAGTCAGGTGTAAATACATTTTTTGATTGAAAGGGTTTAAATTATTATGTGCGCTATTTTACAAATTGGCAACAATTCAAATAATGGCCTTTTTGAAATATGAAATAAATCTCCACGAAAATAATGAAAATTTGAATAAAAAATTGAAATATAACCTCAAAATATTGCTCAAATTAAACAAAATAATAATAATTGCACTCTGCACACCGCAAGCTTGTCAACTAAACCCTTTTTAATTATGGTTAAATTCCTGGGCATAGTTTTCGTTCCTATAAAATTTTTAAAGAGAACTATTTTCACCAACTTTAATATTAAATATCTCTTAAAATAATTCTTCGATTTAAAAACTGTCTGCTTCAGCATGTTTATCGCACATTTCTGTATAAAACTACCATTTTTCATACTTTTATATATGCAATAGTTTTCTGAATATTAGTCCAGAAAGATCTCAAGACACAAAACCTTCATTGACAGCTGCTGCTGCTGCGGCGGTGCTAATTTTTTTTATTATTATTATTAATATAGAAAGATAAATCTTTTATACCGTAAAGTAATTTTTTTTTTTTTTTTTTTTTTTTTTTTTTGTCATATGTTAAATAAAAAATTTTCAATACAGAAATTCACTAATAAATGTATGCAACTATGGGATAAAAGCATTCCCCACCATGTTTTTCTGGATATTTGGCGAGACCTCCTTGCAATTCGCTAAAGGAATTTGGTTTTGAGATTACAACAGCACGCTGTTGACAATGAACGTAGAAATGCAAAGCAAATATTTTAACCATATAAAACATTTATGTGAAACCATATTAGGCTCAAAATTCTATCAGCCCCCTGAATAATAATTTATGACTCTAAAGAAGACAGAATTAGAAAACTTCATTCCCCCCCCCCCCCCCAATATCGCCTAAAAAATAACTAAATAAGTAAATAAATAAAATTGAAAAAAAAAAAACAAACGTTGGTCATTTTTTCAATTCTAATAGTTACACAGAGAAAAACGAAAATAGCTATTTAATTTACTTAAAAAAAAAAAAAAAAAAAAAAAAAAGAAGAAGAAGAAGAAGTTTTATACAGAAATTGTACCAAACCTTTTGACAACATATTTATATTTTCCGGTAAATTTTCCCTTTGGATACCAAAGGAGAAGTCATTTGGTCAAATAGTTTAGGAATCATGAAGGATACAAGTTTGAAATTCCTGATGTCAAATTCATTTTTAGGTAGATTTTGTAAGAAATACTACCTATTACATTCTCCCCTAGTTGGAATTTTTGAAAATTTTTTGCAGATCTACGCCGATCATGACTCCCAGAACCCAAAACCACTCCCAGTTCAAAACTTTATCTATCTATCTATCTATCTATCTATCTATCTATCTATCTATCTATGTCACTTTTTTATGGACACGATAACTGCAATAATTCTGCACAAATCTCTTTGAAACTGATACATAAAATCAAGGGGCATAAAATCTCAGTCAAGTTTGTTAATGGGCAAAATCGAACCAAGGGGGGGGGGAGGATGGGGGGGGGGCTTTTTGTGAAAACAGAAAAAAACCCATAATTTCTTAATTATGATACGTATCGAATCCGTTTAAAGTTATTATTACTTCTAGGAGAAGGGCCGAAAATGTATGTATGACAGATTTTTGATATAATTAAAAATGGCTCCAAGGGGGGAAAAAGGGGGGTGTTTTAGAAGAAAAAAATTCATAACTTCGTCAATTCACAAGATATCACATCCACTTAGATTTATTATAAATCCTCTTAATATTATCTAAAACTTCCATATTGACAAGTTTTTTATAGGACCAACCCTTATAGCAAAAAAAAAAAATAAAAACAAAAAAAATCCCTGCCGGCACCGCCTGCAAACAAATTATTTTTCGAAGTAGGCGGTTCCAATTTCCGCATCTCTTCGAAACGGATACATAAAATCAAGGGGCATAAAATCTCGGTCAAGTTAGTTAATGGGCAAAATCGAACCAGGGGGGAATAGGGGGGGGGGGGGGGGGGCTTTTTCTGAAAACAGAAAACACCCCATAATTTCTTAATTATGATACGTATCGAATCCGTTTGAAGTTATTATTACTTCTAGGAGAAGGGCCGAAAATTTATGTTTGACAGATTTTTGATATAATTAAAAATGGCCCCAAGGGGGAGGGGGAAAAGGGGGGGTTTCAGAAGAAAAAAATCATAACTTCGTCAATTCACAAGATTTCACATCCGTTTAAATTTATTATAAATCGTCTTAATATTATCTAAAACTTTTATATTGACAAGTTTTTTATAGGACCAACTCTTATTGCAAAATAATAATAATAATAATAATAATAATAATAATAATAAATAAATAAATAAATAAATAAATCCCTCCTGGCTCCGCCTGCAAACAAGTTAGGTTTCAAAGTAGGCGGTTCCAACTGCCGCATCATGGCAAAAAGGTCATTTCTTCCGCAATTTCCAACAAGCAGGCGCCCCACGGTCTGCGTCTTCGAAATCTACCTGTGCCTGTAGGCCGAGCCGTCAGGGATTTTTAATCATTATGCAAAACAGATTGCAATGCGGAAATTTTTTTAAAGCATAAATCAAAACCTATTAGGAGGAATGAACTGTAATTTTGTATTCTGATAAAATATTCATAGGTATATACGTATATGGTAGATATAGGTATAGTCTTTTTTTTTCTTTTGAAAATTAATTTCGGAAATATATAGAATTAAAATTTATTTATTTTAAAACAAAACAAGATTTATTTTAAAAGAACCTATGAACTTTTTTTTAACAGAAATCGATTTCTATAGAAATATAGATCGATTTCTATAATATCGATTCTATAAAAATCGATTTCTATAGTATAACTTGTATACAAGCTTCAAATATCAGAATTCAAAATTGCAGCTAATTCCCTTAAGTACTTTTTCAATTATGCTCGACAAACTATCCGCATTGCAATTTGTTTTGCAACAATTGCAAAGGAATTTAAAATTTGGAGCTCCAAAATTTAAACTTTCATAATTCCTAAATTATTTGACCGAATGACTTCTCGTTTGGTCTCCGAAAGTAAAATGCACCTAAAAATCCAAATATGCTGTTTCATTTTACTTTATGACTATATCTTTAAATGAAATTTCGTGTTTCCTTGGAGTGATTTAATTGACTATTATTTAAATTTATTTACTTTTTATACAGACCAACAGCACTTACACAAGAAAAGAAAGAAAAAGGAGGGGGTGGGGAAAAGCCGGTAATAAAATATAAAATTAAATAATAAATAAATAGAATAAATAAATAAATAGCTGAAATAATAAATAAATAAATAATCGGAAAATAAATAACTTTGTAAGATGAAAAATATACCAAAGTTATGAAACTTAACATTAAAAAAAAAAAACTGTATGGTGAAACTTTTGTTTAAATGCTTAATTTGTCGTTTTCACATATACAATGAAACACTTGTTGGATACGATGATTATTTTAAACAAACAAAAGAAAAATATAAATTCTTAACACTTTTATAAATTTAAAAGAAAAGAAAAATAATTCTTGTAAGACAAATATATTTTATATATAAATTTATTAAATAAACAAAAGACATAATCAACAAAACTTATTATGCTCGCTAAACTTTATTGAGAGTTTCCGTTTCGTAGTCGCATCAATTAGTTATCAAGAAACTTGAGCTCAAGAAACTTGAGCTCAAGAAACATTTTTCAGCAAAAAACGTTCAAAATTAAAAGTTACCTTCTGTAACAACAATTAGCATTTTTAAACTAAGAAAAGTCTTTAATGCTTTTCTTTTCTCAAAAATGCAGTCATATTCACGAAATAATAAGTTTTACTTTAAATATATTATTTTCAGCACATATTTGTGGGAAATGTTTTAAAGAATGTTATGTTGAAGCTATTCAGGTGAAATTAATGTAGCAAACTTTGAAGAAATGAACAAAATAAGTGTGTTGTAAACTTGCATATTTTTTTAAAATCGGAAAACGCTTTTTAATTTTATTTAATAATATATTTATTGAATAGTTTGTTTAATTTTGAGTATTTGTGTAAGAGTTTAGTCTGGACTTTTCTAAAATTTCATTTTGATGAATATTGTTTTTAAGTTTTCGAATGTTTTGGACTTTTATCAATATTTTTATTTTTTTAATTTTTTAAATATTTTAATTCTTTATTTTTAAACTTTAGATAAAACTTTTATTAGATTACATTGCAAGATTCAAAACAAAAAGAAGTAATCTTCAAAATAACTATTTAGAATTAAGTTTTAAAATTGAATTAATTTTTGTTTTATTTATTTTAAATATTTCATGACAGCCTGCAAATTA
The DNA here is from genome assembly GCA_963931845.1 of Maratus michaelseni. Taxonomy (NCBI): domain Eukaryota; kingdom Metazoa; phylum Arthropoda; class Arachnida; order Araneae; family Salticidae; genus Maratus; species Maratus michaelseni. Next base: position 106,848,507 of record OZ007591.1, on the reverse strand, counting down.
AATATTTTATGTTTACCTTTTAACATTTACATACGTTACTTAATGAATATAAATAAATAACTCGTTAAGTTTTATTTTTTCGTTTTAAATATATAACTTGTTAACGATCTTGCAAACTTTTAAAATTCTCAGTTTATTCAGTGAACGTTAATAAAAAAAATTCTACTAATCTCCATTTCGTTTTTTGTGTTGTTTTATTAAAACTCACAACGTTCAAAATTATTTTTTTTTTTTGTAGTAACAATTGACATTTTTAAAGTGAAAAGTCTTTAATTTTGATGTTTTCCTTTTCTTAAAAGTTACTGTCATATCAACGAAATAATAGGTTTTACTTTAAATTTATTATTTTCAGCATATATTTAAGGAAAACGTTTTAAAGAATATTATGTTTTACGTCATTTACCCGAAAACAATGTAGCAAACATTGAAGAAATAAAAAAAAATAATGGAGTTATATTTTTTAGCCGGAAAACTATTTTTATTTTCATTTATGTGATACTTTATTGAATGGGTTGTTTAACTTTGTGCATTGTACATGATGGGCAATTGTAGAATGATATCCAGAGAGGTGCAAGGTTTTAGAATAGATTTGCTTGTGGTTAGCAACCTAGGTTGCGCTTTTTAGAATGAGTATATGAACAGGAAATAAGCTCACATGAGAATTTTTTGTCAGAACTGTCCATTCAAGACAATTTTTAACATATCAACATAAACAGCAGCCCTCAAAAAAAAAAAAAAAAAAAAAAAAAAAAAAAAAAGAGTCCTGTATATTTTACAGAAAAATCCTGTTAGAAATATTACCAGTTTTCCCCTGTAATTTATACCGAGAAATCCCGTTATGTTGGCACAGATTTTCTCTGTATGAAAGAGAATTTTTCCATGTTACAGACAGTGTAATTCTATTAAATGGAAGCAATTTCTTTGTACGAAACAAAATTTCTCCATCTAATAGAAAAGGCAATCCTGTTCAACAGAAATAGAGTTTTTCTGTATTAAACAGACGTTTCTGCCTTAAATAACAATGATATTGCTTTCACTATAACCAAGTTTATTGTACAAGATCATTTTCTTCTTCCTTTGCAGAATTTCTGCAATAATTGGAAAGAATTTTCTTGTACGCGATTATTACTTATTACTATTATTATTATTATTGTACAGTATTTCTGGTATTTCCGAAATTTTTGTCGGTCATAAATGAAGAATCTTGTGACTTTAAAATTTTCCGCTGAGAGCGGAAATTACATCTATGCTGGATAATAGAGAAAATCTGTCCTTTACATGAAATGATTTTTTTAAATACAGTAAAATATCTATTAAAACAACAGATATTTTTAACAGTGAATAATACAGAAATTTAACACTTAAGACATATTAAATATTTAAAAGTAAGTTTCTGACAGCCTTTTTCAAAATGGAGAATTGAAACAGTTCTCCCCACTCCCTTTAAGATAAATTAAAAACACATGCACATTTAAAAAAGAAAAAAAAAACATAACTAAAAATTGCTTTTTACCCAGGATTCAGCATATGGCAGACTCCCACCCTGATGATTTTTTTTTACTTTCCCTTTCTCTTAGTATGTGATTATTTTAATTAATTTAGAAGTAAATTTTACTATTTTTTCAAAATCATCAGAGTAAACGAAAAATTATTTCATTGAATTTAGAAATATAAAAAATGACATTAACTCTCCCTTGGACTGCCCCCTCCCACTTTGCCGGTACCTATGTTCTAGAAACATTTATTCCTTTATTTTCTAAAACTCCGCAATAATAAATGATTTTATTGTATTTTCCAACATTTTTTTTAAAATCAATATTTAAAAATTTTTAATTCCTATTCTCTGTTAAATTGAATCCTTTATTTTCAAAAGTTTAGATAAAACTTTTTGAAGTTTTTTTAGTTTGCAAGACAAAACTGGAAAAAGTAATCTGCAGATAACTATTAAATTTTACAAATTAAATATTTATTTTCGTATGTTTATTTTATTTTATTTATTTAATTTACTTAAACTTTAAACTTTGTGACATTTCACAACTATTATAGATATTCCCTATTTATTTTTCAAACATATATTGCTTAATGAATATAAATAAATGAGATGTTTTAAATGTATATAGCTCTTTTAAAGTTTTATAGCTTCAAGTTTATTCTGCGGGCATTAATTTTAAAATTTTCTGTTAATCGTCATTTTATTTTTCTAGAGTTTTATGAAATTTTACAAATTGATTAAAATAATCGATAGTTTTTATCGATTTGTTTTGTCATTTAAATTAATATGATACGAGTATATGACACATAAAAAAAATTATTTTATCCAAAACTTTCAAAACATTTTCTACATGAATGTTTCAGAATTATTAATATCTATTTTTATTTTATTTATATTTATATATTTACTTAATTTTGAATTAAATAAAAAAAAAAGGATATCGTTGTGGAAGAAAAAAAATGGAGACGGAAACAAGATAGGTGAAACAGGAAAACTTTGCATCTATATCACAGTTTACATCAGACATTATAATACCTCGTTGCAGAATGTGCAACATGCTCAATTAGGCTTATAATTTAAAAATAGAATTTTCAAAAACCTTTTATTCCAAATCCATAATTTTCACATTTATACAACTTTACAAAAGAAAAAAAAATGCAAAACTGACATTTAAAACAATTGAAAATTCAAATGCCATGATGTTGTCTTTTGCAGATGGGGGGAGGGGGAAGCATGTTTTAGTTGCTTTTGCTTGTGTCTTCGGTAGCTACACTTGGTAGCTTCCAAAATCATAACTTTGCATTTGGGTAAATTGGGGGAAAATGAAAAGAAAGGGTAGTATACATATAAAAAATAGATAATATCATACCGTAAAGTGCAAATTTTTGAGCTTTTGTCTTTGTTACTAATTATATAATCTTCATTATGAACCCATTAAATTTCTATTGGTTGTGCGTTTTAAATGTGTAATTTAAATGAACGGAATCTGCAGAAGAAAGTCCGTCAATTATTTTTTTTTTATTAAAATAGGTAATCTCAAAGGGTCAATGAAAGGGTGATGAAAAATTAACTAATTGAATATTGTTATGCAATAGATTGTTTTTGTACTGATGATGCCTTGCGTGTCGCTTGGCGAAACGTCTACTATTTTGTATTTTTAACTGTTTTTAAGTATATATTTTTTTATAAATTTTTATTTTATGTGTACTCATGTCTGTCTTAAATTATTTTAATTGGTGTTTTTAATAATTGAATATTGTTGTCTTACTGCATATTTACACTCTGACTGCTTAATTTTCTTTTTCAAAATCCTTTTGACCAATATTTATCTCTATTCTCACATTATTTCAAATCATCATGTTGAAATATGTAGTATATTTGTCATTTGCACTTTCCCCCTTTGACTGTGGAATTTTTAAAACAAAATTGCTTCAAAAATTGTGTATTATATAAAATTTACTACAAATCTCTTGCCTGTGGAAATCACGGGATTACCAGTCAGAGGGTTAATGTCTGTTGTTTTATTTTATTATTTTAATTTTATGTAAGAATCTACTAATCTTACATCAAATTACTAAATTCTTGTGTCTACTCTTTCTGACATTTTCAACTCGTCAAAATAATTAATTTCATCCTAAATATATACATTAAATAGAAAATATTACAATGATTTCAAGGAATTAGATGCTTTTTTTGTTAGTATTTTAATATTTAAAATGTCTTAATTAGTTATAACAATCCCTCCCCCCCCCCCTTTTTTTTTTTTTCAAATTCATATCTTGCATATTCACATATTGCATTACTTTCGTTTACCATATACCAGAACACAGTTGTGTATATTTACACTAAATTGTATTTTTTGTATCAGGAAATTTATAATACGTATAGAAAATATTAAATTTCGGTATATTTTGTGTCAATAATCCTTATGGTCTTTACTGATTCATTTTCATTTTATATGCTTAAAATAACATTTATCAAAGGACTAGGATCGATAAAGCAGTGAGTGTCCCCCCTCTCCCTCTCTCTTTCAATTGTGAACATGAAAGTTTCTTCTAATTTTTTTTATTATAATTTGTTACCTTTTTTTTTTTTTTTTTTTGGCATTTTAACTATTTATTCCACACAGAGGAAACATTAGGAGTTTAAGAATTTATACAAAGGTTAAAAGAATAATACCTCAATTTGCTTTTACTTGAAAAAAGTTTTCTTTAACAAAATATATACACAGTGCAAAAAAATTGTTGATTTTACAGTATAATACCAGTATTATACTGTAAAAACAACATTTTTTTTTTTCAGTGTAGCTAAAAGTGCTTGGAATAATAGACATTGAATAATATTAATGTAGTTTAACACCTTTTTTTTAATATAATTTTATTATCTTTAAAGCAATAAAACACATTAAGTTTAATTTAAATTTTTGAGTTTTTAAAGATGAATTTTAGCATTCTACTCATTCATTTGCAAATTAAAATTGTTGTGACATAAAGAATTAATTTAATAAAGATCTTCTATTCTTTTCATACTTTACCTTCAAATAATAATAATAAAAAACTATATATTACAGTATAAATCCCTGGCGATTTAATTTTGAAGCAAACATAAAAAGAAAGAAATCAAAAACAGATAGTATGGGTAAATCACAGTTCTTATTACTCGAAAATTGGCGCTCGCTTCCACGGCGGAAATTGGAATCCTTCCTCGGGGACTTCAGCAGTTGTAGGCGTTAAAGAATGATATCCTCGTTAATGGACAATCAAACCTAAAGCTCTACGAGGTCTCTAAGGACGTGTAGACATTACAACTTTATTTCACCTTGTGTTCGGGAAATGTCCCTGTTGTGGTGCCGGATGAGTGAGCGGACAAATTCCTGCTGGACGGAAATTCCCAATTTGTGAACAAAACTTTGGCGCAAAGAATGTGTCCCAATTAGATTGGAATAGTTGTTACAAATATCAATGAGCCATTCTTAACAAAGGTTCTTTTTTTATATATAAGCTTGATTAGACTGGCTTATCCCACGAAGATTTCTTCCAAGTTATAATTAGTTTTTTAGTGTGAGCGGTGACTTATCAGACGGAAGTAAGTTAAGAAAAATAAGTTGTCATAAAAATTTAAAAACAACCGGAAAAGTAGTGAACGATTGGAGAAATAAAATAAAAATAAAACTGAAAGAGAAAGAGCAATCGTAAATTTGTGACGAAGAGGTAACTCTGCGACTTTTCGAAACAAAAGTCACGGGATGACGAAGCGATGCCGAAGCCACACAAAAAAATGCCATCTGCATTAAATAGAATTTATATTTATTAAGGAATTTTGTATACCGTCAGCCTTCGACCAGAAGTGCGCCGATATTTGATTTCCCCTTCGTCAAGCATCTAGTTGACATAAGACACTTTCAGCTTCAAAAGAAAGAGAGAAATAGTACATGCGAACAGGTTTGCATGTAATTAGGTAGTTGTTCCTAAATTAAAGACGTTTTTATTTTAAAAATTCACATACGACGGGCTTAGAAAAAAAATGGGCTGCCATTGATATTGGAAATCATGGTTGTCACAGGCAACTATTTTTTTTTTTTTTTTTTTTTTTTTTTTTTTTTTTCAAATAGTTCGTACATTTTTTTTTCCAAACTATACAATCCTTGCCATATACTTTTTAAAAAAGGGCAAGAAACACCTACCAAAAATATATGTTTTTTAAATATAGTGGTGGGACTTGAATGTAAAAATTGTCGCCTGTGGTAGCCTTGTGGAAATCCTACTAATAGGGCCCATTGCGTTTACAAACATCTCACATTACCAATGGCGCGAAAAGCGAAAATGAAGCCCAGGTACCTGGGGTCCTTTGCTTGTAAACTTAGAATTAAAAAAACAAAAAAAACACATGTTTTCAAATTGGTTGTTGTTTTTGTATGATGGAAAGACAGTCCAATATGGGTGTCTAAATATGATATTCTAATTCTGGTACAGTTTTAGAGTCCATGGGGAGGGGGGGGGGGTTGAAATTTAGTCACCTTAATGGAGAAGTATTAACTAATGTAAAATTTTTATCATGTGAATTTATATAAATTACTAGTTCTAAATTGCTAATGTTTTGAAGTTGGGTTAATTTAATCCCTCATTTGCTCTGAATCGCTGGAAAACAAACACGATTGAAGTACCTAGATTATGAAAAGAAACCATTGTTTATCGTGCAGGAATCTATATTGGAAATAATAAAATAATAAGAGCAAGAACAGTCATATTTATAGAAAACAGTAATTCAAACAAAACAACACCAAAGTTTGATCGGAAAAAAATGGATTAATGTTCAAAAACAACTTGAAAAATCAGGTTAAATTCTTCAGAAATTGTTATAAACATGAAGGAAGATAAACAAACAGACAATGAGGAAATTATAATAAATGAACCTAGAAGATCACACAGATCAAATAGGGGTGTTCCACTTGATAGATTCGCATATTACTAAAGAAAATAAAGTAATATAGAACCAACAGAATGGAAGGAGATAGTGAAAATCGATAATCTATATGATAGAAACAAATGGTACGAAGCAACTAATGAAAAAATTACTTCATTAAGAAAAAACAAACCATGGGAACTTTTAGATCCGCCAACTGGATTAAAAGTAATACAAATGGGTATTTATGTTAAAATGTAATTCAAAAGGTGAAATAGATAAACATAAGGCGTGACTGGTAACTAAAGGTTTTTCTCAAAATTTCAGAACTAATTATTATGAAACATTCGCACCTGTCGTAGTATATACAATATTAAGAGATTTTCTAGCATGAGCAGCATATAAAAATTTAAATGTAAATTATCTGGACATAAAAACAGTGTTCCTCTACAGAAATTTAGACGAAAAGGCTGTAGCTCACAAATTCCAATATGGTGCCCTCAGAGAAAAGGGTATCATAGATCTGGAATATTTCCCAAGCAAGGCCATGACAGCAGATATACTTACGAAGCCTGTACCCAGAACTGATTTCATCAAACATAGAAGTGCTTTAAATCTTGTGACTGTTCCTACTTCAAAAATCAAGCAGCGGTGTTAGAGATAAATAATTTCCTGAACAATAAACATTCAAAATAATCGTTTAAGTTGTGTAATCAAGAATATTATCCATTAACAATTCATCGGATTTTCAAAAATAAATAAATAAATAAATAAATAAAGAAGAAGAAGAACTGTTTTTTCCACTGATGTCATGAGTGTTTCAATATGTGGTGCAATATCTATAAAAGACTCTGAACGATAAACTTTTTTCTTTAGTTAGTCTCCAAAATGCTCTTACAGCAATTAGGTGGCAGAATATTTTTCTGCATTTAATATGTCAATAATTCTCTTTAATGTAACAACTTTTGTATTTTAATTTAATTTAATTTTTTCTTTCTATTAAAAATAATAGTGCCAGATATGAATGGATCTCCGAAAAGTGAATTAATATAGTGTCCATATATCAAACTGAGTAAAAACACTAACAAATTAAAGCTGGATATTTCCTCAACTGGGACGTCAATATCATTATGGATCAATCAAGGTAAGAGGAATTTCCTTACCTATATTTATTAAAGTATTCATGTGATTTAATTAGAGAAGCTCAGAAGGCTATAGTTCACACATTCCATTAATTTTATTGTTTTATTTATTTATGTATGAAGTTTTAACTTAATTATGGGATATATTTATCGGAAACAAATACCGAATTTTTTATATTGTTTTAAGTGAAAACGAATTAATCTTTCGTAATCGAGCTGCACGCGATAGAGATGAGATGATTCTTAAAAAATTCTGTTTGAAAATTATTTTTAAAATCACACCAAAAAAAAAAAAAAAAACAGTAAATTAAGATACATTTTTCAAACATTTTAACGTTTCAATATACATAACATTCAAACGTTTTAAAAATTAAAATTGTGCGATGTTTAGAAGTTAAAAAAAAATTACTGCAAAAGCGAAATTTATGGGTCAGATATTGCCACCATTAATATGGCGTCAAGCATTATACTCACGGATATGTTTTTGCTTTATAATATAGATTATCATTATTATTATTATATTTAAACTCCCTTTTAGATTACTATAGCATAAAATTTCTAGATAATTAACCTCTTCAGACCCAAGGAACACAAATGTGAACCTCTATTCTTCTCCTCATAAAAGCTAAACTGTTTTATTTTATTTTACATTTTTACTTTACTTCCATATAGCTGAATGTTTTTTGATTTGGAACAAAACTAATAAATGGCAACACAGAAGCTTATTTCTTCTTAAAATAAATATTATTTTCATCTGAGTATGCAAAAGGCCTTCAAGACAGAACTCTCAGAAATAAAACACTCAATTTTGACGATTCGGCAACCCTTAAGCTTTTATTTCGTTATTTTTGACAATCATTCCGTCACAGAGTCATGTGGTTTTTGACGAAATGCGAAACCTCAAATATCTGACGAAACTGTTTCCTCACTGTCAAAAATAAAACTCTCACTTTTGACTATTCAACAATTCTTGAGCTATATTTCATCATTTTTGACAATCATTTAGTCTCAAAATTAAGTGATTTTTAATGAAATGGAAAATCTGAAATATTTGACGAAACTGTTTTCTAATTCACGCGGCGAGATTATTTTTGTTGTTACAAAATCTTTCAAAAAAGAAAAAAAAAATCAAAATTTGTGGAGCTCTTTTTTATTTAAGAAATATATTCATATAGCAATCAAATTTAAAATATGCATAACTGATCCCTTTCCCCTCTATAAACAGTAACGCGTTAAAATCTTAACCCCCATCATCTTTATAATTTCTGACCAACAAATTAACTAGACCGTATTTTAATCATTCATTGAGCAAAGTAAATTTCTCTAATAAATTTTATTAATCAAGCCATATTCTAATTATTTATGAACCAGAAAAACAATAATAATAATCTAGCCTTATTAATTAAAACATGCAGAAATTATAACAGCACCGATAAAAATACAATCTACTTTCTAAAAATATAAATACACATCAACATCCTGTAGATACATTTAAAATCAAATTCATGCAAGATCCCGCTGGCGAAGGAGGCAGCGCAATGGTCTCCCACACCGAAGATCGCGCGTTCGAATCCCCTTGAAGACTTAAGAAACGCGTCCTAATTTTCCCCCCTGTCAATTACAAGATTATTCTAAAATTGTCAATAGATAGCGCAACCTGCCTTTTTTCGAACAAGCAATTTGACGAAATTAGTTTTCCCACTTTTTTGAGGACACAAATTTACTCAATTTGACGAAATATTCGCTCGGCGCATTTCCCAGGAAACAGTTTCGTTAAAAATGAAGAAAATTTCGTGGAATTTCAGTATCTATTTCTGACAGTGAGTGTGAACATAAGAAAGTATGTAATTTCTATTATTATTTAACTTTAACGCTTTACAATAAAATAATTTCGAGGATTTGTAGATTATTCAGTTGTTTAAAGCCTTTAAATTTGTTTTGCGTGGATTAAGGTTATTGATAATTAAATTGATATTTTAAGGGGGCTTAGTAATTTTAGATCCATATTTAGGAGCCTAAATTTCCAGTCCTCTAAAGTATCAATTTTAGCAAAAGGGCACTTTCTGTCATCTATTGTGTCATTTTGTTTGTGGGAAAGCAATGAATGCGTATTTGTAGTATTATTTTAACTTCAGGTTTCAGGAGGTTAGAATCCAGAAAAATAGAAGACTCGTCTTTGTTTCATTGTGATTATTTTTAATGCAACTTAACATGAGTAAGTATAATTAGGAAGTGAATCATATTCTTAATCATCTAAATTTAACTTAGAAAATGTTCTGCAAACCTCAACAGAAATAAGGAATTTGTTTCAAAGTTTTATAAACTTATATCCATTTTTCCAGATTCCTTGTTCATTTAGTTTTTCCGCAAAGCTCGAGAATCGTTACGGATACTGTCATCTTCCGCAAAGCTTGGAACATATTCTAGGTAACGCCATCAGGAAGACACTAATATTAAATTCTTGAACAGTTCTCAATTAAGGAAGGATGTCATTATGTTGAAAATAACATGGTTTGTTTTAAAGAGGGAATGCACACAAAGTTTAAATTCACATAAAATAATACAAAACAGCAAATTTTCTTGGTCCACAAATTTGTTTGAATAAGTTTTGATTGTCTTAATTTAATTAAAATTAGCCTTTTCTTTAAAATTAAATATATTTTAAATAATTATTGTAAAAAATGAAATTTTACAAGCTATTTTGCACGTGCAATTTTTCATTCGCCTTCCGCCTGAACCCAATTCAGGCAATTCAAATGCGTCCTATTTGGAATGCCCGAACTGACTTCGGGTAGAAAAAAAACAGTGGTTCTATTCCGTCAGATCGTTTTCCTTTTGAAAATGTGAAATTCGTTTCCCTTTCGCAAAACCATATACAGCTCCAAATGTTGGAACAAGATTTCACCATCTTATGATTGCAGATTACTGCAGCACTAAAGTTTGGTTCAACCATCACAAAATTTTTAACAGTATATAGCTAGCCAAGATTCGCTAGCAATCAATAAGCATATTATATCATCTTCAAATATGCCTGACAGACACTTAGTAGAAGCAAATATTTTAACCCATGCTACTTCCAAACAGTTCAACTAAAAGTTTTGGAATTCTTACAGAAGCTGCGTCATCTTCTTGGAACAAAGTCAATTTGTGCAACAGCGTGAGGTTAACATTTATTTTTGATTTTTGAATGATTCTCAAAAATTTCGTTTTAAAGTTGGAAAATCTTCTAGATCTTCTGAAAAAATTCATCGGATGGTACGATTTTAGTGGCAGACTTTTCTCCCTAAATTAGGGAAGCGCATGCGGGACTTGCAAAAAGTTGAGCTGAGCTAGTTAGTTTACTATAAGATATTGACGTGTTTCAAACTTTGACGTAAATCTAGCAAAGAAACATTGCACAGAAGTTGTTAACACAGTCAATTAGCTGAAAAATAGATTGCCTATACAAAGCCTGTGAAATTTAAAAATCCCGAAGAAGGTTGGTCTAAAAAGAAACCAGATCTTTTTCATGTTACATTATTTGATTGCAAATTGAAGACACATATTTTAGATGTCTACAGAAGAGATTTTAATACCAAATTAAAAGAAGGAATATTTGTTGGATTCGCCGAAGAGTCTAAAGATATTCAATTCCATCAATAGAAGTGCACAGATGTGTAGAGATGTAATATTCCTTGAAAAAGAACTTGTGAAAAATTCACCTGAAAGTGAAACCAAAACCAGATCTGAAAACACAGAAGAAATTCTATATGATGTTGATGAATCAAAACAGAAGATAAATTCGGATATGTTGTTTTACAAAAACGTAAAGGAAGAAGAATCACAAGAACATGCTATGTTCTTGTGATTCTTTTTCCTAATCAGAATTCAGATTCTAATAAATCTAATCAGAACTCAGACCAAGATGGAGATCTCATCTTGGATTATTTAGCTGCAAACTGAAGATACATATTTCAGATATCTACAGAAAGAAATTTGACGCCAAATCAGAAGAAGTAATGTTTGATGGAAACGCCGAATCTAAATCCTTCAAAGATGAAGATGCACAGAAGAACCTCTGACGTTCTGAAAGTACTGTAACTCCCAATAACAAATACTTCAATGATGTTTACATTGTTTTATAAGCTATTATCTGCCAAGCTGGTGATCCAAAAAATTATGAAAAAGCTATGAAAACGCCTGAAGCAAAAACACGACCACACACACACACACAAAGTGAAAGTTAGCAACTTGAAGATGAAATAAAAGCACACCACGAAAATGATTATTCTTAAACTGATTGCGATTTACCTCTCGGAAGATAAACAATTAAAAGAAGATGGACGTTTAAAACCAAATATAAAGCCAATAGTGAAATCGTAAAACTCAAAGTATGCCTCATAGCAAAAGGGGTGATCTCAAAAGTACGACTATATGAAGAGACTTTTTCACTCACCGTATAAGATTTAGCTAAATGCATTTTTTTTCATGCCCCCAACTTAGACCTTGATCTGGAATTCTTGATCAAGTGGATGCTGTGACTGTCTTCTTCCATCCTAATATGAAAAGATGTAATGGAATTGCCCGACAGTGAAAAATTCTTCATACATCATTACTGTCGTTTGAACAGGTACATATATCTCTAAAACTGAAATAAGCCAGTCGCTGCTGGTATGTACAACTTAGTCAAGCCCTTAAAGAAATTAGTTTAAGAGATCAAAAGAGATCCATGCATTTTCTATAAATGTATAAGTGGAACAATCTTAATTGTAGCTGTCTATGTTGATGATGTACTAATTCATAAATAATCAAAAACCCAGATTCAGTAATTTACTTTATATGCTAACAGGTGTTATATTAAAAAAAACAAAAACATAAAAAGCTAAAAAAATATTTTTTTTTTTTTCATCTGCATGTTTCGGCACCACCGAAACAATGATAAATGATTTGCAAATGATATCGTATGCAGTAAAACTGGCCCAGTATATTTATGATTATTAAGTAATTATGTTGAAAATTATTCAGGAGTATATGAAAACCATACACTAAAGCTGATTGACAGAGGAATTATTATATGGGTATGGCTAACAGAAAATTCATTTGCAGAAAAAAGGGAAATTATTGTTAATACAAAGTACAATAGGAACACAACAGCACTTGCCCAGATTAAATTAAAAAAAATCCATACAGATCAATTTTAATGAAAACAAAGTAATTTTTGCCTCTAATTTTTACTATTCATTATTTATAAGTATATCGAGATTATGGTACGTAAAAATACAGTATGTAGTATGAGTAGGTTCATAGATACAAAAATGTACATCATAGGAAAAAATAATAAAAGGGAAATCTACAGATGGCACTGCACAGCATTACATCGAAAGTCTTTCATATATGCATCACAAGGAATACGCCCAGATATATCCTATGTGTTGTTTTAGTGAGCCGATTTGCTAACAATCCTAGAAAACTTCATATTGGAATACAATAAAAAGAATATTCAGATACCTAAAAAGTACCGTATAAAAGAAGTTACATTTCCACAAAAGAGAAAATCTTGAAGCCTTTTTCGATCCCGACTAGGAAAATAATAGAAATGATCACATTCAACAAATGTATATGTTATACGCCAATACAACTGTTCTCTCATGTAGAATAAAATGAAACAGAAAACGGTACCACTTTCCTTCATCGAAGCACAATTAGAATACACGGACCTTAGTGCTGCAGCTCAAGAAATTGCGTGATTACGTGGTTATGCCAATTGGAAGAAAAGCTGAAGCTGACTAGCCAGAAATTAAATCCTACAAACCCTCTATTGTAACAACCGCGGAGCTATTAAGATCAGTTCCAAACCCATTTTATCTTAACTCTCAAAACACATCGACATTCGTCATCACTTTATAAGGGAGAAGATTGGTGAAGGACAGATTAAAAAAAACTCCCAATTGAATCCTTGAATAATGCTTCTGATGCATTTAACAAAACCTATTGCTAGTGAGCAGATAGTCAGTCGCTGTAAGGCATTTGGTCTTTCATGAAGCAGATAGTCAGTCGCTGTAAGACATTTGGTCTTTCATGAAGTGGGGATGTTAAAATATATCATTCATGTCCGAATAGGTGGCGCTTCAGCACCAATAACTGTCATTCTAATAGTGTGAATTAATGTAAGCCGAATGACATCACCCTGTCTATTTATCTTTCTCTTTTTGGGAAATCTGTATTTTAATATCTCGTCATTCTGAATATGTTTATTATATGTTATTCCTGTGATTTAAATCTATTTCGTTAACATATCTACACCAAATTTATGACCCACTCACATCTTCAACATTATCTGTCTGTCTTTTAATCAAACGAACGGACTTCACCGAAAGACTCACACACAAATAATAAGAATATTTTCTATCTTCAAACATTCATGGCAGACTAAAAATATTGCAGAAACAAATAAACAAAAACAAGCTTCTGGTTTTTCATAAATCAAGCAAAAGCTATTGTGACTTAAACTTGCTTATTGTTGAGTGAAATGGAAACTTTAAATATTATTTCTTATTCAGTGAGCATGCAAAAGCTCTAAGTTTTATAAAATTAAGTCTTCAAATACAAAATGACATATAATCGTTTTTATTCTTCTGCAGCAGTGGCAAAGTTGTTTAAATTCAAAGCATTTTCTCCCCATTAGTTTTGTCGGATCTCGAATTTTGAAATTAAGAAAAGGAAAAAATGATCGAAGCTGTTCTCTTGTTGGAGGTAATTAAAATCTAACTCATTGCATTTCACTAGAAAACAAAATTCTGGCATTCTCCTTAGTTATAGAAACAAAGTGGGCGTTTTAATCTTACATTAAATAAGCTAGCAAACAAAAGAAATTTCAAAAGACCCAAGAGAACTTGCTCTACTCCCTTTCTCCAAACACAATATTCCAAATCACAATTCTACGGCGACTTGAAAATTCTATCCCAATTAAATCCTTCCTCTACAGCAGACGAGAATACTAGATAATTAAAATCACGCGTTGCCAACGCTAGAAGAACAAAAGCTGAAAGAAAAAATCTTCAACGAACTATTTTTAATTGACGAGGCGTGTCCGCCTTTCTCTAGAAAACCGTTACTCAAACTGCGTAAGCGGATAATTATTTTAAAAATGCGATTGAAATGCTAATCTGATTCATTAGCCACTCTCGAACGCAATCAACGAGTCTCCTATGACTGGGGCCTTTATTTTTAAATATAACCGAGTGTTTTAATTATCGAATTAAGAACGCTTCCATCGCCAATTCTCATTTGCATTCTGAGTTAGCGCCCTCTATGATTAAAACATCGCATTAATACAGTTGGAAACTTTTTCCCCCTAGTCTTCATTTTAGAGTTAAAATTCAATGCCATGAATACTTAAAAAGCGAACCTCGCTGTTTGAAATACATTATTTTTTTCATTATTATTGCTCCTCTAGTGGTTTTCTTTGCTGTTAATTTTTAAAAGAAGCGGCTGCTTTTTAAGAGTTTTGCTTTTTGTTGCATATGCAGTCCGCGTTGCTAAAAGGGGCGTGTCAACAGTATTCATTCTTTGAATCTTGTAGCGATAGATTTTTTCGTCGGATTTTTCACTCATTCCGAGAGCTTTTTTCCGCGGAGCGTTTGTTAAACGATGCCAGAGTTGGGAAAAGATGCATAAAAAGAGATTTCCTGCAGCATATGCGTGGCTCTTGCTAATGACTCTTAGCGGTGGAAAAATAAAATTTTTCTTGTATGCATGCATTATACGCAAAAAATTCTTTTCCTTTTCTTTCTTTCTCTCTCTCTCTCTCTCTCTTTATTTTATTTTATTTTATTCTAGGAGTAGCATAATTATCTGGAGATTCGGAACAAATTTCAGTTTCGAAAAGTATCAGTACGATCGAGAATTTCTGAAATTTTCAGTTCATTAGATGAAATGTCACTGAAGAAAATAAACTCTTAAAATTCAAGTATATCTCTGTCTTTATGCAAAAAAGGGAAAATGTAACGATGAAAGAATGATGCGTAGACTTTCTTTACAGTACTTGAAGATTTTTCTTGTGAAAATTTATGGATGAAAACTAATAATTCTATCGATGTTGCCATATTCCATCTTTGAAGTAAAAACTCATTTTGAAGACTAGTGTAATATTTACGCTTGTTAAGTAAAAAAAAAATACTGTCCGGATGTATCATTTCGTTTTTTAAATATGTCACGAAATAGATGAGCAAATCACATTCATTGGCGTAATTAGTTGAATTATTATCTTATTAATATCATCTTATTCATAATTATATATATATATATATATATATATATGTTACGGTCAATATGATTAATCCTGTCATTATTAATAATAAACGGTTATTATTAATAATGACCGGACATAATGGCCGGTTATTATTAATAATGACCGGACATAATGGCCGGTTATTATTAATAATAGCCGCGGTCATTATTAATAATAACCGGATATTATTAATAATGACCGGATTAATCATATTGACCGTAACATATATATATATATATATTAAGAAAAGGAAAAACTAAACTTGGGGACATTTTAACTTCCTTCGTTAACATGTTCCAATGTTCCAAATAAACTCAAACTTATTTAGTGCTTTTCCTAGCTTTCATTATTACTATCGACTTCGTGTTGTAAAATATTTTTAATGTTTCTAAAAGGTAGTGGGGCTGAGGTAGATTACTACAGAGATTGACTGTGAGACACTATAATCAAATCACGGCACACAAGTATGATACACTTGTTTTCTCAGAATTCTACACTGGCGAGATAAATTATCGGGAAATTATGAAAAAAATGGAGTGGGTTTGATTTATAATTTTGACTCAAACTCGTCGATATTTTGTGTCTAATTCAACCCACTTTAACTTTTTAAAAAGTGAATCAAACTCAACTCAAAACTCACAGAAATTGAGTCAAACTCACGAGTTTCAACTCAATGAGTTCACTCCTGTGCACAACACTGTAAACAATAAATCAATCGTATTTGAGAAAGAATTATTATATATAATTTGTTTACAAAAATTTTATTTTTGCAAACATATTTTTAATGGCTTTATCTGGTAGTATGTATGTTTTCTGTCACTTTTTTCGGGAATATATCTGATGCTACATTCATTTAAGAACATAGTGATTTTTCAATAAAGGGGTGTGAAACCTTCACACCTCCATATTTTAGAGAGGTGTTAGGCGTGCGGATGCTTATCGTTTCCCTATTGTCGCAGTAATCCAATCATCTGTTAAAAGAAGGAGGACCCAAAACTTCAGCAGCTGTCCGCTAGTACAATAGGTGACAGGGACCGACAATAGGACCCAATGGAAAGGGAACACGCCGCCCCGAAAAGATGTTTTG
Source organism: Maratus michaelseni (assembly GCA_963931845.1). Classification (NCBI taxonomy): domain Eukaryota; kingdom Metazoa; phylum Arthropoda; class Arachnida; order Araneae; family Salticidae; genus Maratus; species Maratus michaelseni. The sequence continues at coordinate 106,831,615 of OZ007591.1, read as the reverse complement.
ACGCGTAAATGTTTTGACAATGAATAGGGCGAGTGCCGCCTGTTGTTTGGTGAAAATATGAAGCAGACAGTGGTACTTAGAATATATGATTTGTCACAACAATTTTACAAGTTTTCTGTCTGGCAGAAATGAATTGAAGCATCGAGTTTGTTGTGCTACCACGAGGAAATTATGATGTTGAGAGCCAACGGATGAAATGGTTAGGTAGGATCGGATCTATACTGGCGGTCATAGGAGACTATTCGCCGGAAATGTGACGCACAATAGATGTAATGTACGATTAGATTGGATGTTTCATCTGAAAATTTAGTATTTTCGCCCCATTTGTTTGCATGAATAGAACTGAGTTTTGTCAGTAGTTACTCACTTGTCGAACTATGCAAGATGTGAATAAAGAAACAACTGTATTTTTAAATAATTTCACACATGCATATTTAGACACACAAATAATGAAAAGTCTTTAAATGTCAACATATTTTGGAATAATTCTGTTTTATTAGTTCAAATTTTGAGTACAATTTTTTTATTTATATATATATATATATATATAAAGTAAAAAAATTATAAATATATAAGGCCTTTACTACTAAATCAAAATAATATATATATATATCCGAATCATGTATTATTTTAGCTAATTAAAGCTTATGCATGAAAGAAATCGTACATTTTTGTGGTATCTGTAGTAATTCAGCGCCTAGGTTCTGCTATAGTGTCACAAATATTTCATTACTTCATTTTTTATCTTCCCCCTCCTCCAATATGTTTTATAAAATCTTGGTTATATATTCTATTTTTATTTTTCTTCGACTTTATTCTGGATATTTTTCAAACAGGTATGTTTTCATTTTTCATATTTATTTTTATCCCCCGATTGTTGTATGAAGTTTCTATGTTGTCTTTTAACGGTTATATATATATAAATTAAAAGCAGATTCGATGAATATATATTTTTTCACTGCAAATGCACACACAAATGTCATTTTCATGTGAAGCAATATAACTTTTCTCACATACTGTATATTAAATTAATAACTCGACTATTTGTCTAAGTCAGCAAAATACTTCAGTTGCACAGAAAAAAATAAAACCCAATTTGGGTCGAAAGATTCTTAGGTATGTGCTCAAATTGGGCCATGCCTGTTTTGGTTACCACTGTGTATCCATTTTCGGCACTGTTAAATACCCATTTTCAATTATTATTATTATTATTATTTTTTGAAAATGGGTATTTAACAGTGCTGAAAATGGATACACAGTGGTAACCAAAACAGGCATTGCCCAATTTGGGCATATACCTAAGAATCTTTCGACCCAAATTGGGTTTTATTTTTTTCTGTGTAATAAAGAATAACATTCTACTTAGGATTAACTCTTCTTGGCAGAGCATCGGCTCATGATCACGCAAGTTCTTTTTGAGGCTAAAGTCAGGCGCATTCTCATTACTTCTCCTATTAATCTCCTCGCTCTCAAGTTCCTTGATTTGAGAGTGACACTTGACTTGATGGTGGTGTTCTTTTGATTCTTCCAGAATTTTTTTCCCCCTTAGTTTCAATTCCCGTGAAAGAAAATGCTTTAAAAATGTGGAAACGCGATTAACTTTCGGAAAAGCAACATTTGAATCACTAATAGTTAATTAAAATACCTGTTTAAAATATTCCTTTAATATTTAAAATTTATTTTAATTGGTTATTAAAATCGCCTATACTATCTAAGAGCTAGACGACTGTTAGTCACTGTTTTTTAAGTGCATGTTCTGTATACATAACTTGTATATGTCCTATATTATAGCTATATCTATATTTAATTCACATTTTAAAAAATGACATGAAGAAACATACAGAAAAACATAAGATAGTACAACATACCCAGTAAAATGGCATGATGTGCTTGTCTTATGTTTTTACTTTCTCCTATATCTATAGTAGAAGAAAGTATTGTAATCGAAATTTTTTTCGACTTCCGGTTTTCGATGGATTTACACGTTTTATGGGTCAGAGATTCCAAATAAACATGTTTTTACAAAATGTCTATGTCTGTCCGTGTGTATGTCTTCTTTGTATCATCGAAAAGTGCATAAAGTTATGATTCAAACTGAACCAAATTTCATTTATAGGTTTTTGACTGTATGGCTTGCAGGTCCCAGCTGAATTTAGGGATATTGCGCCTGGCGGGGACGCTGTGATAGCCATTTAAAGTTTTCAAATTCAAAAAGATGTACAAAAAAATTAGAAATTATAAAAAAATTTTGCGTTAAATGCGTTAAACCTTGATCGATGGATTCCGAGCATTTTTTGTCTTGCCTCTATCTTGCTGAGATATAGCAGTTTGAAATTTTAGGGCGGCTGACATTTTGAAACAATACAAATAATGCAACAAACAATTCTTCCATAAACGGGTTTAATTTAAGTGTTTTAGTAAACATGGTTTCAGCAATTTTTTTTTTTCATTGTTGTAACCATCGTTTCAACTTTTACATGCTTAACATTATATACGAATATATTTATATTCTTTTTTATATACGAATTTTTTTATACACTTTTTATATACGAATATATTTATATTCTTTTTTATATACGAATTTTTTTATACATTTTTTACATACGAATATATTTATATTCGCCAACGTCAAATTTTCGCCAAGCTTGACGACAATTCGCGAAATATCACCAAAAATACGTTGCCATATATGATGCCAACTTGACTGCTAAGTCTGTCTAATTTGGCGATATTCTCATTCAAATTCAATATTGGCGAGAACTGGGAATGACTCTTCTGTAATCGGGTTTCACGCATTTAAGCTTCGTGTTTTTCAGTAAAATTAACTAAAATATTAAAACAAAGCAATAGGGAGGCTATATATATATATATATATATATATATATATATATATATATATATATATATATATATATATATATATATATATATATATATTTTTTTTTTTCTCCCGGTACAGGTCAGAAGGACTTTTTGTAGTTTAGTATAATACATCGGCTGCTCGCATCCAGGTAACCCGACGATTCGCAAGCCTCTGGCGTACAATAGAATGACGAAAAATATTGATTTTTTTTTTTTTTTTTTTAGGTTTGATAGCGAATTTGGAAGTATTAACATGTATGAGATAGAAGAAAGTTTTAGGATTGGTATATCCGACTAGTTATGATTATATGCTCATTAATGATTAGTTTTTGAAAAAAAGGCATGTAAAACTTTTTTTATATTTATGTTAACAATGGCGGATTTTCAAAGATATTTTTAAGAAGAAGTTAATTACATCTTAGAGAGCCTTCAAAAATAATAATCAATATTTTTCTTGCTTTTAGTCTTAATGCCATTTATCATCTTAACACTATAATGCACAAGACACTAATATTTAGATTGTTGTTGAATGTTTCATTAGCTCAATTGTTTTATTTATATTTAAATTAGTTTTCTGTTAATTATTAGTTTGTTACATCACATACAAATCATCAATTGCAATACTTTCCTTACACTTATGTGTGTTCGAAAGTAAAAAGTATACTATTATACAGAAAGCGTTACTTTTTGTGCATACAAAATTTCAGTAAGTAAATTTTATTAGAAATATTAATATCATCCGAGAAATTAAATACAAAAAACCTACTTTTCATTTCCTCTTGCAATGGGGAAAAATAAAAAGACCTTGATCATCTATAAAGAGAAAATATAGCGTCAAGTAATCAACAATTCTTTCAACGCCTAGTGAATTACAAAATAAGATTAATGGCCACTCAACTTCAAGTAAATGGTCAAATACTATTTTAAATTGATGAACTGTTATTATGTGAAATATGTTAAAGGATATTGGAACAATAATTATAGCAGGAAGTAAAAAAATTATTAGCCCGATTACATTCTTACGCATCAGAAACCTTATGTAATTTCCACTGACGTAAGAATGACGTAATGAAAAACCTCTGAACTCTGAACTTATGACTTTAATTCTTCAGTCCTGTATCAAAATGTAAACCATCTAACACGTAGAGCGAATAAGCTCAAAGATGTCAACAAATAATATAATACTTTATCATCTAAACCAAAATTTAAAATGTAACATGTAATTGTCTTTGTTATCCGCGTTATTAAATGTATTCCAGAATGTGTTTATAAGTACAGAAGTTTAATTTATTTGCGGTCAAAGCTTAATTAAATAAATTAGTATTTCAGTGTGACGGTGATGATAACAACAACTGTGATAAAAGTGTTTCCTTAAACTACCATTGGATTACTATTATGAAATTGGATAATCCTCACCCGAAGCACCTTCAGAAAAGGTAAGAGAACAAAAAAAGGCATCTTATCCTTTTTCAAGAACTTTTGAGATATTTCGCGTTGCACGAATTCCTCCTTAATTTAACCCCCAAAAAATTGTATATGGATAGTTCATCTCTAAGTTTTTTTAATATTTATGTAAAGAGTCGTATAATCTTTTCATTATTTGGTTCTAAAAGTTTTTTTATAAGGATTTAAGGGGCAATTTCCTTAATAATATTGCAATGAAGGATACAAATATACACAATGTTTTTTTCCATAATGATAGGTTTATTTAGAGTTGGGCTATGAAACTTGTGGGTAAATATCTTATAAAAGCCTTACATATATGAATTAAAAATTTACTTTTATTAAATTTATGATTTTTACCTTTTAAATCAAGAACTAAGTATATACTCATTGGATACATATTAGGAGGACAATTGCATTCATTTTATTCTTTATATTATTCTACTCTCAAATGCTTTGCCTATTCAGAAAGCAGACAACTAAATAAATATAACTTTAAATCAAGCTTTAAAATATCTCACTATGAAACTATTTCAAATATAATGTTATTTAAAGTTATTTTAACGTTTTACATCTTTTTGCACTTGAAAAGATGCTTTAAAATAAACTTTTTAAAAAATCACATTAAGCAAAAAATCTAACACAAAAATTATGCAGATATTCTTATTGAAATAAAAAAAAGTACTTTTTTTTCCTTGTTCCGATATAAATTTTTATATTTTTATTATTACTATTATTATTATTAGAATTGGTCGTTTTCAGATAATTTTTATTATTATTTTTTTAATTCTAGAACTTAAAACTATTTAAAAAAAAAAAAATTTCTTCTTTTTGAAATAAATAAATAAATAAATAAATAAATAAATAAATAATAATCTTTCTGATGTAATTATGTAAGTCATTTTTATACGAAAATGTATGAAATTTGCGCATATTCAAATAGAAATACTTTGGAATTGAATATTAGCGTTTTCCGTTTCCGCATAAATGATTACGTCTAGAGTTGCTAAGAGTATAGAGTCCAATCTATATTGCTCTTTGATGACAGTCATATTTCCTCACTCTGGTATAACAAAAAATCGGTTCAAAATGCCTACATTGACACCATTTTATGAAAGATCCTTTGTCTTTAAAGAAAATCTGGAAGCATTATTCAATTTATTAATAGTATTTGAATAAGAATACCAGCAATTTTTTTGCATTGAATATTTTAAGACTAAAAATGACGGCACTTTTCTGTTATGAAAGCTTTGGCTTTCTTCATTTTATTTTATTATATTATTTATTTAACTTGGCGCAAATTGGGCTTAAGAAAGTGAGATTTGTTGCCAAATGATATAAATAGCTACGAAAACAAACCTGATAATATTTTATGCTTGTTTATATGTATTTATGTTTGTATATAGTACTCGTAAAAATGAATAAATGGCTTCTACATGTTAAATAAGTTGTATAAATATTGCAACAAATGCTTGTTATATATGAAAGAGTGAATAGTTTGCAGGGAAATATACATGAAAAATTTCCTTCTCTCGCCAAGGCCATTTTCCCTATCTCGCCAAGGCCATTTTCCCTATCTCGCCAAGGCCCCTATAACCTAAAAATACCAAAATTACTTTGTAAATATCTCACAAATTAACCAGTTTGGATTTGAGAACCAGGGTAAAACATATGGTTTCAAAACTCCAGTTTGACAATATTTTTATCAAAGATATATTTTGTTAGACAAACGGGAAAAAAAAAATGTAATTTAACAAATTACCACAATCATTGGGAAAATGTTCCGAAAGCTTTAAAAAAATTAAATTAATTAAAAATATTAATTGTTCAAAAATATTCATCGGAACTGTTTATAGCGCATATTCCATTACTACAATTGAAGAGATCCTGGCATCCTCTTTCTCTGTCCTCGCAAAAATATTCGTTCATCGCCGCAGTTATTGAAAATTTTCCATATTACTATACTTTATCCTTACTATATACCTTAATATTTTGTCGGGTCCTTCCTACAATAACTTTAACTCTAGTTTAGACTGATGTCTGAGCTAAAGGCATTTTGAGGAAATTAAAACTGAAGACCACGTTTTTTGCTTTATAAGACGATTTCTCATCCGACGTCAATTTTTGAATTCGGCTTTTTTTTCATATCTGATAGTTTGCATCTATCCTTTTTGTAACTTTAACATTTTTGTAACGATTTTATGCATTTCTATTGCCTACTCAAAGAAAAATTCTTCTAAAGTTACAGAATTTCGTTAAAAACGCTTAATTTTTTTTCTAAAATTACAGAATTTCGTTAAAAACGCTTAAAAATAAATAAAGTGACGACGCCAAGAGGTCCATTCTCGACCAAAAACAACAACCATTTTTCCAATGGTTAAAAAAAAAAATAATAATAAATAAATATAAATAAATAAAATAAAATAAACACATAGTTCAGCCACAGGGTGTTATAGGCAGAGTGTATTCTCTTAATCTAATATAGCATTTTTAAAATTTAACTCTGAAACAATTTGGCGCATGCTGCAACAAGTAATTTCTTGAATTTTAATATTTTATTAAGGAAAAAAAAAATCTGGAATATAGTAAGAATTTAAACTGAATTTTAATTTGATATGACTTTAAAGCAAAAAAATATATGAGACGTAAATACTTTCTTTCCAATCCAAAGTAAATCAATTACTAAGTTTAATTACTGAATTATTCAGAAATGGTTTCATTAGAGAATGTTTCACAACATCAGCGAAAAATTATATCACAGTTCTTTTAAACAACATTTTTTTCTTAAACTTTGAAATTATTTTACAAAAAATATAAATTAAAATTAAAGAATGCATAATGAGAAAAGTTTCATTAAAAAATAATTTTATTCTTATCCACCTTTTATTTATTTATTTTTTTCAAAAAGAGCTAATAATATCATAAACTTAGTAAGACAAAAAGAGAAATGAAAAATCCGTATATTTGGTTAATTATTAAACAATAATAAGTGAATCTTTATTAAACTTTGATAATGAGTTTGCAACTTGAAAATAAAAATTCGCTAGCTTTACGTCACTAAGAAAAAAAAAAGGGAAATGCATACATTAATGGGGAAAAAATAGAGCACAGCTTTTCCATATTCATAAACTTATACGCGAGATCTGGCGATCCTTAATAATATTAAATGGGGAGTTTTTTCGAAGGGTTAGTAGATAACATATTTAGGAGCGGAGGTTAATTGTGTTATGGCTCAGGTGCCGAAAGGCACTTTTTAGGCGCTAAAAATATTTAGCTAAAGCTTAGACAACTAATTGTGTTACCGCGGGTTCTGTTAAAAGCTAATGTATATCGTTATGTTTGTAAGGAAATAGGCGTTCAAAATTTTTTTAGTTGAGTTTTGTGTTCTTATTTATATATTGGATCTTAATGCACTCTTAATGTAATAGATGGGAGAGAAGTCTTGCCCACTTGTTGCTGTTACTGGTGATGGTGGACACTTAGTGAAGAAATAAAGTTATGAACATACAAGTGGGAGAAAAATAAATAATTGAGTTTGTAGGAGGGAGATATGTTTAAGGCTTATTTTCGAACAAGGTTAGGGAACATGGTTTCGTAACTTTTAGTTTTTAATTTAAAGACTGTATGCCCGAATCACTGCCAGAGACTCGGAAAACTCAAAATTTAAAATTTGAGTTTTGGTGGTTTTCACTTAAAAGACTAATGTATATCATTATAATTGAGAAGAAATAGATTTCTTTTTTCATTTGAGTTTGGTATTCTTATCTATATTGGATTTTAATGCACTCTTAATGCAATAGATGGTAGATAAGTTTTGCCCACTTGTTACTGTTATTGGTGAGGTTGGAGACTTTTAGTGAAGAAATAAAGTTATGAAGATATAAGAGGAAGGAAAAAAAATTGATTTTGTAGGGGGGGGGGGGGGGGATATATGTTTAGGGATTATTTTTGAATAAATGTGGGAAACATTTTTTTTTTCTAAAATTTATGTTTTCAAAGACTGTACCCGAATCACTCACCAGAGACTCGGAAAACGTTCAAAATTTGAAATTTGAGCTTTGGTGGCTTTCACCTAAAATACCAATTTATATCGTTATGTGTATGAATAAATAAACGTTATTTTTTGTTCTTTAGTTGAGCTTGGTGTTTTTATTTATATATTCGATCTTAATGCAAGTTGAGGGAGAAATTCTTGTTAACTTGTTGCTATTACTGATGCTAATATACTTAGTAAAGAAACAAAATGTTGAACACAAATGTTGGAGTAAAAATAAATAAGAGGATTTATTTCTATTTCTAAGAGAAAAATTTATTTTGGGATTATTTTAGAAGAAGTGTAGGGAACATTCGTTTAATAAATTTAATTTATATTTTCAATTTAAAGAATGTGCCCGAATCACTGCCAAAGACTCGGAATATCCGAAATTTGCCCTTTGGAAGCTTGCACTTAAAAGACTAATAATGTATGACGTTATGTTTGTGAGAAAATAGACGCTTTTTTTCTCTTTTTTAATTTAATGTTATTTATTATATATTGGAACTTAATGATGAATTCTGCAATAATAGGAGGAGGAAATCTTGCCCGCAAATGTTGATACTGTGGTGATGGATGAATCACAGGGGCATCATTTAACGATGGCAGGGTAGATGCAACTGTCCCCCCTCCCTACTGAATTTCAGACTATTTTTTTAAAATAATTATCTCTTTCTCTAATTTTGTATTATTAGTTCAACTTTACTACAGGTTTTTCCATGCATTATCAATTGGCATGTAAATAAAATACATCAATAGAATCATTCCTTTGAAAATATTCATGAAAAATTAATGCAAGATAAATTAACAAAATATCTCTATTTACTATGTCAAAAAAAGAGATTTTACCCACTTCAAGCAATGTTTGAAATGACACTCTCCTGGTGGACAAAGACCGCCCTATCTAGAATTTTATTTTATCAGGAGAGGGGGAGTGTGGGGTGCTTGGCTCCCATCTTGGTTAGTATAGATACTTAGTAAAGAATTAAGGTTATGAAAATACGTAGGAAAAAAAAATAACTGAGTTTTAAAGGGAAAATACGTTTTAAAATGTACACTGAAATAAAAAAAATAAATAAAAAAAAGTTGATTTTACGGTATAATACTGGCATCCCAACTGCCAGTAAACATTGAAAGAAAATCGTAACTGAATCAACTTGTCAAATAAAATTTTTCTTATTAATATTTTTCTTATAGAAGTAATTTTAAAAGTGAGAATAATAGAGATGAATCTAAAATTTGCCCACTATTTCTTTTATTGATGAATAGTTGATTTGGCTCTAAAGATTCGACCCACAAAATTCAGCCAAAAAAGTAAAATAAAATAAAAAATAAAAATGAATATCGTTAACTCTTCACTAAGAGAGAGTGGTATTTTATAAACAGTAAAAGTTGTAAATATCCACCAAACATGGCCAAATGATGTGTCAAATGACCTTTTTTGAATTATAATTCAGATTTAAGGTGTTAATAAAATTTTATATCTATTTTTTTTAAGACATCAGTTGGCATTTACAGCTATAGCAAGACCGCGAAAAACTTAACGTAAATGCCACGCAGCACTGTAGGATTTTTAAATTTTTTAACTCTTAAACGCAACGACGTTCCTTCAATAAATTCTGCTATTTACACTGTTCAAAATCTGCACCACAAACAGTCCAGTTGTTCGACCGTTTTTATAGAAAATGGTTATCTCTATTCTGATCTGACTAATATGAGAAAGCTTCATAATGTGGTCAAATAACCATTATACATAAAAACGATTGAATGGCTGACAGTTAGCTATAGATTTTTAACAGTGTAAGATAAATTATTTTATGATCTTTCTTTTCATAAAATTTTATTTCTTTGCTTTTGCCAGAGAAATTCCGCACACTGTTAAAAATTTGCAGCGAACTATCCAGTTATTCAGGGCCTGAATAGGTACAGAAAGGAAGCACGTGTTTCCCTCGTAAAATTTAAGAGGGTCTCAAAATGACGACAAAATGAGGCCTCTATCTTTATTTTTTATTTTTTTTACATAGAATTTTTAAAGGGTTATTTATTTATTTATTGTGAAAGTTTGCCTAAAACAAGAGAAAATATCCACATTACGTCACAAAACCTCTGTTATCTGACTGGGAAATTTGAGTGTTATCAATTTATCAATCGTGTTATAACTAATCAAAAGGCATCCTGGTTTTATGGTTAGAAACTGCCCGTCTAACTGAAAATACAACAACTATATGTATAATAAACATATTCGATAGTATTGCATATAGAGAGAACATAAAAAAAGCTGTTTAATGAGATGTGAATTCTATGAAGCGCTTAATGGAAAAAATATTTGTAGTATACTATTAATAATTTTCTATGCACGCGTATTTTAGAAACTTGGATAAAACGAGGCCTGAAATGATATTGTCTTCCCATAACTTCAAAGTTTAATCGGACCCTGCAGTTATTCGACAGTTTTAATAGAAAACGGTTACATAACCGTAATTTAACTCTTTTTTTTTTCATAATAGTGTCAATAAGATGGTCATATACGCTTGATAATATGGTTAAGTAATCGTTTTCTTTAAAAATGGTCGAATGACTGGACAGTTTGCTGGGGCTTTATTTTCGTTCTATAAATACAATTCGTTTTTCGATGCGTCGAAGCCTAAAACTTTATTTAACCCTTTAATCCTAAATTAATTTTCCAGCTACTTTTTAATTGTATTTTTGCATCATTGGATAAGTGTGGGTGCAGAATAAACATAGGAAAGAGGAAAATAATTTTTATAGTGTTTTAGTGGTTAATTATGCAACTGTAACCACCATAATTTTTTTACCCTATCATATAAAATAAAATAGTAAATTTCAAATAGTAAACTTCAAATAAAATATAGGAAATGTTCACCTGTAGAGTATAGAAAACAATAGAAAATAATAGTACTAAATAACCGGTAATAAACCACTAAAATTACTCAAATGAAGAACAACATGCATGTCAATTCTATTGCAAAATGGATTTCGAATGTAGTGTGGCAAATGTAAAATCCCTACAATGCAAAGAAAGAGGATATGTGCTTGAATTTGCCATCTCCTGCCTGCTGTCAGAAATACACTCTTTGTGCCATTGTGAATACCGTTAGGAAAAACGGTCATATTACGAATATATAGGTGTTTTATTAAAGTGGTACTTATAAGTACCGTCAGGATAAAAAGGGTTAAAGTTTTAGTCACAATTGCCGTCATTTTGGGGCTATATTAAATTTTACAAGGGAAGCACGTGTTTCCAGTGCCTATTCAGTAATCAGGCCCTGAATAACTGGACAGTTTGCTGCAAATTTTTAACAGTGTGTGGAATTTCTCTAGCAAAAACAAAGAAATAAAATTTTATGAAAAGAAAGTTCAATGATCATAAAATAATTTATCTTACACTGTTAAAAATCTGTAGTAAACTGTCAGCCATTCAATCGTTTTTATGGATAATGGTTATTTGACCACATTATGAAGCTTTCTCATATTGGTATTTAAAAAAATCCTGATAGAAATCTAAACTGTGCCGAACAGTTCGTTGCACATATGCTCATATTGTGCTTTTCGAACAAAAACTGCCCATCAGTTGTTTGTGCACCCTTTTATTGTCGTTATTTTTAGTGTCTTCAAATGCGCAACTAGGACCAGCAACGGAATACAGATCTCAATATTCATGATTTTCCCTAGTGGGAAATAGGAACCCCTTTTCATTCCCGGGATTTACGCCCGCGCTCCCTCACGTGCCGCGGCGGTCAATCTGTTTGATGTAACCGGAGCGAACGGCTTCCTTTTATTTATGGGACGTATAACAGAGTGCTAATTTTGCGGTCTATGGTGGGTGTCCTGTTACCAGCACCCACGCAGATGTGGTTCACCAGAGGGAGTTACGCCCATCGCGTCAAATGTAATCCGATGTACCAACAAACGTGGTGTGAAAGAAATGCAAATTGTTAATGTTGATAACTTGGGGATTTATAATATACGGTATTCTTTCCCTCTAAAACAGACATATAATACGGAAAAAGATTTTAATAGGTCGTTTTATGACATATGAGCTACATTGTTTTTTAAAGTATAAGAATACTCAAGGCCTGACTAACCGTATGTCAGGCTCTGGAGCAAAGATCCAGTTAGGAAACCCACAATATTTTTGTACCTGCACTTTGTACTTGTTTTAAGGGAAAATATATATTAGCTTTGGGGCTCATTTTAAAGGTGGAGGTAATACTGGGCAACTACCTAATTTGCCCTAGTTTTAATAAGGCCATGAGAATACGAAACGCATTTAGAAGTAATTATCTTTTTTTTTATGTAAAGAGCACTGTAACGACATCTGTGAGATTCAAACGGTAGCAAGTTAATCAGAAAATGACTGCTACCTTAGAAAACAAATAAAAATAATAATTTATTTAAAGATAAGTAAAATCGTTGGTCTTGATTAAGGTAAAGTTTTTCAGTGATTTGGGTTGTACAAATCTTACAGTGAGAAAGTTCTACGCGACTAAACACTGAACAAATGGTCGTAAGTGTTCTGAATAGGTACCGTAAATAAGGGAGCCTAGCGTTCTTTTATAAGTAAAGTCCTACCACTTCCCGAGTATTGAGCCGGGCTGTAGAAATCAGAGTCGGTCAGCAAGACAGATCTAAAATGTAACCACTTCTCTGGATGTGATCAAGTCGACCTCCTTGTCGCAATCAAAATCACTGATTAAAAAGTCTTAGTTTTTATTTTAACTTTTCAGTTCGCTTTTGTGGGGGCGGGAAATTTTCCTATCCAGCCCCGCTGTTTCTAGGATCTAGGGGGTGAACTTTTAAAATATGCTCTTCCGATTGTCTTTTTGGTCCGGCACCCAGATTGCAATTCCATGAATGTTTGGGTTCTCCACTTCATCACTTTGCAGCCATCATTAGGCGATTCAACCTATTACCTGTTTGAATGAGCTCTCTCATTCCAAAACTCCTGACTCCAGGGCCATTACAGGTGGTTTAAGTTATCACCTCTTTGAATGGGCTCTTTCACTGCGTAACTCCACAGCCATCACAGTTGGTTATATCTGTCACCTCGTTGATAGGCTACTATCCTTAATCGTGTGAACTCGGGACGTCCCTTCAGGTTTCACTCCCAGTTGTAGTAGGATCTTCTGTAATTATCTCTGATTATCTGATTATCTCTTTTTTCTTTAGTTGTAAATTGTCACATCAATTACAACTATAATACAAGAATAGAAGAAGGAGAATTGAAAGGAAGTAGCAGGTGAAGAGAAAATCAAAGAGATACTATCTAAATCACTATTTACAAATAGTAGCCTTATAGTGGATTAAATAAGGTCAAATATTACAATTCTGAAATAGTATGCTAGATTATTTTAATAAAAAAAAGTACGCCCGATTGCCAACACTGAGACTATTTGTTTCTTGTCTCTTCTAATTCATTTTAATCCTGCTTCTACTTTTGCCTGAGGAATATATTCATTCGAAATATATAGCATTTTCTTATACTTTATAATATGTATTAGAGTTTCTATAAGTTTGCTGTCTGTGGTGAGATGTCCTTTTCCAGCACCCATGCAGATGTGGACTCACAAAGGTGGTTAAGCCATCTCGTCAAGTGTAATCCGATGTATACCAGCAAACGCATGTTGGTGAAATAAATGAAAATTGTTAATGTTGATAACTCGGGGATTTAGAAATATAATATACGGTATATATAGGGTAACTCTAGGATAGATGGCCTCCAAAACTTGACCATATAGATCGCAGCATAAACTTCGTTCGTAGGAAATTGTTCAACTAGTTCATTTATTGCGACGTGCAGCTGTTTTTTTCAATTATAAAAAGTAAATGAAATTTTAATGTTTATTTTATTTAGTGTGTTGAATATTTTTGTTGAATTAGGTATCGGAAAGTTTTGCAGTAGGTACGTTACATTCTTTTTTTACTACACGGACTTTTAAGGCACTTTACATATCGCTATACGTTTTTCATGATTAAGTATAAGAAATGTGTTACTTTTTACTATTTTAACTTTACTTTTTCTTTCTTGAATTGAATGGCCATCTCTCCTTCAAGCCGAGGAGAGATGGCCATTTTAATTTCAGTTTTGTTTCCTACTTTTTGTTCTCAATATTTAATTATTTTTTGTCCCAAATAGGATGAGTATATGTATAAGAATTTGAAATATACATAAATAATATTTTTGTATTTGTATTCTAAGAATTTTTATTTCAATCTTTAAAAACTATGGCCATCTATCCTAGAGTTACCCTATACATATTTTTTCTAAAATATACAATTTAATGTTGTGAAAACTTTTTAACCGATCGTTTTTGTGACACATAAAATACATTATTTTAAGCACTTATTTATACAATAATTAAGGCTCATTACCCAAAACTCTCTTATTATTTATAACGGATTTTAGTCTTATTGGCATTGATTCTACCATTTATTTTATTTTATTTATTTATTTATTTATTTATTTATTTATTTATTTTTATTTATTTATTTTTTTTGTCAAATTTGAAAATGTTTTTGCTATTTCCTGAAAGCTATATTTTGAAATTCAAAATATTTTGTTTAATTCTTGAGTTCTTGATCAAACAATGACCATAAATTCTTAACCGATTTAAAATCTAGAAACCTAAGAGGTTTCAGAAGCATCCGAGGAACTTTGTGGTAGTATGTATTCTTTTATTATTCACTCCCTGCGCATAAAATTGCTGTCTTGTTGGAACTAAGAAGTCGTCTCTGATTCCTAAATTTGAAGCCCTTTCAAATAAATGATCTTGAAAGACATGAACATATTTTCTAATTTAAGATTCTGTCAATTATTATCAGTTGATCAGCTCCACTTCAAGCTATAGACCTATAGAGCCTTGAACCAAAATGCCATAATTATCAAAATAAAATGTATATGCTAAAACTGATTATGCAGTACACTTAAAATATTATAAAATTCATTTAATAAACAGATCTACTAGTTTCGTATATGTACAAAATCACCGACATTCTCAAAATCAATAACAAAAATAAACAATTTTCGCAAAAATATGTGATTTTTTTTCCTTCAAAATTTTTTGTGAAAATAATTTATTTAATTCCTAAATTTGAAGGAATTAATTAATAATCTTGAGAATGTCACGACTATGTGTACGAAGCTATATAGTAGATCTGTTTATTAAATGATTTTTTAAAGCCTTTGTACTTGAGTGTAAACCTTTTATTTTAATGATATTAAGTGATTCGTCTTGTATAATTATACTATACCAGCACCATGTTTCACACTTGTAATCCCATTTGAAGATTGCAAGAGAGTTTTTTGTTTTTGTTTATATCTCTCCTAATTGCATTTCGATCATCGGAAGCAAATAAACAAAATTTGCTCTTGCAAGTGAAGAATGGTTTAAGATTATCAATACATTACTTTTTCAAACTTTATTCTTTTTTTGTTTACGATTTACTTCATTAGGCTTTTATTAGTCCTTCTTACTCTTATAGTCTAATTTATACAAATATTTTTTTGATAGTTCGGGTGTGACGCGACTACCAAAATGCGAAGCAATATTTTTAGTTAGTGTTCATTGCTAATAAAATGATTTTTTTCAACCGACTTTCGTAAGTTTCCGCTGGTCTTCTTCAAATGAGTTTAGGCAGTGGCGTAGCCAGAAACCTGATCTGGGAGAGGTTTTGAACCATTATCACTCATAAATTGAATCATTTCGTTGTGTTATGTGTTCATAAGATAGTGTTTAGTTAAAACTTGACACATAAAAACCGATGTAATGAAAAACACAAACAACCATTAAAAAAAAATTACCATTTATTACGAACAGTATATTATTGCATTAGTAAATAAATTTAATTCTAAAGAACAGATGTAAATGAATTGATCAAAAACATCAATGATAATCATGATATAATTAAAATTGTATAACGTAATACATTTTTTTTTTTGCAATTCTATCAAATTTAGCTTTAGGATGATGTACGTACAGTTTCATCAAGAAAAAAAAAGAGAGAGAGAGAGAGCACCCTGGATTTTTTAATCGCAAAATTGTTTTAGTGAAAACGAAAGTAGCCATTCGATTGGGAATTGTATCTTTTTCCAGTTTATGTTTTTAAATTTTTTTTTTAATTTTAACCTTTTTTATTTTAACCTTAGACTGTCTCCATATTAAAATTGTGCCAAATTTTAAAATTTTCAATATTAAGACCCAATTTCGACATTATATTTGCATTTTTCGATAGATTTTACCTCAGATACTACACAGGAAATCATTCAGCGAAATAGTTGAGGAATTGCGCAGATATAACATTTCAAAGTCCTAATGTTAATTTCCTTTTAAATATAGTTGCAAAACAAACTACAATGCGGGTAGTTTTTTAAGCATAATTCAAAAACTACTTGATGGAATGATGTGTAATTTTCGATTTCCATATTTGAAATTCCTAGAAATTGATTTCTGTTTATATAATATATATTCACTTTCTGCTCATTGGATTTTTTGTATACATATCTTTAAGTATTTTTCCCACTTATTTTAATTTTGAGAATCTTAAATTTTTGAATATATTTATATATGTATTGTATTTTAATTATCGGTTTATCTATTGTCAATTAATTATGTTGTTTAATGGTTATAATTTACAAAAGTTTTATTATATATATATATATATATATATCCATTAAATCAACACAGAAACATTATACAACACGTGTAGAAGAAAAATATATATATAAATATATTGAATATGAAAAATAAACACGTACCTGTTTGAACAATATCCATAAATATGTCCAACCTCAGCTATCCTAATGGAAAAAAAATCATTTAAAAATATTAAAATGCGAGCGAGAAATCGCGTGATAACCTTCCCATAGACTTAACATTAGCTGGAGCACTTTTTCGCGTGACTGATGTAGGCTCTTCAGCGTCTCCTTGGTTTGCAATATTCGTGAGTCATTCCTCTGTAATTTTATACTCATCCTGAATTAGTTAATGTTTTTAGCAAAGTGTACAGTTTTGTCAAAGCAACATGCCTTTCTGGGATTTTTCATGAGGAAGTCCGCGCTTTCATATTTTAACGTCACATTTCATTCATCTTTTTTATGGGTTTTTTTAATGTACAAATCTTGTATATTTTTTTAGCTTATTATAGCTTGTACGAGGACGAAATCGTATTTTTTTTTTTTTTTTTTTTTTTTTTATGGAATCTGTGTTAATTTGGGCCTGAAGATTCTGTCATAACTCCGCAAATATTTCAGTATCTTTCAATTTCATTTACTTTTTCTTGATTTTTTTTTTCATTTTAGGATATTATTAATAACAAGGTATGGGTTTATTTTTCTATTTTTGATTTTTATCCCCCCCCCATTTGTGTATGATGTACCTGTGCTGTCTTATAATGGTTTTATATATACACTAGCAAGCTACGCCCGCTACGCTGATCAATTTCTCTTAACAAACCTTTAATCAAACAAAATATTGACATTTCATAATTCACTTTTATATTTTAACAGAAGCTACTATAATTTGTGACTTGTGCTATAGGCAATATACACGTCAGGATACGTCGCCCTTTATCATTATCTTTTTACGAGTGAAGGTATCGCTATGATGACTCCATTGTGAAATTTGGTAATTTTTGAAATTCAATATTTGAAAAATGGCATAATCATTAGATTTGAAATTTATATCCAGATGTATACAATTTTTTACCTTTCAAGCGCAATTTGTCTCTAACAATTTCTGACAAATACGTTTCGAGCTATTACTTTTTTCAGTAACTTTTCAAATGTTTCATTTTCCGAGATTAATCTGTGGCAAAGATTAGCGAAAAACCCAGTCGTCAGCAACGTATAGCTTTATATTAAAAAGGATATTGGAGCAGGGATTGTCCCCATCACTTTTGAAATCGGTTCTGAAGTTCCAGAGATTCCATAGAAATTGTAATTTAGAATGCTTTTAGAACGCTCTTCGCTCATCTCACAGTTTTAAATTTCGAATTTTTTTAGAATTTGTTCTTAGAGAGCATTAATATATTATAAGTAACAACCATGCCAAATTTTAAGTTTCTAGCTCCTTCAGTATAAAAAAAAGTTGCAATTTTCGAACATTTTTCACTCCTGCACCCCATTGGGGTTAGTGGCACCGACATAAAATATAGCCTATGTTGGAGTAGGGATTGTCATCATCAATTTGCCACCATTACTTTTGAAATCGGTTCCAGAGATTCCATAGAAATTGTAATTTAGAATGTTTTTAGAACGCCTTTCTCTCATTTCACCCTTTTAAATTTCAATTTTTTTTTTAATTTGTTCTTAGAGAGCATTACATCTTATAAGTAACTACAATGCCAAATTTCAAATTTCTAGCCCCTTCAATATTCAAAAAATTGCAATTTTAGAACGTTTTTTTTCTCCTGCACCCCCCTGGGATTAGTGGCACCGACATAAAATATAGCATATGTTTGAGCAGGGAGTGTCACCATCAATTTGCCACCATCACTTTTGAGAAGGGTTCGGTAGTTTCAGAGATTCCATAGAAATTGTAATTTAGAATGTTTTTAGAACGCTTTTCGCTTATCTCACAGTTTAAATTTCGATTTTTTTTATTTTGTTCTTAGAGAGCATTTACATCTTATAAGTAACTACAATGCCAAATTTCAAATTTCTAGCTCCTTCAATATTAAAAAAAAATTGCAATTTTAGAACGTTTTTCGCTATTGCACCACCCTGGGATTAGTGGCACCGACGTAAAATATAGCCTATGTTGTAGCAGGGTTTGTCATCAAAAATTTGCCCCCATTACTTTTGAAAAGGGTTCGGTAGTTCCAGAGATTCCACAGAAATTGTAATTTAGAAGGTTTTTAGAACAATTTTCGCTCATCTCACAGTTTTAAATTTCGAATTTTTTTTAGAATTTGTTCTTAGAGAGCATTTACATCTTATAAGTAACTACCATGCCAAATTTCATGTTTCTAATACTTTCAGTATAAAAAAATCGAAATTTTAGAATGTTTTTCGCTCATGCCCTCCCCCGGGGGTAGTGGCACCGGCATGAAATATAACCTATGTTGGAGCAGGGGCTGTTACCATCAATTTGCCACCATTACTTTTGAAAATGGTTCTGTAGTTCCAGAGATTCCATTGAAATTGTAATTTAGAATGTTTTTAGAACGCTTTTCGCTCATCTCACCCTTTTAAATTTCGATTTTTTTTCAGAATTTGTTCTTAGAGAGCATTTACATCTTATAAGTAACTACCATGCTAAATTTCATGTTTCTAACACCTTCAGTGAAAAATGAAATTTTAGAACGTTTTTCGCTTCTGCACCCCTTGGGAGTAGTGGCACCGACATAAAATATAGCGTATGTTGGAGTAGGGACTGTCACCATCAATTTGCCACCATTACTTTTGAAAACGGCTCTGTAGTTTCAGATATTTCATAGAAATTGTAATTTAGAATGTTTTTAGAACGCTTTTCGCTCACCTCACCCTTTTAAATTTCGAATTTTTTTAGAATTTGTTCTTAGAGAGCATATACATCTTATAAGTAACTACCATGCCAAATTTCATGTTTCTAGCTCTTTCAGTATAAAAAAAAATCGAAATTTTAGAACGTTTTTAGCTTTTGCACCCCCCTGGGGGTAGTGGCATCACCGACATAAAATATAGCCTATGTTGGAGCAGGGATTATCACCATCAATTTGCCACCATCACTTTTGAAATCGCTTCAGTAGTTCCAGAGATTACCCCCTACAAACAAACAAACAAACAAACAGACAAACAAAAAAACAATCTTTACTACTTTATAATATTAGTATATATATATATATATATATATAGGTTACAATTTGTATATTATTTTCGAATATTAATTTCAAGTAATTTATATTTTGAAAAAAATCTTTATTTTGCACATCTGTATATCCTTTACTATATGACTATTTCAGAAAAATAAGATAAAATAACAGATAAGATAAACATATAGATACTAAAATTTATCTTTTTGGTGAGGTGGGACATAAAAGGGAAGTTAAAAATTTACTTGTTTTGTATAAACGAAACGTTTTATTATTTTATGACCTGAGATGAATTCGGAACTATACGTTCAAAAATGCGTAAAGGAGAAAACACTAAATGAGAGACATGTTTGGATTGTGCATTTATTGAATATGTTCACATATATTTTTATGGAATGACGCTTGAAATGGAATATAATTCTTTTTTATCATATCGAGAATTTATTTCATAAAATATATTCGTATTTATCTAACTTATCTTGCGGCTTGAAATCCCTAAAAATTATTAGATGATTTAAAAAAACTCCTATATTCAAATTTTCTCTTCTATAATGCTCAGAAGAGGATAGATAAAAAACAGAAATCATTTTTACAACCTTTTCACGTACGATCAACTTACGATTTTTTTTTAAGCTATGTTCTTATTTACAAAATCTAGTGATCTTTGAAACAATTCTTCTCCACTCCATTTTTTTTCATTCAACACGTATGACACCCGATTTCGCAGATGGTTGCTCAATCTGCCCAATCAGCGGAGAGGGCGTTTCGGCTGCCTAACCCCATTCCCGAGAGAACATCATCCCAGCATTTTTAACCTATCATGTATTTCCTTTTCTCTAAAGGGAGCCGGGAAAAGTGATTGCAAGAACAATGGGGGTATTTTGAGTGCTATTTGAAGGAAAGGGCTCTCGTAGTGATGGAAGCTTATTCGAAGTTGATTGGAGTGTATGGAGAGATTCAGTGTCTGGAACCGATTTTTGAAGATGGCTTGGATTGAATACTATGCTTCGATGATCTCCAGGGACTAGGTATGCGAGAAAGGGGTGTG
Source organism: Maratus michaelseni (assembly GCA_963931845.1). Taxonomy (NCBI): domain Eukaryota; kingdom Metazoa; phylum Arthropoda; class Arachnida; order Araneae; family Salticidae; genus Maratus; species Maratus michaelseni. The sequence goes on along the minus strand of OZ007591.1, from coordinate 106,810,418 downwards.
AAATCGAAGATCATGTTCTGTAGATCTGATACAGATTGCCTTTTGATCGGCCCAGATGTCGATCGCTTTCAAAATGCATTTTCAATAGTGATGAATGGAAAATGCATCCGTATGACTTTTTTGAAGTGCATCGGAATGACTTTTTCTTGAAACGATTTTCAAGAAACAAGTTGTTTTTAAAGGAAAAGATTTTTTTAAGTTAAAAAAAGCCTTTATAAAAAAGACTTGTGACAACTTTTATTTCTTATATATATATATATACACATATATATATATATATAGCATAACTTTATATTTCCAAATTTAAATGTCTACAAAATTAATATTATCCTCTTATTCTTAATTATCATATAAGATAGGCTCTTCTATAACAGCTCAAAAATATCCATATCTTTTCCTTCTCTATTTTATAATGCTTTTTTTATTTTTTCACATAACGACAAACGGTGTCACAAATAGGCAAAAGCAAATAAGGAACAGTCAATGAGAATTCAGACGTGAATTTTTTACTTTTATCTTCTATTAATTACTGCAAATGGTTTAACCCCTTCAAGGGCACCGGTATATTATATATACCACTTAATTTTAATCCCAAAATGCCACAATGACCCCAGAATTTTATAATTAAATTTTGAATTTATAAGGTACATGAGGAAAAGCTTTTACATATTTTAAAATAAATTCGTTCGTGAATCCTGGTGTCAATCAATCATTTCAATAATTTAGCTACAGGAGTACTTTGCCCCTGAAGGGGTTAAGTTTGCTATCTCAGAGTATTCAATTCTCACAAAAGTCGCTCGATATCAAATAATTATTCATTAATTGAATAACCGAAAAGTGGTATTTGGAACAGTTTTGAACAGTGAAGTATCCAAGGGTAGGTAATGGGGGTAATTTCCCCTTCCATCCAATTGAATTTTTTATTTTATTCAATTTTCAACATATAATTTTGTAAGGGATTTCTATATTATCAGACTTTTTATTTCACCCCTACAAAATACACCTAAACCAGAACCAATTCGTCCCATAATTGTTCTATCATTCCTTTATCTAGGAGGAGTGAGGGTAACGCACTAGTAAATTTTTGATTAAACAAATTTTAACAAATAATTTTAATAAGCTCGCTTCTGTTTTTCACCTTCCTTTTCAGACCTACAAAACAAATTCTCAACAAAACCTGTACAAAAGTCATAAGTAGTGAAGAAATGGCGGTCCCGCCTCAGGAGGTGGTGATTTGGTGATGCTACGCTCCCTGGCACCACCTCCCTTCGGAACCTCTCCATATCCTCAACTCCGATGTAGGGTCGGCTAGATAAGAGTGCGAGAAGGAATTTCCGGGCGGAAGTGTGTATCAATTACAGGATATTTTTTATATATATTTAAATCGTGCTATAAGATAAGATTCAATTTTTTAAATAGAAATTTTCAAAAGATAATTTAAATCATGCTGTGGAAAGAAGGAAAAATAGTGTCGCCCCCTATTTGTATTTTTAAATTTAGTAATTAAAAAAAAAAGAAGGCGAGTTAGTGAACTTTTATAATATAAGAGAGCGTTAAGATGAATAGGTTATTTATAGATGCACCCAGAAAAAGGAATTGATTAAAACTACAAAACATGTTTTGTTGAGTACATTTTGGTTGTTTCAAGCAAAATTTTTAGTTGAAGTAAAAAATTGGTTTTGTTGCATGGACAAAAAATATTGTTAACACTCTTACAATATTTTAAGAAAATTTTCTCAATTTTACTTGAATTAACAAAATCTGTCTTTTTTTTTTTTTTTTTTTTTTTTTTTTACAATAATTTTGTAATTTAAATTTGTAATTCCAGTAAAATTTTGTTGTTTTTGCAAAATTTAAATTGTTGCTTAGTAGCCATAACTCTCTCCCGTAACTTCGTTTATTTGACATATATAGCTGTATGATTAAAGGATTAACATAATTTTTGGATAATTAAAACTTTCTAAATTGGGACGGACCAAGGTAGTTTTAAAAATCCCCCTCTAACATTTATTACTTTCTTCTATCTTTACAAGAAGAAAGAATTGGATTCATGAAAATTTTCGACTTCCAGTTTTCGACGGATTTTAGAAGGTCCTGAACATGATTTGACTGATTTTAGAAAATGACTGTCTATGACTACAAAGCCCCGCATACGGCAACACAGTTAAGTTTTAATTCATTTTCTGCAGTGAATTACGCCTGTAACACTTGAATAATAACCAGTGAATTTTTCTCCTGCTTTTTATAGGCGTAATTCACTGCTGAAAATGAATTAAAAATTAACTATGTGTTGCAGTATGCTGGGCTTTGTATTGTTGTCGCATGTTTGTCGCAGAAATTTGCATACTCATGATGACATTTCCATCTTGTGCTGCGGGTGCAGCCGGTCCGACATATATAAGAGTGAGAAATGCCGAGTTGGGATATCGTTCCTTGTAGCTCAGTGGTAGAGCCTCAGGCTGGTATCCTGAAGACCTGGGTTCGATTCCCATTTTGGGACATTGTTCAATCTGTCGGTTTACGCTTGGAAAAAGGCAGGACGAAAATTCACTTGTTTTTATTCAAGGATTACAAGCGTAATTCACTGCTGAAAATGAGTTAAAAAATAGCTAAGTTATCAAAACAAAAAATAATTTTAAAGTAAATATTATAATTGTTTCTTTAACAAAAACCTTTTGTTCTTAAAACAAAGAAAATTCTTAAAATTACACAAAACAATTGTTCTTTAAACAAATGTTTTTGTTGCCGAAACTAAAGAACTCTTAAAGTAACATATAATTATATTTATTTTGAGAAAACTTTCAACAAAAGAATTTTGTTAATTCAAGTAAAATTGAACCATTTTACTTGAATTAACAAAGTTTTTTTTTTTTTTTTTTTTTTTTTTTTTTTTGGTGCTGACGATAATTTTTTTTTTTTTTTTTTTTTTTTTTTTTTTTTGGAATTGCAAAAAAAAAACTTTTTGTTGATTCAAACAGAATTTCCATTGACCCATATTTAAACGGAAAGTTTTGTTGGGCCAACAAAACTTTTCTCTGGGTGTGTTGAAAAAATTTAATTTTATAATTTTCGATCGATAAAATAAGCAATAAGAGAGGGAATTAAAAATGATTATATTAAAACAGACAGCTAAATTTTTAAAAAAGAGAGAAATATAAGTTTAAAAAATATATTTATGAACTGCGCCCACCTTCATCCGCTTTGTATAAACATAATGCCTCAATTCATAAAAAAAAAAAAGAAAAAAAATATTACTGTTCTTTATGGAATGTGAACGGAAGGATTCTTGTAACCTGTTTATATAGTAAGTAGAAAAAGCATATCAAGTAGAAAAAGCATATCGCCTTCGAACCACCAATATTACGATTAACAACCGAATGCGTTAGTTATTACGCTACGAAGGCTTTAAAACGTACAATTCATAATAATAAAACTTATCAGAGTGTCACTTCTTTTTAAGAATTTTTAACGGTAGCTATATGACAAAAAGAAAACATAACAAAATAATGTATATACTTTTTAAAAATAGTTATTAATCTAAATTTTCGCAAACACTTTTTCCTCGCATTAAGCTGATTAAAGAATTTGTCAAAATTAAAAAAAAAAACTGTTTTTTTTTTTGTTGTTGTTGTTTTTTTTTGGTTTAAACTTGCGAAAAGATTTTTTCATACATTTTCAACTTGAATCAGCATATGAAGACACATTTTAATGAAAAGTTATATATATGTGATATATAAACAGATAACATTTTGACAAAAAACTTTCGGGCAAGTTTCGAACCCGCGAACTCAATTTAAACTTCTCATTTTATGGCTAATACGCTAACGACTTTGGCTGAACGGGCCCTGTATATGAATTCTACCTTTTAAGTTTTATTGGTACGTACACATCAGCACCTTATTCAGTACTTTGAGGGAAGTATTGTTACTATAAAAATATTTTCTACACTTAATTTTTTATTTTAAAATACAACTTGAATTATAAACATTGCAAAAGTACACTAGATTAATTTTAACACGATTATTCAAATCGGTAAAGAAATCATACGAGATGTAATTTTTCCAACTGAACGAAAAATGTCCGGGCCAGGATTCGAACCTGGGATCTCTAGGTTAAAGCTGCCACGCTCTGCCAACTGAGCTAACCCGGTCGAATCTGGAGGGCATAATTCATCCAGTTAACCCTATTGATCATAGCATCTGGTACATTTGAAATTACATCTCGTATGATTTCTTTACCAATTTGAATAATTGTGTTAAAATTAATCTAGTGTAATCACGTATCCAGCGTTTACTGGAGTTCCATTACCTGCGATTTATTCTGTTGATCTGATTAAAATACTAGATGCTATGATCAATAGGGTTAACTGGATGAATTATGCGCCCCCAGATTCGATCGGGATAGCTCAGTTGGTAGAGCGTGGCAGCTTCAGCCTAGAGATCCCAGGTTCGAATCCTGGCCCGGACGTTTTTCGTCCAGTTGGAAAAATTACATCTCGTATTGCAAAAGTATTGGAATAATATTTAAGGGAATCTATAACACATTATAAAATTATGCATTTAAAAAATTCAAGTCTTTATGCTTTTTAACTAATACTATTTACCACCATAAACTGGTGAAGGAATCAGCTCTGACGTAAGACAGTCGTTTTTTTCCTAAGTAAAACTTGTTAATATTGCTTCTTCAACATTTCGGATTACGCAAGTGTCCATATGCTAGTCTGCTGTTGTGTAAAATAAATGGATTGCTTATCGTGCGAGTTCACAAAATGGAAACTCCTAACAGATAATATTTTATTTTTGTTATAGACGTGTACTCGTGTTTATTAAAAGTAATTATATAAGGTATTGATTCTGCTTTCATTTATTTAAAAACACAACATGGCTAATATACATAAGACACCAAATTATTTTAAATAAATAATTTTATGAAAATTAAATTGTAAAATATATATTTTTTAAATTAATATTTTATTTTTCCCTTAATATATAGTTAATTATTCAGAAGAGTTTCCAAGAATAGCAATAAGGCCTTTTTTACCCTTTAATCCACCACGCATATCTAGAACATTTTTCATGGATGTTAATTCTTATGGTTTAACTAAAAACTTTTATATAAAAGCGCGACTAACATAAAATAGAAATGAATTTATACATAAAAGAAATGAATTTTTACATACATACTTACAAAATCAGACGCAATGCCATATATGTGCAACCAAAACGAACAATCACTATTATCATTAAATGAAAAAAAAATATTTTATTTAATTAGGGTTTTTAAACATTGTTTTATGGTGGAACAGGTCCGGAAGGGGAAGCAGAAAGTTTGGGAGGGGCAGGAGATATTTTAGATGATTGATTATTTGTTTATTGTTATTACACGGTAACGAATACAGCACTTTCTTTTAAATAGATGGTTTTAAGATTTTAAATTTTGTATGCGGGAGGAGGAAGGGGGGGGGGGGGAAACGGAAATTTCAGGGAAAGGGGAATAATTTATATGACTGATTATTTATCTATGGTCACTACAGAGTAACGAATAAGACAGAAGATATTTTATATAAAAATAAAAATAACTTAAAGATTTAAAAAAAATTATGCCGAGGGGGGGGGGGGAAGCAAAGAGGGAAGAGTAAATTTGGGAAGTTAGAGGGGTAATTTAGGAGATTATTATTTCTTTTTATTAATGAGTAACGAAAGTAGCAATTTTTTTAAACAAAATTTTGTAATTATTTGAAATTATGCGTGCTGAAGGGGGGGGGAGAATGGGGGAGTGGAAATTTCAGGAATAAGGGATAATTTATATGATTATTTTTTGGCACTAGAGAGCAATAAATAGAACATATATATTTTTTTTAATATAAAAAAAAATTAAAATCTTTTAAAATATTTTACGCTTTTTTGTATGCTGAGGGGGAGGGGCTAAGGAAGGAAGCGTAAATTTGCGGAGTTAGGGAGGTAATTTAGGGGATTATTTGTTTATTTTTATTAGTGAATAACGAATGTATCAAATTTTTTAAAATATTTGAAAATATGTAAATATGTGTGTTGGAGGGTAGGGTAGAATGGGGGAGTGAGAATTTCAGGGATAGGGGGATAATTTGTATGATTATTTTTTGCCACTAGAGAGCAATATAAATAGAACATGTTTTTTTTTATATATATAAAATAAAAATTTAAAATGTTAAAAAATATTTTACGCTCCTTTGTATGCTTGCGGGGCGGGGGGGGGGGAGGGCTAAGGATGGAAGCGTACATTTGGGGAGTCGGGGGGGGGGTAATTTAGGAATTATTTATTTATTTTTATTAGTGAGTAACGAATGTAGCATTTTTTTTTAATATTTGAAAATTGTGTGCTGAAAGGGGGGGGGGTAGAGGACATTTCAGAGATAGGGGGATAATTTATGTGATTATTTTTTGCCACTACAGAGCAATAAATAGAACAGATTTTTTTTAATTGTAAAATAAAGATTAAAAATATTTTAAAATATTTTACACTCATTTGTATGCTGGGGGGGGAGGTAAGGGGGAGGTGATTTGTGAGGTTACGGGGAGGGGGTTATTTAGATAATTATTTATTTATTTTTATTTGTGAACAAAAAATGTTGGAGATTATTTTTTTAAATAAAGAGTGTTAAAGATTTAAAACTCTGCGTACTGGAGGGGGGGGGGGGGCAAGGGGAAAACATAAATTTCAGGGTAGTGGGGTAATTTATATGATATATTATTTATTATCACTGGAGAGCAACAAAAAGCACAAACTATAATTTTTTTTAAAAATAAAATCAAAGATTTAAAAATAATTTAAACTTCTTTGTATGATGGGGCGGGGGGAGGGGGAAGCGTAAGTTGGGGAGGTTAGAGATAGGGTTAATTTAGATTTTTATTTATTTATTGTTATTAGTATGAATCAAATGGGGCAGAATTTTTTAAATAAAGAATTTTGAAGATATGAAACTCCGTACGATGGGGAGGGGGCGCGAAAGGGAGCAGCATAAATTTTGGCGAGAGGAGGGGGGTAATGTACATGATTGATTATTGATTTATTATCACTAGAAAACAACAAATAGGGCAGTATTTTTATGCTATGGAAATAAAAAAAAAATTAAAGATTTTAAAGTCTTTTACAGGTTAAAAGGGGGCTAAAGGGGGGATGGCTTTAAAGGGTCTTTAAAAGGCGCTTTAAAAGACTTAAAGGGGAGAACGACTCAACAGATAAAGATGTAACACAGTCAGATAAAACTGTACTTTATTGAAAATAATCGTGGTCGGATAAAAAATACATTATATTGAGAAAATTGCTATGTATTTCAATGCTAACAAATGAAGAACAACGAAGTTTCTGCCACCCAAACAGTGAAAATGACAGTTTATTTGTAACCATGCACGTGCTCTATTGGAAATTAAAAAAGCATTTTCAAACATTCGTAATAATATAAGGAGCATGAAAATCAGTATGTAATGAAAGTAGATGGATAATGACGTTATATTTAAAATGAAAAACTGAAATATTTTTTATCGCTACTAATTAATAAGCTTGAATGTCAGTTAGATACACATCTGACTTTTTTTGCCAAAATCTACGTTATGATTGACAAGAAAAGAAAATTAGCAAGAATTATATAATTGAAAAACAAGAGTTATATCATTAAAACGAGATATCTCTGGGAATAAAGTGGCGTCATATTTGAAATGAAACGGGAATTTTCAAATATGTTTTTAAAGGAGCGTGAATCAATTTTATACATTATTAATACAAGGATCAGTAAGTATTAGAAAGTTCGAGGGGCAGTCGGAAAATAAGTTTCTCCTGGCGACTGTGGACAACGGTGTGTATGAAAGACAAAAAATGTAATGAGACATTAAAGATAAAACATAACTTTATTTTTCCACATAAGTACCAAGTACATTGAGACATTTGTCATACCGCTTTATAAGCTTCAAAAAGCCCTCCAGGAAAAAATCAGGGCTTTGCATATGGAAGAAGCGTTGAACGGCTATGGGCGAAATACGACACAGCAGGTGAACGCGAACGTGCAAGACACCGATACCATTGGGTAGAGGTCGACCGCGATCAAGCAGATAGTGCTCTTGCAGTGAGAGCGCAGTTGCAGTCAACAGCGCCATCTGCTTGATCGGGATTTAATTATCGGGAATGAAATATTTTGCTTAATTAATGCATTTATTCTTCGTTCGATGTTACGTGAACGAAGTCACGAGTAACAGCTTAGCATATATATATAACTTAGTCATTATAGTTGTTTTTTACAATTATTATAATTGTTTTTAAGTATCAATGCATCATCTTTTCCATTCCATTGTAAATTCAAAATACATGTTTTATAACATCTAATGTTAAGTTCTGTTAATATCTTATCTATAGAGTTCCGTACCATCATTTCCATATATTAATTAATTACATGTCATCTTTAAATTAAAGATTTCGTCATACATATATAATATAGATAGATAGATAGATAGATAGATAGATATGTACATAGATATATATAATGTGTATGTATGCATATATGGCTATACAATATATGTTGATATAAGTTTCAAAGTTCTCTTAAAAGATTTAACCATTAAATGAATTCATCCTTGAAACAATTTATAGAAAATAAATATGCGTAAAGTTGTCACTCAAAACGTTATTAATCAACTAACGATTATAATAAAATAATAATTAATGTTAAGATTGTATCAAATTTATCGAAAAAATATCAATTAATTATGTGCACAAAGTTAGATAGGGATTTACATATTACAGTTAGATATTACATAACTCATTAATTTGATTATGAATAACATATTATTTGATTAATAACGTTTTGAGTTGCAACTTTACGCACATGTAACTTTGTTTGAGTTATTAAAAAAACTGTATTTTACGAATGTGTAATAATATTTTTTGTCAAGTTCTTAAATCAAAAGTTATGAGATAAAGAAATCTCGCCAATAATTAATGAACACCCTGTATAGTAACATGCTTTAGTTATCAAAGTTTTATAATAGTATTTTCAAGGCATATTTATGTGTTATTTGAAAGCCTTAAATTTAGATTTTAGAAAAGTTAAAAATATTTTCCACACGAGGAAAACTAGTCGTTGGAGGCCACCATAATATTTAACCATCATGGATATGCATAATATAAAATATGAAAATAAAACATGTGTAAACTATTTATAAAATGCATTGCAATTTGAATAAAATCGTGGCTTGATGATCCAAAATTGATAATCATATTAACTAACGATTAATTGCGTCGGAATAAGCGTCTCATTTCCAATTAAAATATATCTTTGAATTGAAATTTGAACGAAATACAGAGTCATGAAAAATCGAAGAGTGTGGTAAATAGGATTCCAAATATCTCGGCAACTAATCCGATCGACTTCATTCTTTATGCAAAATTTATGTTTTTTATTGTATTTTATATTCACTCCTTAAAATAAACAATTTCAAAAAAATTTATATACCTTTTATCAGAACGGATATTTCGAGAGTCTGAAAAAACTAGTTCCGGATAATCGAGGTTACTAAAATTCAATAAGCTTTTTCCCATTATTACATACTAAGTACATACCAAAATTCAAGTCTCTATCTCAATTTGTCCGGAAGATAGAGCGTTTGCAAACACACACACAGGACAGACAGACGGACGGCAAATTTTTTTCTTCTAAAAATATGTTTTTCGGAATCTCCAGTGTCTGAAACGTGTAAATCCGTCAAATTTTTTTTTTCGATTTTCAAAACAATTACAAGATTTACCCTATACTACGTATGATGGGTAAGTAAAAGGATTAAGTAATACGTAACTTTTCGGTAATTCCACTACCTCTAATATAGCTGTTATCGATTTATATTTTTAATTTCTACTTTATCTATTAATAGTAGAACCGTTTAATTTAGAAATTTTTAGAAGAGTGATGTGAACAATTTAAAAAGAGACCAGAGTGGAAATAGCAATAGAAAAGAAATTCAATTTATACAAAAGCAAAGAAATCAAGCAAGTTTTGTAGAGTCACAACGGAAATGATGGTGGTATAGCTATAAATAATTTTACTTTATTTATAAAACTGCTTCTTAAACTTCTAGGAATTCATGGACGTTATTGGATTGCTACTTTCGAATTAATCTAGTTTAGAATAAGTTTTCAGAAGTTATAGCAATTAAGATTAGTATATGGACATATAAAATAGCAAAAATGAATTTAGTTACTAAAAGTTGCACACCAAAAATTTTAAAGTTAGATTTTTTTTAAAGTAACTATTACTATCTGAAAAAAAAGAAAAAAAAAGATATATATTTTATGAATACAATATTTTTTAAGGAAGGCTGTTCTCAATTCCAAAACTGGCTACTTTCTGACACATTTTTTAAGTCATTTTTGTTCGCAAAGTATCAAATTGGCAAGTGCTCTTATTAAAAAAAATCCCTGAAAAATCCTATAAAAAACTTGTCAATATGAAAGTTTTAAATAATATTAGGAGGATTTATAATAAATTTAAGCGGATTTAATATCTTTTGAATTGACGAAGTTATGAATTTTTTTCTTCTAACCCCTCCCTTCCCCCCCCCTTGGGGCTATTTTTAATGATATCAAAAATCTGTCATACATACATTTTCGGCCCTTTTTCTAGAAGTAATAATAACTTTAAACGGATTGGATACGTATCATAATTAAGAAATTATGGGGTGTTTTCTGTTTTTACACCCCCCCCCCCTTCCCCTTGGTTCGATTTTGCCCATTAACGAACTTGACCGAAATTTTATGGCCCCTGATTTTATGTATCAGCTTGGAAGAGATTTGTGCAGTATTGTTGCAGTTATCGTGTCCATAAAAATGTGACATAGATAGATAGATAAAGTTTTGAACTAGGGGTGGTTTTGGGTTCTATGGGAGTCACGATCGGCGTAGATCTGCAAAAATTTTTCAAAAATTCCAACTTAGGGGAGAATGTAATAGGTAGTATTTCTTACGAAATCTACCTAAAACTGTGTAATCAAATAGCATTTTACAGTTTTCGGTAAAAGCAGAGGATTTTTCAGGAAATCTTATAAAAATTGGCGTTTTGAACCAAATTTTCGTGCTCGACAGAACACTTTCATTCATTCGCAAATAATTTATCAAAAAATGGGAAAACTGTTCGATTACAAATCACTTCAATAATCATACCTGCAATTAGCATGCTTTTACGTTGAAAATTGAGCCAAAAAAGTATGTCACAAAATTTTGTGTTGTGGAGCGAGGTAAACAAATGTTTTAATTAAAAACAAATAATAAATAAAACAGAATATATATATATATATATATATATATATATATATATATATATATATATATATATATATATATATATATGTAATGTTCTGATATAAATAAAAATTGTATAAAAAGGTCAAGTTACATATTTTAATGTCAAATTTAACTTTATTGAGCTTTACTTTTAAACAGAATAATGAAGATCAAATTCTATTTCTTAAATTTCAAAGAAACCTTTTATTAATATGCAAAGAGAAATTAGTGAAAAATATATTTAACTAAAGTAGCTACATTTAATAAAGATCAATTTATTTTCAATATTCATTGTATCCAATTTCCCAAGTTTTGTATTTCTCATTTATGCATACATTTTTGTAAATATTATCAAGCTAGATATGGAGCTAGATATGGACAAAGTAAAACAATATATTTGCGCCCTATTTACATTTGAGACTAACATGCTTCTCTCGTAATTGTTTCGATGTGTAATGTTCAAATTAGAAATGAAAATAGTAAAATCTTTGCAAATAGTTTCGCAAATATTTTTGAAATTTTCAGAAATAGTAATTTACCATGCAGCAATATGTTTTTTATTATATTTCATCCGTTTCAAAGTGCATTTAAACTCAAGCCGCACATGCATGCATTTTGTTTCTCCTGTAAGTTGCTGTTCTTAATATGTCACTTTATAATAGAAAGTGCATTAAGAAATGCTGAACTGCATATCTATTAAATTTTATTTTATTTTGTTATTTTTTTGCTTTGTTTTTGTTAAAGTTTTCTTTTTCTTTTTCTTTTTTTTAAAAAGTATTTTTAAGATTTTTGATTTTTAACACTTTCCAGCGTAGTTAAAAGTGTTTATGAATTCGATTTGTCTGTCTATATGTCTGCCCAATGCTCCAATTCGCGTAAATATACTCGGATTTCCATGCAAATTGATATATATTATTGAGATTTACTATAGCATGTTCAGTATTGAAAATGGCGAAAATTGAAATTTTAGTATTATCCCTTTATATTAAAATTCAAGTAATTTAAAATAAATTCCCATGTCAGAAACAAAATGTCGGCCAAAACTCGATCTATCTTAAAAATTTCCCAAAGATTTTCCAAAAATGTTCTTTCGACATTTCATAAATGTTTATTTCTTCGAATCTGGCATCAACCTCGCGCTTTTTATATTAGACTTTTTTGCATACATTACTTTGAAAAAAGTAATGGCTGCATCTTTCCAAAGTGGAAAAAAACATGAAAAGGTGGTTGGATAAAATAAAGGGGGTTGCTTAAGGGCAATGGTGGGGAGGAGAGCAGAGAACCGAAAGATGGTGATGGATGTTGACGCACAAAAAGAGCGATACAAATTGTTGAGATTGAAAGCGAAAAAGCTTCTCATAGCTTTAGGGGTTAGTGCAGCGCCGACGATGCGCCGCGCTTTGCTTTTTTCACTTTAGGGTATAGAATCAAAAATCCTCCAACATGAAGTGGTGAACTGAGTGTCAAACACTATTGTTGTTTGAAAATTAATGAAAAGGTAAGATATTTTATTTGTGAAGAAAATAGGAAGAAAATTTTACCAAACATAGAATTTTTCAGACGTATATAAAAATAATAAATGTAATTTAAAGTATTGGTTTCCGAGAAATTTAAAAAATAGACTAACTAGCTCATTTTCGATACATTTATTACGAAATACGTATAAAAATATTGTAGAAACTAAATTGTGACCTCAGATAATGTACTTTTTTTTCTCTCTAAACTCTTGAGACTTCACATTCATTCATACATTAGTTTTTTTTTTCTTTTGGTATTTAATCATTTAAGAACTTCTAAGATTAACGAATATTGTTTACAGATCATTTGATAATAAACAGTGAAAGAGTGAAACTGTGTTTAAATATAAATATTATATCTACTCTGTTCTAGAAAGTAGTATTTATGCCATTTCAGAATATTTATATACAGAAAATGACTAGAGATAAGATTATGTACTTTTTACACATCGTTTTGTTTTTTCTGGAAAATGAAATAGAAATTTAATAATGTTAATTTGAAAAACCTTTAATTTCTTTCTTCCTCCCCCCCCCCTTTTTTTTTTTAATTGCGTAATGATTTAATTTTTTAGTTTCTATTCATTTTTTTTTTTTTTTTTTTTTAACAATTCAATTTGCTCATTTCTTGGCGAAAGATCAATTTAAAGTATCAGTTCAGTTAATGCCAATTACAAAAAAAAAAAAAAAAAAAAAAAAACTTTTAAATCGCCTTAATGGTTTACGAGAACAGGGTTCTTCATTTAGCTGTTTTTCATAGGATTTTGCAAGAGATGTTGCCAGTGTTGTGCAGGAAAAAATTCACTGACTTGAAACTCGTGAGGTTGTCCCACTTCCTCTGAGTTTTGATTTGACTTTGATTCCTTTTACTTACCCATCATACGTAGTATAGGGTAAGTCTTGTAATCGTTTTGAAAATCGAAAATTTTTTTTTTTTTTTTTTTGACGGATTTACACGTTTCAGACACTGGAGATTCTGAAAAACATATTTTTAGAAAAAAAAATTTGCCGTCCGTCTGTGTGTCTGTGTGTCTGTAAACGCTCTATCTCTCGAAAAAATTGAGATAGAGACTTGTAATTTGATATGTACTTAGTATGTAATAATGGAAAGAAGCCTATTTCATTTCAATAACCTCGATTAACCGGAACTATTTTTTTCGGACTCTCGAAATATTCGTTCTGATAAAAGGTATATAAAAAATTTCGAAATTGTTTATCTTAAGAAATGAATATAAAAGACAATAAAAAAACATAAATTTTACATAAAGCATGAAGTCGATCGGATAATTAGTTGCCGAGATATTTGGAATCCTATTTCCACACTCTTCGATTTTTCATGACCCTGTATTTCATCCAAATTTCACTTTAAAGATATATTTTATTTGGAAATTTGACGCTTAATCAGATGCAATAAACCGCTAGTTAATAGGATTATTATTTTTGGAGTTATAAGGAAAAACCTCTTTCAAGCAATTCAGTAATCGTGCCTTTAAAGTTTATGACGTCATCAAGCCACGATTTTATTTGAATTGCAATGCATTTTATAAGTAGTTTACACATTTTTTATTTTAATATTTTACATTATGCATATCCATGATGGGTAAGTATTACGGTGGCCCCCAACGACTAGTTTGAAAAGTGAGCGTGGGTTGAGTTGATGAAAGTAGAATTCTTACTATGTTGATGGTTGAGTTTTACTAAAAAAATCTGTGAGTTTGATTCAAAATTACAACTCAAACTCATTCCATTTTTTTTTCTTCACAATATCCAGAAATTTTTCTAGTCTTTAGAAAACCTTTTTTTTCTTTCAAATGCCAAATGTCTCATAAACTAGTTCAAATGTCTCATAAACTAGTGGAATTCCAGTATAAAAGTCTAAGAAAACTTGTAGTAAACTTGTGTGCGATGATGTGTTTACAATGTGTCCATACCTGTAGAAATTGAAGGAGGAGTCCTATCACTTGTCTATATTTCGTGTAATTTGGTAGTAATAAGTTATCGTCGTCTTCTATCTATTGAAACCGGGTTCCATTGATATTCCACACGGTGCCGTGTCTTTTAAATTGAACTTCTTTGCTAGTTCTTCTACTGTTGATTCTAGGTTCAATGAATAGCCATCTGGAGTTTTGTCGATTTGGGTTCCTAAATATCTTGTTATTTCCCCTAAATTCTTCAATTCATATTCCTCTCTTAGAGATTTTATAATTTCGTTTTTACTCGCGATTAATATATTGTCGACGTAAACTATTATGTATGTAAATTTTCCCTTTTCTTTTCGTGTAAACAAGCATGAGTCAGCGGTGCTTTGCACACAATTTAGTTTCTTTAATGAATCAGCTATCTTTATATGCCAAGCTCTTTCTACTTGCTTGAGGCCATATATTTGCTTTTTTAAGTTTGCATATTTTGTTTAGTGATTTAACATCAATATAAAATATACCCGTCTGGTCGTTGTATATATTTCTTCCTGTAAATCGCCATGTAAGAATGCAGTATCTATGTCAATGTGTTGTACAGTTCGATTTTAGTATGTGGCTGCGGAGAGAAATGCACGTATTGTGGTGTGTGTTACAACAGTTGCGAAGGTTTCATCGTAATCTTCACCAAATTTTTGTTTAAAATCTTTAGCAACGAGTCTTGCTTTAAAACTTTTTTAATTTCCTGAACTGTCTGTTTTTAATATGAAAGTCCAATTTGATCCTATCACTTTTCTATTGGGTGGAGATCAACTAGTTCCCATGTTTTGTTTTTCTTTAGTGAATTTATTTTAGCATCTGTGGCTTTAAGCCAATTTCCTTTTTCTTCTAGTGGGTTTCCTATTTCATTTAATTCTTTCCAATTTTTTGGTTAGATTGCATTATTATTTTTCACAATACAAACATATCTATCAGATGCGTATATATCAGGTGCGTATCTGTTGGGTGGGACTCCCGGTTTGACCTTTCCGATCTTCGGAGTTTAGGAATGGTTTGTTTGGACTCTCCAGATGCACTTCTGTGTTGCTTATTTCTGTTTCTACGTAATTTTTGTTTTCGAGTAGGTGTTCTGGTTCGTTCGTTTCTTCTTTTAGGTTTCTTGTTGTGCTCTTTATGAATTTAACAGTCCTACTGATTAATATTTCATTATTTTTAGTATAAATTCTGTAACCTTTTGAACAGTTGTCATATCCCATGAAGATTCCTTCCTCAACTGTGCCATCTAGTTTTGCCCTATGATGCTTATTTATATATATGTAAGGATTTACAGCCAAAAACTCAGGTAATGTAGGTTAGGCTTTCTTTTGAACTAGATCTCGTACGGCGTTTTGTTAGTTGCTTTTGTAGGTAGCTTGTTCTGGAGACGTGTCGCGGTGTTTATGGCTTCTTCCCAGAACCTGTGTGCTGAACCTGCTTCAGAGAGCATACTGCAAGTCATTTCTAATAGGCTTCTTTTTTTGCGTTCAGCAACGCCGTTCTGCCTTGGACAATATGGAACTGAGAACTGGTGTTTGATAACATGTCCCCTTAAAAAGTCTTCTATATTTTTGCCTATATATTCTCCCGCGTTATCATATGTTATTGCTGTCGGGTATTTGCCGAATAGAGTGTGTACCATTTCTGTGTAGTCTTTGACTTTTTCAAATACCTCATCCTTATGTGACAACAAGTTTATTATTGTAAACATAGAGTGATCATCAATAAACGTTAGGAAGGTTTTTTCCCGCTATCGTTTTTTATCGGTTCACAAACATCCGTGTGTACTAGTAGTCCAGTCATTTGGTAGAAAATAAAGGAAAATTTTGGTGTAGTTTTTTTCTTTGGGTCCCTTTATGTTTTTTGGGTCGCTGAACACGAATCCGAGGTTTTCCAACAAAATTTTTTCCGGAAAATACGTTTTTTTGCAAAAAACATGTAAAAAAACGGACTTTTCTCCGTTTTTTCAAAATAATTCCAAAATTGTACATTTTACGTGAAAGTTAGCAATATATGAATTAAAGAGAATAAAATTTCCTACATTTTATGTATTAAAAGTTTTTTTCTCTGATCAATAGTTTATCGTGAGAGTGCCTCAAAAATGGGTGTTAAAAACAAAAAACTGCAAAAAAAAAAAACGGTAATTACGGTACTGTATGTCAATGTAACAGAAACTAATCATTTTACGCAAATGTTAACTATTAATGTTACTAAATATTATATGTTTGACTATATTTTATGCATTTGAGGTAGAGGAAAAGTGCGGATTCGACACCAGGGGAAAGTGGGAGCAATGGGGCAGATCCAGCTACTCTCATGAGTCGAGAGTGCTACTCCTCCGCTCGTATTCTAAGAAGCGGTAATATTGGGAGTGGATAAAAGAGAAAAAACTGTAAAAAACGGGAAATATGGCCCTGTATTGATTTAATATGAAAATTAATCATTTTAAGCAAACGTTGACTATTAATGATACTAAAATGTTCCAATGAATTTCGGTTGCAAAGCATTCGGATGTAGACCTTGAGGAGTTTTTGACGTACGATCTAGGCCCTCATTCCTTATCCCTATTCGACAATGGTTTAAGAAAAGAAACCAAATCTACTCTCTACAAGGCATTCAAACCGTTAACAAACAAGCGGTTCAGCGGCAGAATTCAATTCGTCATTGATGGGGGGTTTTTTATTGCATAGGATTCACTCTCAAAAATACTTCCTTCAAAACACGGAAATATCACTGGCAGCAGTGCTGCCGCGTTATTTCCGTTATTTGAAGAATTTCCGTTTATTTTTTCTTTGTTATAGGAGTGAAATTTTCCGTTATTTGAAGAATTTCCGTTTTTTTCCCTTAGTTACAGGAGAGAAATTTTCCGTTATTTGAAGAATTTCCGTTTATTTTTTTCCTCCGTTACATGAGAGAAATTTTCCGTTATATGAAGAAAGTCGGTTTTAAAAATTTGTCTTCCTCTTTGTGCTGCCATCTATGGACGGTTGCGGAAGTATTCATTATTTAATACATTTTAAGAATATTTCCTGTCTCACCTGAGGATTGAACTAGGAACCTGTCGGTCTCGAGTCAAGTATGTTACCGATACGGCCAGTGGGCACTTGCTTGACGAAGAGCTTGGAATGATGATAGGGTTTTCTTCAAATGGCGGCTTTGGTCTTTAAAATTTTGGTGTTTAGAAAGCTGGCAAATTGGAAATTAATTGCGGGGAGATTTTGTCATTATGAGAAGACGGTTGGGTTTTAACAATTTATTATTAATAGAGGACAAAAATATGAATTATATATATATTCTTAATTCTACTGTTAGACGTAAAATATGGATATTATATTTTTAATTAAATTCGAGAAGAAATGTTTGCTTTTTTAATAAAATCGATTTCTTTTTCAAGTATTATACAGTTTTTTTAAAGGTGTTCGGTTCGATGAAATGTGTTCAATGTTTTAGAATATATTTTAATTTCGAATGTTTTTTTTATAAATTTTAAAAAATAAATTGCGAATAATTTTAAATAAGTGAGAAAATTATTTGTTACTTTTTTAAATTCGAAAGTATTATTTTTGTTTGTTTCTTTTTTGAGTAAAACCGATTTTTTTTTCAACTATTATATAGGGGAGAGTGGGGGCTAATGGGACAAGGGTCTAATGGGACAGTGGCCAAATTTTATTGAAAATATTATTTTTAACAAAACATTATGCTACACCTAAATGGGAACACCAAAGTTACTAGCTTCAACAACAAGAAGTCAGCTATTTGCAATTGTTTGAAAGAGTGCACGAAGAAAGTTTGTTTTCAACTATAAAAAGTAAGTTTGATTTGTTTTACTTAAATGACATTTACAATTCATTATTGCCTGAATTTTTTTACGAGACTACTAATTAACATAACACAAATATTCCATTTTATATTAAACTTAGTTAAATTATTTTTGTATAAACATGTGCTATGTAGATTAGAAAAATATAAAATATCAGCATATGGGGACTAATGGGATTCAGCATATGGGGACTAATGGGACAACTGGATTGATGATGCATAGGTACTTATTGTTAGTGATAGGTATGCATGATTTATTAAGATTGTCTTATTAAAAGGTTTTAAAAAACACCTGAAAAAGTAGTGGTTGATACTAAAATAACTCAGAAAAAGATCTCAAAAAGGCCTAAATTAATGTAAAAAATAAGAAGCGTATTTCTTTTTCAGAAAGTTCTGAAAGTAGTTTTGTACTACATGATTCTTCAAGTAATGAAGACTTACCAGAAACAATTAATGTCGAAGAAAATGTTCTTTTAGAGCAAATATCTGAAAATGACATTGTCTTAGTAAAATTTGAAGGGAAACGTTCTATATCTCATTATGTGGCAGTTGTTATTGAAATAAACCGTGGAATTCAAGAACTTTTTCTGAGTTACCTCACAAAAAGGTGCGATTCACAAAAGTTTGTCTATCCTGAAAAAAAAAAAGAAAATACTGGACTAAAATTAAAGATATTGTAATGGAATTACCTCAGCCTACAATCGATTAGAAAACTATTCGTTCATCAACTTTAATGTTTTTTATTTTAATTTTTTTCAAATTTTAATATGCAATAATTAATACTATACTATTTATGTACATTGTACGTTGAAGTAAAATGTGCTGTCTTTAAAATAGGTACTTCAACTCTAGTTTTTGTGTTGATTTTGATATGTCCCATTAGACCCACGGGGTGTCCCAATAGACCCCAACCTAGGGGACTAATGGGACAAATACAATAGTGTATAAAAGTCATTATATTTAAAAAACAACAAATGTTATCTCTTCAAATTATTTTTTTTTATAAAGCCAATACTTCTTTTTCTATGCATACAAAAAAAAATTTTCAGAAATTTGTTGATTTCATTTAAAAATAATTAAAACTTTAAAATTGTCCCATTAGCCCCCACTCTCCCCTATATATTAATCTGTTTGTTTAGAATATATATTAAATGCGATTTTTTTTATAACTTTTTAAAAAATAAATTGCAAATAATATGAAATGAATGAGGAAATTAATTATTACTTTTTTAAATTCGAAAGAACAATTTTTTTCTTTAATAAATTCGAAATAATAATTTATTGAATTTTTAGTTTTTCATTTTTAAAATAAATTTAAACTTTAGTGTTAATAGAGCCAATACGCATGCGCGCAGGGAATAAACGGACATTTTCTCTCTTCTTCAGACTTTCGAGAAGAATTCACGGAAAAAGCATGTTTCTAGGAGTATAGAAATTATTTGCTGAAAAATGAGGAATTATTTAATGTATAAAGACGGATTTTTCTGA
Organism: Maratus michaelseni; assembly: GCA_963931845.1. Classification (NCBI taxonomy): domain Eukaryota; kingdom Metazoa; phylum Arthropoda; class Arachnida; order Araneae; family Salticidae; genus Maratus; species Maratus michaelseni. Next base: position 106,790,344 of record OZ007591.1, on the reverse strand, counting down.
CAGTGTTGTTTGGCCTAAGAATCAGCTTTTTTCAACAATCTGCGATAAATATGTTGAGTACGTACAGTCACGGTACCAACCGCAGGCAGTAGTTGTCTTTGATGGCTACCCTGATGACTTACAAGGTTGTACAAAAACTGCTGAGCGTATGAGACGAGCAAAAAAACATTCTTCAACGGATATATTCTTTGACGGTACAATGATACCTACCATTTGCAAAGAAAAGTTTCTTGCTAACCCAAAAAACAAGGGTCTGTTAATATTTATGATGAGTGATAAGTTCTCATCAGCAGATATTACATGCAAGCAAGCAAAAGAAGACGCAGACACCTTGATTATAAACACTGCTTTGTCCTTGGCTCCATCAAATGAGACGGTGATTGTATTTGGGGAGGATGTAAACCTCTTGGTTATTTTGATAGCTCTCTGCAGGTCTGAAAACGTTTTCTTTTTAAAATCTGGAAAGGACACTTTCTCCAGTGATATTTTCTCCAATTAATGCTGTGAGTTCAACGGTTGCGGAAAACATCCTCTTCCTACATGCTTTGAGCGGGTGTGATACAACGTCAGCACCATTTATGCAAGGAAAAATGAAGTTCCTCAAAACTCCTGTGAAGAATTCAGATGTTGCTGATACTGTTAAAGTATTTAAAGACTCCACGCTACTCAAGAGATGATTTTTGCTGCTGGGGAACGTTTCCTGGTCTTGCTGTACGGTTATAGTGGGACGAATGTGCCTTCGCTGAACCACCTAAGGTATATTTCGTACAAGAAGTCAGCATTTAAATACAATTCAAATATTGCTGCTTTACCACCATCTGCAGCTGCTCTTTAAGAGTATATCACTAGGTGCAGCAATGGCTAGGAGTTGAAAAAAATGCTGAAGAGTGGGGATGGAAAAAAACAAATATTGGCCTTGAGCCTGTATTTACTTTACTACCCCCTACTGTATTTACTTGCCTGTTCCCCCTGCGTTGTTGAAGCTTGTATCATGTAAGTGCAAAAAAGAACTGCCAACAAAATTGTGGGTGCAAGAAGGCAGGTCTTTGTTGTTACAACATGTGCCTCAACTGCGAAGGGAACTGCAACAACATCTCAGTGGTGAATCAAGATGAGGAAGAAGAGTTATACCCTGAAATCGAGCTGGAGATGGATTGCCCACCCATTGAATCCGTGGATCCAATGGAAGAGGAACAATCCATGCTACAAGGTATGAAATACACTCATTGCCATAAAAATTTGCGCACCAAGAAAAAGACGTCCAAATGAAACGAAATTTTACACGCGTAAGTACTACTGTGATATAAGTAAGTGATTAGAAAACCAAAGAAAAAGGATCATTTATTGCAGAAAAAAGTACAAATGAACGGAAATTTTAGTACTCTGTTGGACCCCCTCTAGCGCGAATGCACGATGCGATACGAGCGGGCATTGAGGCACACAAGTTCCATATGATGTCCTGAGACATCTCGTTCCACAGTTGCTGTAAACGCGCCTCGAGTTCAATCAAACTCGTAGGGTGTCCAACTTGCCGTCCCAAATGATCCCAGATATGCTCGATTGATGACAAATCTGGGGATCGAGCAGGCCAGGGAAGGGTGGTAATGTGGCGGAGGCAGGCTTGTGACATTCTTGCTGTGGTGGCCGAGTATTGTCTTGCTGAAAAATGGCTCCTGGGAGCCCTGCCACGAGTGGCAACACATGTGGCTGAAGGATGTCCTGGACGTACCGCTGGGCTGTCATTGTGCCACGGATCAATATTAGGGGTGACCGTGTATCGTAAGCAATGGCACCCCATACCATCACACCAGCTGTGGGAGCGGTGTGTCACTGTAAAGTGAAGGCAGGATTGAGGCGTTTACCATGGGGCCTCCACAAACGAACACGATTGTCATCGCTGCTCCAATTGAATCTAGACTCGTCGCTGAAGACGACCTGGTTCCATTCCGTTGCAGTCCAACCCCGTCGTGCGCAACACCACTCCAAACGGAGGCGTCAGTGGGTAGGTGTCATTGGCAGCACACGTAATGGGCGCCGCGATACCAGATGTCCTTCAGCCAGGCGCATAGCGATGGTTCGGGAAGACACAGGGGTCCGTAGTGAAGGTGCTGCTTGTGTCTGGATAGCGGCCAATGAGGCAGTTGGCTCTACGCGTGCGTTTCGTATGATGTGACGGTCTTCTCGACGACTGGTCTGTCGAGGGCGTCCCGAGCCTGGTCGCCCCGTAAATGACGTCTCTTCAGTCCACTGGTCCCAACACCTTCTCACTGTAAAATCAGAACGGCCTACTTGACGAGCTACTCGCCGAGCTGACCACCCAGCTTCCATCATCCCGATGATTCTTCCCCTCTCGAACTCTGACAGATGCTCATATTGTCTTCGATGGCTGCGTAACGGCATGTCTACCTCAACGTTTCCTTTGCAAAAGAAAAGGTACACTCAGACAAGTTCTGCTTACCAGTTTTATACTCCAAGGAGGACGAAGTTCAACGCCCTCTAGTGGTATTACGCAATGCGCAATCACGCTGCATTTCTAATCATTTGCATATCTGCCTAATATGTACCTTCATGCCAAGTTTCGTTACGATCCCACAATTATTTCTTGGTGCCCAAATTTTTATGGCAATGAGTGTATTTACCATTAAGAAAACATTTATTCTATAATATTGGTAGTAAATAAAACATCCAATAATTCCATACGTCTATTTTCTATGTTGTAGATATCGATGAACAGCAGGGACCTTCAAATAAAAGATTGCGGAAATAAGAAATTTGCTTTTTGACTTCATGTAAATATACTAATGTTTGTTACTAATCTACATAATAATTTATAATTAAATAATGATTCTTAATGAGTCGTCGTCTTTATTATCAGACAACTTCATTGTAAAATGTAGTTAATCACATAGATTTAGAATCATTAATAGTCAACTTTTGCTTAAAATAGATAATTTGCATGTTACATCGACGTACAGTGTCGTAATTCCCGTTTTTTACGGTTTTTTGTCTTTTACACCTCCCAATTTTACCGTCTCTTACAGTATGAGCACTCCGGCGGAAGGAGCACCTTCAACCCATGAGAGAAGGTGGAACTGTTCCACTGCTCTCACCTTCCCCTGGCGCAGGATCCGCACTTTTCATCTACCTCAAATGAATAAAATATAGTCAAACATATAATCTTTAGTATCATTAATGGTTACCGTTTGGGTAAAAGGGTTAGTTTCCATGTTACATTGACATACAGTACCGTAATTCCCGTTTTTTTTTTTTTTTTTTTACAGTTTTTTGTTTATTACACCCTTTTTTTGCGGCACTCTCACGGCTAAACCATTGATCAGAGAAAAAAACTTTCGATACATAAAATATAGGAAATTTTATTCTCTTTAATTCATATACTGCTAACTTTCACGTAAAATGCACAATTTCGGAATTATTTTGAAAAAACGGAGAAAAGTCCGTTTTTTTGTAAAAAAAAAAAACGTATTTCCCGGAAAAAATTTTGTTGGAAAACCTCGGATTCGTGTTCAGCGACCCAAAAAACATAAAGGGACCCCGAAAAAAAACTACACCAAAACTTTCCTTTATTTGCTCTTTTTTATCCCCTTATAGGTCAAGTACCTGTGTTGTTTTATGATCCGATTATTTTGGGTATCCTGCATCACTTGTTTTCGTTTTTATACACGTTTCGAAATATATTGCGTGACTGCAATTGTTTAATTTTATGCCGTTGGGCAATTTATTTTTCCTTATATCTTTTATAGATTCATACTTTCGATGGCCTAGGCGTTTATGCCAAAGTTCTAGGCATTCTTTATTTTTGCAGTCGTGTGCGATATTCGCTTTGTTTGGGATATCTTTTTCTAGCAATTCGACTTCGTGGAGGTTATTTTTCGTTTTTGCGACCAGGTTTTCCGTTACAGGATAGTATATATTTTTCCTTTTCAAAGGTTTATTTGTAGCCATATTGTGTAACCTTACTAATTGATATTAAATTTGATTCCAAATCTGGAACATACAGAACATTTTTTAAGGTTATTTTGTCTGTCTCCGTCTAGTGCTTTTGTCATTATTATTGCTTCACCGGACCTGTATGAAATAAGTATTATACAATCAATGATTCTTCATTAGTGATGAATGGTCCTTGCTACATTTTTATTTCTTTTCGTTAGATTTACAAAATTCTTATTGGTACGCGAACTACTAAACACACCCCCTCCCCCCTCCAAAAAAACAGTTCTGATAATAATAATAATAATAACAGATTGATAGTAATAATAATATTATTACTATCAATGATTCTTCATTAGTGATGAATGGGCGAACAAAAATTATTTAATCTATATGGTGTCCAAAAAAGGTTGAAAAGCGCTTTAATATTTTACCTGTTGGAGATTAGTATGCAATGTAAATTGCAAAAGTGTTTAAAAAAAGAAGCTAGAAAATAAGATTATATTAATAAAATAGTCCTGCCATTAGAATAAAAAATATTACATTTTTTTAGAATTTTTTATACGATTCCTCTAGACAAAACCGGTCAGTTTTGGAAAAAAAATTGCGTCCATTTTGGAACATTTTTTTGATTTTTTTTTTCTTTTGCTGCAGTAAGGTCATTATAATTTTTTTTATTGTACCTTGAAAATAGAAGAGTTATGCTTAACCAAACTACAAAAATTAAGATCGCGGCCAATAACTAATGACCCTGGGAAGATCAAGATTTTGGAAAAGACCAGCTTACAATACGCAGCCTAGGCCATGTTTTTTAAAATTGAGAATATAAACCTGAAATAAGCTATAAATTATGAATCTTTTGTCAGAACCGCCCGCGCAAGGAAATTTTTAAACGTATCAATATAAAAAGCAACACAGAATTTCAACAAATAAGAAATATGAAATATTTAAAAATAACTTCCTATCAGTATTTTCAAAATTGAAAATTAACAAGAAATGATTGGCAGTGCTCGCTTCTTAGGAAATTCTCATCCCCCCCCCCCTTTCCGCTATATAACAATTTTTAAACCACATAAACATAAAAAGCAAATTAAAAATTAAAAAATAAGCTTTTTTTCCCGAAATGGTGAAATTGAACCTTTTTTTTTTCGTTAGGAGGGGGGGGGGGTCTCTGCACTCCCAAACCAATAAAATTAAAGCATCAATAGCGGTAAAATAACGTTTAAACACATGAACGCAATAAATAAATTGAAACTAGTCTTGCTTGAGAAAAATATTTCTCCTCTGACAAAAAATGTTTTTTTTTTTTTTTTTTTGTGTGTGTGTGTGTGTGTGTGTGTGTGTGTGTGTGTGCGTGTGTGTGTTTAATTATTTTAAATAACATGATGGTAAAACATTTAACTATTTTTTTTATTCTAAATCATCAGAGACACGATAATTCAATTAATTAAATTTCAAAATCGGGAGAGGGGCAGTGTCATTCCTCTTTTTAAGCGCATGCCAATACCATAAAAAGAAACACTCGTTCGGCGGAATAAGGCATTTTACATTTTGCAATCTTCCATATCACAAAAATATTCAGCTCATGCATATACTCCTTTCAATATCTCCATATTGTTTCGTTGTGAGCATTGACTGAGCAGAAATATGTATGAAAAGAAGTGGATAGAAGCAAGTGATGGAGAAGGCCACCCAATGTCGATTTCTTGCATTTTTAAAAAATCTTTCTTTTTTTTCTCCATAGTCGTTTTAGAAATAAGCAGAGAAGATTTTCTCAGGTATCGGGGATTTTTTTTTCATCATTGAGAATATATATTTTAGAGCGTCGGGAGTATTAAACTGGAAAATGGTTTTAAATCTTTCATTCTCCATCCATTGTGAGTTTAAGTTGTGAGATGAGATGTTATGTAACATTTCTGCTAAGACGGATTTGTTGCTCCAAAATATACATATAAATATAGAATTGCTTCGTATAAAAATTTACGTATGTTATTCGACATATGTGCATTTGAGAGAAAATGTGCGCTTCATATGGAATTAATCTCCTAAATACTGTTATTTTCATGCCAACGCAAATGTATTAAAATTTGCTAATCCTACAATTTTCATCGGCATTTTTTTTTTCAGCTCATTCTTTTTTTTTTTTTTTTTTTTTTTCATCTGAATGGTGAAAATGATAATACAGTACACAATAGTTTACACAACTGGTGATACGCGGTTCAAATCACTTTTTGGCGTTTACTGATTTTTTGGCTGATATGGGTAAGGAGTTTTAAACTAATATTATAATAATAATAATAATAATTATTATTATTATTATTGTTTTTGTTGTTATAATTTTGTAACGGAAACTACTTCGCATAAAACGTGCTATAAGAATTACTTCCCTGCAAACATTTGCTTCAGATGATTACATTAGACTAGGGACTACATGATTAAATAATAATGAGATTTATTACACTAATATTCCTAGTGTACTCAGAAAAAATATACTTCTTCTAATGTAAACATTTCTTACTTTTGTATTTTATATGAATATAAAAGTATTCGATATAAATTAAGACATATTTTCAAAATACTGTTTTTCTGAAATAATTTATGAAACCGAATTTTTCAAGTTTCTCTTTTTAGTGGTCTAAACTCACGTGAAAAACAAATCACTTAAAAAAAATGCATAGCTTAATTTTCAATTATATAAGGTGCTTTCTGGTCAAACTAAATCTAAATCGTTACAAAAAAAAGAGCTATTTTTACCATTCTTCTTTGTTAGATTTCTGTGCTTATGACATCAATGACGCGTATGTATTATGTAACTTACTGTTTAATTAACTTTATTATTTTCATGTGTTGTATTGATCTGTATATTCGTACCTAGATACTTGGGTTAAAGACGCATTCCCTTATCTACGAGTTTTAACTAGGTAATCTGGAAGGAAATTCCATAAAGGGGTTATAAACCCATGGAATGTGTTTGACAATAGAGAGGACAGAATACACTAGCAGAAGATAAGCGGTCTGACTGCATGATCACGTGACGACAGGTCAAGAGAGACGCGATGGTTGTCCGTGAAAACGATCAAGAACGATTTCCAAGTAGACGCATGCCGAACCACAAAATGTTTGAGCGATTACATCCGTAACTTTGTGAAAATGGTTCATTTAAGGCTAATGCCAGTCAAAAAACCGTTTGGAGAGTTTTACACGCAGAAGGTTTACACCCATTCCACATACAGAGAGTCCGAGCTTTACAGACGTGTGATTACCCTCTGCGCGTGGCTTTCTGCCAATGGTTCTTGCAGCGTTGCTGCCGGCTTTTCCAGCTTATGTGCTATTCACAGATGAGGCGATTTTTACACACGAAGGCGTTTTCAATGTCCACAATTCTCATGTGTGGGCAACAGGATATCCACACGCCACACACCCACATGCATTCCAACAACGTTTCTCTGTCAACATATG